>CM043114.1:3258829-3491979 GCA_023701765.1 Hylyphantes graminicola | reverse complement strand
CGAAACCACTCTGTCCAGAAAAAAAATACAAAAAAATTCGAAGTTAGGTAACATTCTACATACTGCACTGCAAAAAAGTATTATAATACAAAATATTTTGGTAGTAAAGTTGCAAGAAATGTACGTAGGGCCCCAGAAAAATATGTGTCTGTTGAATTTTCCACTAGAAAAGAAATACTGAAAATATTCGTGTGTAACATGCATTTTCTGTAGCTTAGTGGAAGTTGAAAATATAAAGTGAATCCAAGACCAAAATACGAACTGTCGTCACCGGTTTAAAAATCCATGCGTGTTGACTCCGTACGCCATCGTACGCCATCGGAACGTGGATTTAATTTTGTGTTCAATTTGCGATGATAATTAAAACAGAAAAAAATTGGCTTTTAATAATTGCAATACGTATCGCTACTGAGAAAAAAATACTGTAAACATACAGATTTTTTTTAGTAATGTTACAGAAATAACCAATTTTACAAGAAAACTTTTAGTAATTCTGAACAGAAACCTTCCGCTGACTGCAGTTACACTGATGAAATGACCTGTAAAAATTTTTTTATCTGACACAGTAGGGTAGACTAACCAGTGAATGAACGTCTATGACGCTGCGTTCGCCAGTGAATGAACACCAGAATATAATGACCAGGACAACCAACCATATGTCAGATGGCTTCCTACTACATAGGAGGAAGTCAGTGTTGCCAATCCATCTAGTGGATTGATTTTCAATCCTTATTTTTTAATTATATTTACCAAATGTTCATTCACTGGGGCCTGTTCACTCACTGGTCAGTCTACCCTATTTGCAATTATTTCGAACCAATCAGGTTCTTCTACATGATGATACGCGAGCATCGACACTAAAGTTTGGCGGCGATCGTGATTCGAGACGCCAATCGAAATTTTAAATTTATAACTTAGTTGATTGTTTCGAATGAATTTCACTTATCATTTCTTGACAATCTAAGTGCCAAAATAGTACAGTTGGGAGAGCGTTAGACTGAACATCTAAAGGTTCCTGGTTCGATCCCGGGTTTCGGCAGTCTGCTATTCCTCGGTAGTATAGTGGTCGGTACCCCTACCTGTCACGCAGGAGACCGGGGTTCGATTCCACGCCGGAAAAGCAGATATTTTGTTTTTCTTTGCAATTGCAAGGAAAATGTAGTTTTCATAAAATAGTCCTGTAAATCTACATTATATTTTTTTGTAATGTTAACAGAAATATATTATGTGTTTTTACAGCACTATTTTTAGTAATTATTTGCTAGAAATTTTCGAGGAAAAGTTTTTTTACAAAATTTTTTTTTGTAGTGGTTACAGATTTTTTTTCACAGTGTTGTTACATATTTGATCTGCGTACAAGGAAAAAATGTGTTTTGGCAAATTTAGGTGCAATTTCACAGTTACTAGCAGTTTAGGAAATAAGAAATTTTCTAATGGAAAAAATAATAGGAATATTCTGTTGTAAGTACTTTTGTCTTACCGTGCCGGCCGGGTATCTGTTTAAGTGAGATCTTAGCTGCAAAATAAACGTGTTGAATTCTAACCATGGTTGATACCTCTTTGTATCGGAAATAAAAGTCAAAAGAAATGACAACAAATGACGATTCCCAGGTAACACAGCAGTATTGGCAAATCTCGGCTCACACCCATCGCCCAATGCATAATGGACTTCGTTTTACAGACGCTGGTGTGCATATATCTTGATCGTATATTATTAGTTTGAATTTTAATTTGAAAAAAAAAATACAATACCTCTAAAAACGAGGAAAACTGGTTAAAATTGGTAGAAAATGATCGATTTCATCTAATAATTTCCAAGTTAGTCCGATACTCATGCGACATTGGCCGAATTTTTTTTTCTACCTGGTTCTCTCTGAAAAAGTCTCTCATCTGCTAAGTATAACTTAGGTCCGACTCACGGCCGGATTCAAATATTTGCCGCCTGTAGGCTACAATAGATTTGCCGCCAATATCACAATATTCTCCCCCTTCATGAAAATTTCACTAGTTAGCTGCAAAATAGGATGGTAGTATATGCTATTTAAAATAGATAAATACATAATAAAATTATCTATGTATATTTACACACTAAATCGAAAGTGAAAAAGGTGATTTTTTTTAAAAAACTGTTCTACTACTTTTCTTTCAACTTCGAAATCCGGGAAAGGGGGTGCAATTGCCCCCGCAACGAGTGCTATGTTTACTGCTAAATATTAGTACTATATAGTATACGTTTACAGTTTAATAGTACCAATATTTAGTTAATGTATTATAGAAAAATTATTTGTTTTCTTTCTTACAAAATATTCGCAGCTTTATAACATTTTTTAAAGTCAATAGTATAATTGGTCGTAAAATGTGCCGCCTCAAAAAATTCGCGGCTCTAGGCTTCAGCCTATTAAGCCTACTTAGAAATCCGGTCCTTGACTCCGACTTATTCATTGTCAACTTCGCATAATTGAATATTCGATTGTCAAAAGACGCCGATGAATAGACCGGACCCTATATATTATTTATATGTTTGCAGAATGTGGAGTATGCTGCAAGAATCTTCAAGTGGGTAGAATGATATTGATTTTTTGACAGTTTTTAACTCATGAAATCGGATGCGGAATCGTTTAGCATAGGGTAGACTGACCAGGGAATGAACAGTTGATAAATACATTTAAAAAGTAAGGATTAAAAGTCATTCCACTGGATGGATTGGCAACACTGACTTCCTCTCATCTAGTAGAAAGCTATCTGACATCTGATTGGTTGTCCCGGTCATTAGTTAAACTACAACATGTTTATTGACTGGACATTTTTGTGTTCATTCACTAGTAAAAGTACTGTTCATTCACTTGGCTTTTGTACCACTTTTTATTTGGACCCCCCAAAAGACCCAAAGCAATGCAATATAAAGTCACCTCCTTCTTTCGTAGAATTTACATATAATGACAGATGTGTTCACATTATCATAAACACACAAGCTATATTTTCTCAAAATGTATGATTTTTCTTAATACAAATTGTGCTTAAGCGTTCATTCACTGGTTAGTTTACCCTAATATTTTTAAACTGAGAGCAAATATAGCTAATTATCAATACAAGTATAACAACGTAGTCATTTAGATAAGTGCTGCTTTCAATAGTGCTGGTTATTAGTGGATTATGCACTCCAAAATGCAATGTAAGAACTCTGAAATTTTAATCTGGGTTCTATTTGGTATTGGAAGATAATGAGTTTAATTACCAAAGTAGTAATAGTCAATCAGATTAATGTTATTTTTAATATTACTTATCAAGTGTGTCAAAAAAATTCATAGTTTCAAATCAAGTTATACTACAATATTTTACCAAAACAATGACTAGTACACAATATTTTATCAATATCTCCCGCTGAAGAAATCTTTTAAAAATTTATCCGGATGTTTAGATTTTATTCCTTGGAAACAACTATTTAAAGATTAATACTTTTCAATCTCACCGGTGTCGAAATCAAATATCGCTTTGCGAATAGATAAATATTTAAGTACAGTTTTGGTAAAAGTTCGAAATCAAATAAATCCCAATTTCTCCCTTTGATATCTTGTTGAAATAAAATGAACACATGAGTAAAAAAAGAAACATATGTTGCCCCAAGAGCCATAGGTTAAAATATTTACTTAACTATGATCCTCAGATGGTCCAAATAAATACTGTATAGTTGCTTCTTACTGAATTCGCAATCATTTAATTCTTCTTACATTTCATAAATTTTATAGTTGCAATGAGAGTTGCTGTTCAGTGTCTCAAACCTGGCTAGTAAAAATAAAGATACAAGTCTTGACTTGTAAAGGTTGTTGGTGGCTATTTTAGTATAAATACCGCATTTGTGGAAAATGTAACGTAGTTGTTTTTATAATTTATATTGTCTTTATATGACCCACATCTTTGAAAGTAATGTATTGAAGACAATTCAAAGAAAAGAAAAAGTGAGCTTCACAACTAGACTTTTCAGTCCATCTTAATACTAAAATTTGGCAAACTATAACTCACAAAATCGGACACATTTTTCAATATGCACTGCAAAGTGTAATGCAAGAACCCTGGAATTTTAATCTGAGTTCTATTTTGTACTGGGAGCACACAAATGAGTTTAATTACCAAAAGTAGTACTTTAAAATAGTAAATTAGATAAATGTTATTTTTAATATTACTGCTCAAGTGGATCAAAACAATTCAAATTTTCAAATCAAATTATACTACAATATTTTACAAAACAATGACGGCACATTATTATATCAATATATCCCACTGAAAAAATCTTTTAAAGATTTATCCGGGTGTTTAGGTTTATTCCTTGGAAACAACTATTTAAAGATTAATACTTATCAATCTCCACCGGTGTCGAAATCAAATATCGCTTTGCGGGATAGATAAATATTTGAGCACAGTTTTGGTAAAAGTTCGAAATCGAATAAATCCCAATTTCTCGCCGGGATATCTTGTTGAAAGAAAATAAATACATGGGTGAAAAGGAAACATATGTTGCCCAAGAGCCGGAGGTTAAAATATTTACTCAACTATGTTACCCGGATGGTCCGGATAAATAGTATAGATGCTTCTTACTGAATTCGAAATCAGCAGAATCTTTCTTATATTTTATTTATTTTTAAATTGCAGTAACGGTTGAAGTTGAGTGTCCCAACACTGGAAAGTCAAAGGAAAGTTACAAGCCCAGGCTTGTAAAGGTTGTTAAGTGATCATTTTAGTATAAAAAGCACATTTGTGGAAAATGTCATAGATTCTGTTAAGTGTTCTACGTCTTTAGAAAACAATATAATAAATAGCAATTAAAAAAGTACTTTTACCACTTATAGTAACAATACAAGCATTTTACAGAAAAAAAAGCAGTTTTTTATTGTTTAAATTAAATGACTAAAAATATCAAAGTAGAATAAAAGTGTGGAAATCTTCGTAAATACAAAGACTTTCAATTAATAATCAGCTGCCTGTTACAGTTTTTCCCCCTACCATTACTATTATTATTACTGTTGTTACAATTGTTATTACTTCTGTTACTATTATTTCTATTATTATTACAACTGTTACTATTACTGTTGCTACTATTATTATTACTATTGTTACTATTTTTATTACCATTGTTACTATTATTATTACGATTGTTACTACTCATTATGTTTTTGCAACTTTTGCTGTTGTTGTTCGTGGTTTTGGTGGTGGTAAATAACGCACTTAGATACCAGCAACATATTATATTAACCTAAAACTACTTGCGGATTTTGAACTACATATGGCAAAAAGATTGCATTATCATAAAGCATCACAAATGTGCTATTTTTATACAAAATTCGTGTATTAAATAAAACTTAAATGTATCCCTTTTCCATGGGCTTTCCTAACACCACAGAAATGTTTTAAAAGAGCTTCCGTTATTTAAATTGTTACGTTTTAGCTTCAAAAAATGTGTTTTACGAGCTAAAGTGAGTATATAAATATTTTCATAAAAATATTTCCCTACGTAACAGAGGCCGTCACGTTTTCAAAAGTGAAATAATAATAATAATAAAAAACCCTCTAATACCGAAAACAAGTATCCCAAGAAATGTTTTATATGTACTGGAAACATACCTCCCAAAAAATCTTTTGCGCGGCTTTGAAGAAGCTATAAAAATGACTTACATACCATAAAAACCTTTAAGGTAAATTTTTATAGCCACATGCTGCCGCTTATCGTTCTTATAAATATTTCAAACGTAAAGTAAAAGTATTCTGAACCATTTTTTTAAAAAAATATGAGTCAAATATTTTTCATCATCTCGGTGTTGCAGACTGAATGATTTTTTTTCTATGAAATTGTTAGTATAGTTTAACATAGTTGCACATGATTTTTTTCGATGTAATTATTTATCTATTTGAATAAAAATATAGGTAACCCGAACATTAACCTCTTGCGACCTGCCTTCCCCATTTCGGACATTTTTAAAACCCACCCACAAACAATGAACACGATAATTAGTCCCGAATTTGACCTGGCCCAATAGAAGAAGATCCAAATTTCAGTTTACAGCCTTTGATAACAGGTATCAGTCATTTATTTCTCGAAAAAAAAATGAATTTGAACGCGGGTCAATACGATAATTGAATTCTTTAAAAAATATTTAGTTTTTTTTTCAAACTTTTCAAAAAGAAAATTTTAGGACCATAGTTAATCTTAAATACATTTTGCATTAAAATCAATGTTAAAATTTTCTGTTAACTACAAATAAGTTATACGGCCTTTTTTGTTGCGAAATTTCTCATTTAAGAGTGAGAACAATTCTGTTACAAAACAACAACTCAAATTTGAATTTGTGAGTACGAACAAAAAAAAAAAAAAAGGAAATCTCGTTCTTGAAGCTGGTTGGTACACGTATTTTCCGGCTTGTGCAATTGATCAGAGACCCGCTTATAAACCTTCGTCAAGTAAGGCAGACACAGACAGAGTTTTTACAGACACAAAGAGAGATAGAAATAACACCTAAGGCTAAGTCGCGAATCCAACCCGTAACCGGTACATTGCGCAGACTGTTAGCGTAATAGTATCAGAGACATAACATAGAGTGGACTGCGCATTGGCAAACCTAAAGTGTCCTAAACATCTAACTTACACAGTCACATGACTGTGTCGCGTTTGGCTCGCATCTATGGCGAGTTTAATATTTGGCGAGTTTTTTCACAACGACCTGAACACAGAGGCCGACAATCTAATGTTATGATAAAGAAGCTTGGAAAGGAGCAAGGATGAATCGCTAGTATTTTAAGATCCTCTTAAGATTATTTCTTTGATTTTGTGCGTCTATTTAAGATTACTTGAACAATTGAATGTGGACTCTTTATTAAAAATTAATTTAAAAGAACATTAGTAGGTTTATGTAGAGTGTTGCTGTAATATAAGTTGGTATTGACATGGTGAATATTTTCTGCCGTCTCTAAAACTTTCGTTCTAACGGTCCGATTTTTTTTAAAAAAAAAATCAAATATATATTTTTTTTGAAATATTGCTTCTTCCTTTATTTAAAAAAAATCAAATATATATTTTTTGAAATATTGCTTCCTCCTTTATTTCACCTGGAATAAATCAACTTTCTAAAACACATCAACATATTCCAAATCCAACAAATGCTCTACTTTTTAAATATAAATAACTCAAAAAGTACGATTGCAAAAACAGGTTTCGTTTTGACCAAATTGTAAAAAAAATATTCTACTTCTAAGCTGTCAATGTTCAGACCATTAATTTAATTGACTTGGCCCAAAATATTTATTATAATTAGAGTTCTAACAACGTTGATTTAATCATGAATATGATTCTTCAGTATAAAAGAGCTTTTAGAATAAATTCCCTCGATAGAAATTATAGTTTATGACGAACACACAATTACTAAAAGTATGCAGAACTAAATAAATTTTACCCGTGAAAGTGTGACTAATCCTTTTTTATACCCCTCTTTACAATTAGGAATTCACAAGCATTTTGCATCTTGCACAAAACGTTACTGAATTAAGAGTACAACATTCACGATTGTTAACATGCTCAGAGATTAAAAGAATGTAATTAAATATTTATTATTTAAGCCAAAAGAGAAAAATTCCAACAATGCTCAAAAAATCGTCTGCAAAAACATTAAAAAAAATTCAAGCTGCCGTGATTGGTAGAAACCCACGTGACATGGATATTGATGGTAGTCTCCACTTCGGTTTGCTAGCTGATATTCAGGTCTTGCGACAATTTGGAATAGTTCGTAACGAAACGGTAGCGTTAAGTTGCCATATGTAGCAACCTTTCCCCTCTTGGCGATTTATGATGTTTAGGACATAATGCTAATCTGCAAGGGATAGCGGTTTTTTAGAAAAAACTGGTTTTCCATTTTCCATCGGTTTTTCCCTAAAAAACCGGTTTTCGGTACCGTAGGGCCTCATACAAAAAAACTGGTTTTCAATCAAAACCGGGACCACCGGTTTTTTGAAAACCGGTTTTGGTTTTCCATCCCTAAGCTGCTTTACTATGAATGCGCAGTCCACTCTATGTTATGTCTCTGAATAGTATACGATCTTAACCTCTACACAGTGAAAAAAAATCTGTAACCATTACAAAAAAAAAAATTGTAAAAAACTTTTCCTAGAAAATTTCTAGTAAATAATTACTAAAAATAGTGCTGTAAAAACACATAATACATTTTAGTTAACATTACATGTTTATATCATGTGGATTTACAGGACTATTTTATCCCACACAAGTAATGTTTCTGTAACTATACAACAAAATTTTATGGATACCACATTTTCCGTGCAATTGCAAAGAAAAAACAAAATGTCCGCTTTCCCGGCGTGGAATCAAACCCCTGTCTCCCGCGTGATAGACGGGGGTACTGACCACTACACTACCAAGGAATAGCCGACTGCCGAAACCCGGGATCGAACCAGGAACCTTTAGATGTCCAAACGAACGCTCTCCCAACTGTACTATGTCGGCACACAGATCGTCAGGAAATGAGAAGTGAAATTCATTTGAAACTATCTTCTAAGTTATAAATTTAAAATAGCGATTGGTCTTGAATCACGATTGAGGTCAAACTTTAGTTCGTGTAGCTCTAGTGCGACGATATTTGAAAACTAACCTGACCAAACTTTAGTGGCGATGCACGCGACACTTCATGTAGAAGAACAGGTTGAAATAAATTGCAAATACTAGAATTTTTTTTGTAACTGCAGAAATGAAGATTTCCGTTCAGAATTACAAAAACTTTTTTTGTAAAATTGGTTATTTCTGTAACATTACTAAAAAAAATTCTGTATATTTACAGAATTTTTTTCTCTGTGTAGGCCACCCGGGCCTCGTTGGTGAAGGTTCACAGACAACATTGTAAAGTCACTAACATTCACTAGGCATTGGTGATGTAATGCCACAGTTTAATTATCCATGTACAGGCCTGCCATGTATCCTCCCATATCATGTATTTGAATACCAATCAATATTTTCTCAAATATTGTCAAACGTGAGAAAAAAAAATAGTATCAAATTTGAGAACAATGTATTCATAGCAGTTATAATGCAATGGTGCTCTAAAATATAAGAAATGTATTAAACATTTTTAATACTGATTTATTTATAAAAATATAAATTATGTTTCAGCATTGCAATGTTTACCGTCTATTTCAAGGCAGAGAAGGTCACTACTTTTTTTTTTAATAAATATATATATTTTTTTGCAAAACTTTTGAAATCTATAGTTTCAGCAATATCAAACTAAATCTTCCTAAAGAGGATTCCTAGAAATTAATGTGAATCTTAAAAATAAAACCGCAATGCAAGCGTTTAAATGATGCTGTACTTTAATATGTATTTCAGCTTTTAGAAGAGCAATGCATGTTTAGCTACGCTTCTAACAGAATGAATGCATTAAAATACGAATGCATTGGAATAATTTGATATTTAAAGTGAATTTTGGTTCAAAAACGGGTATTATATTTCCCAAAGTAATGATGACATAAAAACTACATCAATTTAAAAGTCAAAGAAATATAATACTTTCTCCGATGCATATTGCATAAAATATTTTGCAAAACGTACTTTTTAAAGTAATTGGTTTAAAATATCATTAATATAAAAAGGGTATCAGATGTCTATAACTACCAATTGAGGAACATGTTTTAATGTATTATAAGCAATATTTTTTGGGGTTGTGGATATTCTTTTTTGTTATTTCAATTCTATTTGGAAATACTTGTGGTTTTTTTTGCAAACAATTTGCAAATGCAGTTTAACTATGTTTTTTTCCATTAAATTATTCTCATGTAAAAAAGAGCATTATTTTTTCTGCTAAATGAAACAATTTTTGATATTTGAGGAGCTTGTGGAAAAACGTAAAAAGGAGACAACAAGGTGAAAACGAAAAAAAAAATGAATATGAAGGTTTTTAGTTTGCAATTAGATCCTTTTAAACAAAACTTGCCAAGCTGTAAAAAAATACGGAAAATTAAAATTGATGAAAATGTGGAAACTTATGTTTAAAAAATGGAAACACATGTTCATTTGCACAAGAATGTCACGTAGCAAGTTATTCTCCTAAATTCTTATTCACAAAAAATGGCGCAGCATTTTGTTTTTCTCCTATTATAAAATATTCACAATCGACTTTTGAATTCACAAGAAAAATGCTTGAGGCATGAATACACATATTTGGGCAATTTTTATTGATAACGTATGAAATAGTGATGTTTCCGAGATGTTTTCTTTATTTAATATATTTTTTTTGCAAGATAAATAATAATTATAATAATAATAACTTATTGGTATACAATGAAAAAGTTTTACAAAACTAAGCACACCTTGATGGGCAGCTAAGTCCCTTACAGAGGTATGAGATTGACTAAAACAAAAATTGTGCGAGCAGATAATCTTTAAATAATTAACCAATTAAATAATTATAAATATTTAAATAATTAATAAAATCATTTTAAAATTTCCTTTTTATTGTTACATCACGGGATCGCAAACAGGTCGATTTGACCAGTATAAATAAACTAATCGGTGTGATGTTTTTTTGCTTGCAATTAAAATGGATTTAATGTAATTTACTATTAAAATAATAATTATTTAGATAATGGAAGGATGGTTTATAGAAGCGGATACCTCAAATTTGCTTTAAGTAGATTCCAAAATGGTGTTTCAAAGTTTTTTTATAGCTACTAGTGACGTCATAGATACCACGCGACAGCCACAAAGAGTTTTTGGGAGTAATTTTCCACCCTACATTTAAAATTCATTTTTCAGCTTTTTTTATGGAGTATTTGAAAACAAGAAAGATACTATACTACTCTTTACGTTTTAATCTAGAATAGTGGTAGGAAAACGCTGGTATATCAGCGCCACCTAGATGTTGATTGAATTGTATATTGAGGTTGCGCGTAAGGTGAACCACCACAATTATTGTATATAAAATTATGCACACATGCAAAATCATACTATTAAAATAAGATTATAGAGAGTACAAGCAAGGCGACAAGGGAAAACATGCCAAATTTACCTTACCTGGGGGGGAATAAAAAAATATTTTCATCTTCAGATTCACGGGAAAGCGAGAAGCTGTTACCATGAATGAGTTTATTACCATTTCCGAAATGGTGTAAAACTGGTGGGACATAATACCAAAAGGAATTACACGCAACGAAAAATCTTAGTGGCCAACGGCGATTAGCAATTTAATTCCAGAATTATGTCTATCAGGAGATAAGTTCTTTATCGAAATAAGTACCGGAGTCATCGTCTGGCATCCTTCATACTTGGGATTTGGCGCGTTAAGGTAGGCGAATACCTAAAATTTTAAAATTTTTACTATTACTTTAATCTTTTCCAAATTTGGCATAGTGATTTCAAATATAATTTACAATGCTTTTTTGGCAATTTTTTTTATTTAAATATAATTGATTTATTTTAAACGGTGTTTTTCTACTAAAAAAGGGGGTTTACGCTAACACTTCTAGCATAAAAAGTTTTACACTAATTTACCTGAATTTTTTTTAGAGATGCTATTTTAATATACATCTGTGCCATGAACCTCTAACATCTGGTGTAAATATAGTAGTTTTTGTTTTAAAAAATGTCAAAGTGTAAGTTTATCGAAAAAAAATTTTGTTGATTGGTAGCTGCGAGTACGGTAATTCCTTAAACCCATTGCACTTACGGCACCATCTGCGCATGCTCAGCATCTGCCGGAAATCCAGCTCTCTTACGGAAAACCACTGCGCGTGCGCAGACGGATACTGAAAGGGAAAGATAGTTTGTCACGTTGGCTTAATATCGCCCAAAGTTGATAAGGTTTTGGGAATAAAAATTAACATGTTCATTGAGATGAAATCGATCCTCGTTGCGGAAGAATGGAATAAAAAAAAGATAGAATCCTAAAAAATAATCATTAAAAAATAATCATAAAAAACAAACTCGTCTCTTGACCAGGGTTCAAAATTACGAGGCATCGTCAATTATGGCCAATTACGGCCAACAATTACGCCTCGTAATTTAGAACTCTGGTCAAGGAACGAGGTTTTTTTTTTCGAAAAAGATTGAAATCATAAATAAGAAACTCGTCTCTTGACAAAGGTTCTAAATTACGAGGTACAGCCAATTATGGCTAATTACGGCCAACACATCCAATTACGCCTCGTAACTTAGAACCCTGGTCAAGAGACGAGTTGGTTTTTTATGATACCATTCTTTTCCCCCCCTTCTTGATTAGTAAGTATCTCAAAGTTTTTTGTATTTGGAATATTCATTACAGCTACAGAACACTCTGAATAGCGATCGTTATTTTATAACCACCCTGTATAATTTAAAATGTATTATGGATCTGGAAGTTGCTTTTTTAACTGATAACCATAATTTCTAAAGCCCTGCTAAATGACTGGTGTACGTTAAATCCGTCGTGGTCACTGTCCTCCAAGTTACCATACCAAATCAATACATGTGACAAGTCAATTCTGGGGATCCTCTAGTTGGCCTGTTTCTAAAAATTAGATAGATCCATTTAAGTGTGTGTGTTGTATCTCTCTTGCTTGACGAAGGTTTATAAGCGGGTTGTGTTGGTCTGATTATGTAAAGTCTTACATCAATTGATCCCAGAATAATATAGGCTTAGAATTGGACAGTGTCATAATCCAATAATTCTATTATAATCCATAAACGCACGCGTTCGGCGAGGGTAAACGCTTGATATTCAATAACAACCTAAACCTTCACTACAACCCTAACTAACAACTTGGCAATATTTTACTTGGCTGCTCACAAAAACGTATCGCTCTCAAGTCGAGATATCCGCTTGCGCAGATTTCCGGCACTGCCGTTAGATTAGCCACATTGTGTTTGTTTCAAGTTAATTCATAAAATTTGTCGTAAAACACATTCTTGTGATTTGTTTGTAACTCTAGAGGGTCATTGCACGGATCAGTTCAAAACGAAGAATTTAACACATAATTCATGTTTATCGGAGGAAAATTCAATGTGGTAGGCTTGTTGGCGTGAACCTCTTTTTTTAGTTGAAAAACACCGTTTAAAATAAATAAATTATATTTAAATTTAAAAAACTGCCTAAATAGCATTATTCATTATATTTGAAATCACCATGCCAAATTTTTAAAAGATTAAAGTAATAGTAAAAATTTTAGAATTTGGGGGAATTTCGGGTATTCGCCTACCTTAATGCTTGTGGTAATATTGTCAAGCCATTAAGCTGTGTTTGGAAGTTGATTTATATGAAGAACAATTATTTATTGAAAAAAAGTATAATCTACGCTTGCTAATCCGAATACTATATCAGCACACTGTACGTCTTAGATTATATTTTATTCTCAAACAAGAGCTTCTGATTCGAGCGCTAGGTTAACTCATAGAGCGGCAGCGGCATGATATCTCGTTCTGATTCTTGGGAGGCAGGGGCGCCCAGTCGGTTAGCACTTGCCTATCATGCGAAAGGCCCCAGGTTCGGATCAGGGCATCGCCAAAATAACTGCCGACCTATTAACGGCCGTGCAGCCAAAATTGTCCGACGAATAATACCCGTGTAAGGGAGTGCACTTTAATTATCCTTCAAAGTCATATCGTTGGTTACGCGATGCCGCCCTTAACGGTTGCGTGAATATTCAGGTGTCGGTTTGTCACTTGACCGTGGTTCTAAAATATGACGCCCGTCTCCAATAGCCCTCGTGTAGCTCTAGAGCGAAGATAATTCAAACCTAACCAAACGTAAAAGATAAATCTCATCCATCCACACTTCTGTTTAATAAAATCATCTCGATATTATCCGGCTCATTCGGAGCCAAAAGCCTGTTGGATATATGTTGGAGTATATGCGGAGTACGTGCTCGTTAAATATGTTGAGTCCGAAAGTCCTGTGGGCGGTCATTGCGCAGTTTCCCACGGATACAGGTGCCTGGATACTATTTCCCTTCCCTTCAGGGACGTGTCTAAATTGTGGAGTTGGTGAGAGAAAGTACACCCAGTGCAAAGGCAGAAATTGAACCCACACCTGGTACAGTAAACATACTCTCAACGTGATGGGGTGCGATTAAACCAACTAGTCCACCCGGGGCCCTAATTCCAAGCAACTCTTTCTTGATAGTTCGGGAAGCTTACTGTAATTAATACATCGTATCTTCACTATACTATAATCTATTACGACGAGTTTTTCCTACAGCCAACATCGTGGGTGTTATTCAACCAACCACCATTCCCCACGGCCCTTTAATTAGTCAAGAGTCCGACCAAATAAGAGCCTTAACTTCCTGATCGCCTTAGAGACATCTAAATGAACCGCTACATGTTCAAAAACGGGACAAGTCCAATGGACAATTTTCCGAATACCTTCTTCCAACAGCTTTTTAGAAAAAGAATATGCGTGTAAGGAAACCTTTCTGCAGAGTTGACTTACAGTTAACGAGATTCAAAGAATAAACGAACAACATAGACTCTTGTGGATACTCTGTTTGTTAACTGACTCTCACGGGGTATTAGCTTTCTTTTGTGTATGGGATTGGGACGTATAACCAAAGTAACTATCGGGAGTTTATTTTGTGGGTTCATTGATTGAGAGGCTGAGACACATAATCGGCTTAATACTTGAGATTTTGTTGCTTGTGTAAACAAAATGGAGAAAAATTCCCTTTGCTCATAACCTTAATCTGAATTATGTATGTTATTACAATCAAAATTGTAGGTTAATTGCGGTTATATAATTTCTGAATTTTTGAAATGGGATATCCAAAATCATTTACGGAATGAATGCATAAAGATACGAATGCATTGAAATAGTTTGACATTTAAAATGATTTTTTTTCAAAAACATATATTATATTATATATACATATATTATATAGTAATTATTAGAGATGTTATATTTATGTTCTTTTTAAAGAGCAGTTGCTCTCTGCTCTGTTCTTTTAAAAAGAACAGTTCTTTAACCTGCTCTTTTTACAAAAACTGCTTTGCGCGATTAAGAATTCAGGCAAACATAAATAAAATACATTTTGAACTTAAAATAACAAAATTTGATCGGAAGTGTCATTGTTTTGCAATAATTTGAATTAGTTACATTATTTAACAATGCAATGCGACTTAAAACTTAGATTAATTCATGACAAAACTATTTTAAAATATTAGAAGATTATAAAAATTACTGGTAAGAAATTAAAGCGATAAAATGTTTTTAATAAGGAAATAAATCTGAGGATCTGAAAATACATGATATATCTATATACAAGAATAAATTTTAAAACAAGTATTTGGTATTGCACTGTAGATTAATTTCTACCCCACACTATTGAAGAAATTTATTTTATTAACTAAATATTTAACCAAAAATACAAATCCGATAATTTGGTTAAGGAAGCATAAACATGTACAAAAATGTTATCACATAAAATCTAACTTTAACTTACATAATTAGTGTAGCAGCTCACAACAAGTAAGATTTCAATTGTGAAGTTTCGCTTTCAATTTAAGAGACTCAAAGATTTATTATAATTAAATAATTGTTCAATTTTAAGAATAACAAGGCTGTTTTTCCAATTTCCATTTAAAAAAAAGTTAAAAACCAAGTAAAATAAACTGTTTAAAAATGCTTTTAAAAATACTCAAACGTGCGTCTACATGAGTTGCATTGATTAGAGGACCAGGATGGCCAGAAGAAATTTCCTAAAATAGCCAAGCTGGTTCTCCAAAAAGCCTAAATACCCAAAATTATCTTCCATCACGTCCCTTCCAACTTAATTAAAACTACAAATCAAGACATATTCAAAAGCAAAAAAAAAAATCAACATAACGCAAAAAATAGTCATGATTGAACGAAAAATAAAAACATGTGGGCTTTTCCAACTTAATCTAATCATTATCTTGAACAATTTTGGCTACTGGTATAATTTTAAATGAACCAAGCGGATCAAATAATAGCCAAAACTGCTGAAATTAGCCAATTCTAACAACCCTAACCACAACTCTTAATAAAGCAGCCGCATTCCTTGCGCACATAACCCTAAGAAACAGAAAGGGGGGGGAGGAGAGAGATATTGTTTACGTTATTATACCCCACTCTGAAATACGAGCCCCATTCCCGTGGTTCAACATTTCTGCCTATATATTTTTTTTAAAATGTGTTTTCCATGTTAAATAAGAGAAAATGTTTTGGGGAATGATAAAATTTAAAAAACAGCTACACAATGCTACGATGTACTACTACTAATAATAATAATAAGCTTACCCATGCACCAGAAAAAGAAAAAAGGTCAAATACGAAAAATTCAAATTGCGAAATTAAAATCTTCCAAAATGAAACTGAAGGAAAAAATTCAATAATAATAACAAAATAATGATGAAATAATAAAATAAATACAGAAATAAATTAATATAAAATAATGATAAGTAACGCAATAAAAAATAATGATAAATAATGTGAGAAAAAAATAATGAAATAAAATAATAATAAATAAAAAAAATAAAGCAATAATACAAAAATAATAATCAAATTAAATAAAAATTAATTAATAATCAATATAATAATAAATAAACAAAATAAATCCTACACGCACCAAAACCCAACTACGATAAACCCAATAATCCCATTTCCCATTTGAACGTTTGAAAGATGGCAAGAACAACCGTTTAGAACAGTGCCAAAAGAGCTGCAAATCGCAAAAAGAACGGCTTCCAGAGCAATCTCAAAAAAGAGTTAGTCGGAGCAATCTGCTCCAATTTGCCAGTTCGCGAAAAAGAATTATTCCGTTCCGAAAGGAGCTGCTCCGAAAGCAAAGAGCTATCGCACTACGAAAAAGCATCAAGGAGCTATCCTACTGCGAAAGAGCATACAAAAAGAACACTGTTCCTGTTCTTTTTAATCGTAATCGTTTTGAAATCTGTTTCATTGCCGGAGTAGTGGGTATGGCACTTCGGGCATTCGTGACGTAAGTTGAGAAGAAGCTTTTTCGTCCAAACCCACTGAACCAACTATGAGGAGAGGAGTTGCTTGTTTCGTTAAGGAGCTTATGAATAATGATTTACCTTGTAACGGAATTAGAAAATTCTTGTAATTTTTTTTGTAAAGAAAATAATTTTATGATTGGAATGAATAATTTCAAATGTATAAAATGCGTTAAAGTATAAGTTAAATTCTGATGAAAAATCATGAATTTACAGAAGAACAGGTTTTTTCAAAAACAAAGAACATACTGCTCCAGTTCTTTTTAAAGAGCCTGTTCAAAAGAACATAGTGTTCTTTTTCTTCACATCTCTAGTAATTATGATATAAAAACTACATCAATTAAAAAAAGTTTTAAAAAAATAATATTTTCTCCAATGCATATTGCATAAAATATTGTTCCACAAAGTATTGCAAAAGCTATTGGTTTTAAATATTATTAAATTACAAAAGGGAGTCCGTATCTGTAAGTATCAATTGAAGAATATGTATGAATGCATAACAAAAACTATTACTTGGGTTGTGAATAATCGTTTCGGTCATTTCCCATTAAGTCATATTTGGATTTTTTTTCCATAAGGACATAATCTTAAATAATGAATGATATAATGCCCAAAACAATTTTTAACTCATTTCAAAACCACGAAATACTCACAGAGTATTAGTAACCTGCATTGATAGAGAAAAAAAATCATGATTAAAATGGTTCGGTGCAGTTGTACTTACTAACCCCCCCCCCCCCCCCTCTTTCATACATTAAAATAGTAGAGAGAAAACCAATTTAGTAGGAGGGGGGGGGGGTAGATGCATATATATTCCGGCTTGTGTGCTTGTTCAGAGACTCGCTTATTAGCCTTCGTCAAGAAAGAAAGACACAAAAAAAATTACTGTCACAGCAGAGAAAGGAAAGTACACCCAGGGCAAAGGCGGGAATCGAACCAGTACCCGTTATAGAGCGCAGACTGCCAGCGTGATGGTCTGTTATCCAAACACGGCCATCTGAGACCCATTAAGTAGGGTATTGGCTAAGCTGTAAAGAAATCTAAAAAAAAAGCATGTTTTAAGGTTAAAACTTATCCCAATCTTGTTTTAAAATAATGAATTTCTATTGTCATTGAACTTTTGAAAATACAAATGCATCTTCGAATTAAATTATTTATCCCACATCAAAATTAAGTACACTATCGCATACTTTTTCTGGAATTTTTTTTTTCCTCTGATAAATTTTCATCATCTTTTATTTATATCCTTAGAAAAAAGTATACATATGTATAAACGGTTGTGTAGAATATGGGGATAGCAATTACAGTTTAGCGTATCTGCGAAATAATAGAATATGCGTTCACCAGAATGCGTTACCATCCCATTGTCTCGAGATCGTGACCTACAAATAATTGTTAGGTTAGGTTTTGAATATCGTCGCACTAGAGCTACACGAGGGCTATTGGCGACGGGCGTCGTATTTTAGAACCACAGTCAGGTGACGAGCCAACACCTGAATAGGCACCCAACGCAACCGTTAAGGGCAACATCGTACGCAGCGTTAGGACTTTGAAGGATATTGGACATGCACTCCCTTACAAGGGGTATTATTCGACAGACATATTTGGCTGCACGGGCCGTTTATAGGTCGGCAGCTATTTTGGCGATGCCTGGATCCGAACCTGGGACCTTCCGCATGCCAAGCGAGTGCTAAACTGACTGGGCTCCCCAGCCCCTTAGAGATAATGTAATTGTAGCGTTTTATAGTTGTATCATAACACTTTTAGGGTAAACAAAGCTATCGGCAAAAGCAAGAAAAACTAAAATAATAAATTGGTATAATAAATAAAAATTATAAAATTAAGGATTATTAAATTTGATATTGACAATTGAAGAGTACACCGGAAGAACCGATTGATTTTGTAGAGAAGTTTCCTTAGCAGGCCACTTTGGCGATGATAGCGAGTGATCGCCTAAACTTGAGTAAGGAAACCAGTTCCTGCCACAGAGATCATAGTTAAAGTTATAGAGTTTCAGATCACGTGATCTCCAATGCTAACGACAGGATGCGCAAGGAGCTCCCAGAAGAGCCCCAATGAAGCCAGTGTTGTAGGTCACGTGATATGCCACTCTAATACTTTAACGACTACCTCTGTGGTACCTAGCTTCCAAGATTCAGGTGATTGACGATCCCGACGCTTGGACCAAGCGAAGAAGAAAGAGAGAAACCGGTTTTCTGCCGCCAATGTTCGCCAAACAGACAATTGCGGGCGTCCGCCTAATAAATCAATCGGTTCTTCCCGTGTACTCTTCAATTGTTAAAGTCCATATTAAGTTAAGTTGTTGAAATCAAGCCAATATCAAATCAACAAAAGTTGTTACCTTTGAGACATCAATAATTACATTTTGTAACCCAAGAAGCAACATATAAATTAATTCAAACAAAATTACTTTAACTACTAATTTAATTACAATGCTACGATTCGGTTGATTCACAATATACCACATCGTTACCAAAACCAAACATTTATTTCAATCAAACCTCGAAATTAAATTCAATTTTTCAATTTATTTAAGCAGACACACAATAACCGATCTCTCTTGAAACCTAAACAAGCACGTAATCTTCCCAATGCATAACACGTATCAGTTCGCTGATTATATCTTAGAAGTCGCTACCGTTTGGAAAAGTTTTAATAGTTTATTTGTAAATTTCAGTTGTTTCACAACCCACAAGGCGCGTTTACATGAGCCATCGAATCCATGGAAAAGCCAAAATGGAAAAAAGAGGTCGCGCAGGATTTTTAACCCAAATGACCGCCTGTGGCTGAATCCATTATGAAACATCAAACACTCCTTCATTGGAGGGTTTCGCAAACCCTCCTTTATTGGAGGGTTTAGCAAACCCTCCAATGAACCCTGTAATTCCGTTTCTGTCTGGGATAAAATCCCCCCCCCCCCAAAAAAAAATGCTGAGTTTGCTCTTCAATCCATGGATTCGATGGCTCACGAACCGATACATGACTATAGTCGATTCGGCTGTTTAACGTAGGAGTGAGTTGCGAATACATTGAGAAAAAAGAACGACTGATGGTTATTGATCTAGAGGGTAGTAAAGTGCCACTGAATTGCCTCGTGAGGTGAAATAAAGTTTTTGGAAAGTTTTTCTAGCAGAAGAAAATAACAAATAGCAATATGCTAAGGGGGAAAAAATTAATTTTGACCCTCTTCCAAATGTGTACTGAGGGAGAGTGAAATTTAAATGTGGGCGTTCGTAATAAAATTTGAAGAATAATTCATTAAATAATCAAGTTTTCTCGTCGTTTTTTCTTTCTTCAGTCGTCAGCTGGTATGTACATTTTTCAAAGAGTGATACTGATCCGTGGGTCGGTGTGGGTTTATTGCAATGGCAACACGACCGGTTGTCACTCGTTATGTGTTCATTTATAAATATCGTTCAAATATTGAGAAAAATTTGGTCTGCTTAGATAAAGAATACGGGGGACGAACCCCTTGATTTATTAGAAATCGGTCCTTAAGTGCGTCTGCTTTGCGGACATTGGCGACAGAAAACCGGTTTCTCTCTTTCTTCTTCGCTTAGTCCAAGCGCCAGAATCGTGCATCGCGTGAATCTTCGTAAGTAGAAAAGTCGTGGTATAGGACGTTTCAATTAACAAAAATGTTAAGATTCGTAAATTAATTGTTTTAGAAAAATGCGTGATTTTTAATCAATCGTACGTAATTTTTAAAGGTGAAGATGAACTCTGTCTCTACTTCTCAATAAAACTCAGGACTGAATTTCAAGGTTGCGTTGAGAAAAGAATCACAAGAAAGTGAGAAAAGAAACTGGTATAGAGAGTAATCGACTAAACTGCAGTTTAGTCGATTACTCTCTATAATCGCCAAAGAGGCTGTTGAGGAAAGTCTTCTACGAAATTAACCGTCTAATGCATGAATTTTTATTTCCATCCCAAAAAAATATATATGTATCTTTAATACTCACACATTATATGAAAAATACTGAAAAAAATTTAATTGCATTAGAATTAGAATAAATAATTTCAATTTTTAAAAAATTTTCATATGACAAAAAACAACTGCAAATATCCAATTTTGATAATAATTACTAGAAAACTACTAAAAATATTTCAAAATAACCCTTTTTAACTATGATTATTTTTTCAAAACAATTTACTAGTATTTAGTATAAATAATATTATTCTTTGAATACTGCCAAAAACGTAATTTCACGTAACGTAACGTAAATTTCACGTAACGTAAACAATCAAACGTAATTTTTTTAATTTTGAATACACTTTTACTACTGTCATTATGAGGATTATTAGTAACTAAAACTTTAAAATGAAATGTAATAGATGAAAAAAAACACAGATTTGTCTAGGAAGAGCTCTAATTTAGTAGAATAACTTTGATTATGTTACTTGTTACCAAACGGTAACAGTATGCATTGGAGAAACGGTTTTCCCCCTGTACTCTTCAGATATTTCTAAAGCTTCCAACTGTCTGCTTCCAGTCTCCGTAAGAGAGAAGCTGTAACTCAATAATTTATAACTTTGGTCAAGTACCCTTGGAAGAATTTCAAGTGACAAGTGAGTCGAGGCCTTCAAAGGGTGAAGTTAGCGGCTTCCACGCGAATGCGCTTTATGGAGAAGTATAGAAGTGCGTCTATGCTCAAAGAACAGCTTAAAACTTGAAATAGGTCGGATGCACGTGGTTGAAGTTGTTGATTGGAACTTCGAGCAACATCTTACGCGCTCGCCGATCTTTGAATTCCATAGATTTAGGTAGCACGCAAACAATAATACTGATAATGATGTTAATGATAATGATGGTAAGGATAGTGATGATGCTGGTAATGATGATAATAATTATGATACTAAATATAGTAATAATAATACACTACTCAATGGCTCAATGACACAGAAAACGACCTGAAAGTCATAAAACTTAATAACTGCAAGAGAGTTGCTATGGACATGGGGAGCTGGAGAAGGCATGCTGTTGAGGCAGCCAAGGAATGCAAAGGGCTATTGCGCTCGTGAATAATAATAATAATAATAATAATATAATAATAATAATAATAATAATAATAATAATAATAATAATAATAATAATAATAATAATAATTAATAATAATAATAATAATAATAATAATAATAATAATAATAATAATAATAATAATAATAATAATAATAATAATAATAATAATAATAATAATAATAATAATAATAATAATAATATAATAATAATAATAATAATAATAATAATAATAATAATAATAATAATAATAATAATAATAATAATAATAATAATAATAATATAATAATAATAATAATAATAATAATAATAATAATAAAAATAATAATAATAATAATAATAATAATAATAATAATAATAATAATAATAATAATAATAATAATAATAATAATAATAATAATAATAATAATAATAATAATAATAATAATAATAAATAATAATAATAATAATATAATAATAATAATAATATAATAATAATAATAATAATAATAATAATAATAATAATAATAATAATAATAATAATATAATAATAATAATAATAATAATAATAATAAATAATAATAATAATAATAATAATAATAATAATAAAATAATAATAATAATAATAATAATAATAATAATAATAATAATAATAATAATAATAATAATAATAATAATAATAATAATAATAATAATAAATAATAATAATAATAATAATAATAATAATAATAATAATAATAATAATAATAATAATAATAATAATAATAATAATAATAATAATAATAATAGTAATAGTAATAGTAATAGTAATAGTAATAGTAATAGTAATAGTAATAGTAATAGTAATAGTAATAGTAATAGTAATAATAATAATAATAATAATAATAATAATAATAATAATAATAATAATAATAATAATAATAATAATAATAATAATAATAATAATAATAATAATACAGGGTTAGTCAAAATGAATAGGACAAAAAGAAAACTATTTTTAGACGAATGTATGTTAATTGTAACCAAACTGTATGGACAGATAAACTATCAACCTATCAACCATTGTCCTATTCATTTTGACTAACCCTTTATAGTAATAAGCTTATGGTTTTTATTACATGAACAAACAAGAAGTTCATAAAGAACTAAAATAGCCTACTTTCCTGTTACTTAAATACTTACTAAAATTCTTATCTTGAAAAAACTAGATTCGCAACAGTAAGTGACATCAACAACCGTTTTTCCACATTAAATTTAAAATAAATTTCACTAAACACAGCATCTTTCACTTAACACAGCTTTATTTGCAGTTATAAATAAATATTTAATTTTTCGTAGAACAAAAACCAAAAAACTACTCCTCAATAAACATTTACTTGCTAAAGTCGGCTAGTTTCGTTTATTTTATTTCGAAAATTAAATAATTATAACTTAAATCGTTTCCAAAAATTTATATTTCAAAGAATAAATATGTAATATTCCTCGCTTTTAGATAGAATGAAAACAATTTATATCAACATACAACGATCTCGTAGTGAAATATATATTTGACGTCATCTTAAATTGATCGATGTCTCAAAAAAAGTTTATTTTATTTATTGTCTAAAAGAATTAAAGTTTCTCAAGCAATTGTTGCGATGGCAATGGTGATTTCATTCTAATAAAAATGGCTTCCTATGCTTTTTAAATGAGCATTAAATTTTGAAGTTTTTTAAATAATTGAAGTACTTCGAATTCGAATTCTTTTCTGAAATTTTCAATGTATTCTGATTTCGATGAGCTGAATTTTTTGACGTATCTCACTTGTCCATAGCATTTGTAGTTAAATTCAGCGATTTAAATGACTCGAAATTGAATTTCAATGCTAATTCAATGGGAAATTCGTCGTCAAATAGTAGATTTATGTCCGTCCTATCGTACAGACAGACGGACAAAAAGTATGAAAGTTGGGTGTCTGAGGTTATACCTTTCTAATAAAAAAAGAATTTTTTAAGATCGGATTGCTAGAACTGATTTTGGAAGGGGGGTACGGACAGACGGACGGACAGACAGACAGACAGACGGACGGACATCGACCGCACGTCAATACCTACTTTTTCATTTTTTTTAATTCTTCGGATTAAAAAAAAAGAAAAGTAGGCTAAAAATAGTATCAAAATACTATGGTTCGCCAAGAGGAAAATTCCACCCAGACAAATAAAAACAAATTATAATTGAAAGCGAACACAAACAATAAGATTGGATTTTAAGTGGCTTGTTACTCGTATACAACTGTCATTAAAATGCGCCAAAATAAAGTGAAAAATAAAGATCCATGTCTTAAATGCTTTTAATAGGTATAATGAATATTTAAAATGATTTTAAATAGATAGTTTCGTGCATAACTTAGGTGCAAATAAGAAGAAATATTTAATCTATAAAATTATTGAGATAATTGGAGCTTGAAAATTTACATTTGAACTGCTATTATGATAATTTTCTTTTAGTTAACAAAGTTCTTTATTGCGATAGAGGCGCATGCATTGCATACATTAAGTGTTAGTGAGCAAATTAAGCGTTTTAAAGCTCAGAAAGTCAAGCGAATTTCAAATTTGAATCTATATACAAATTTAAATATTTAATACTATCAACAGATTGAAGTTCGTAATGCTGACACTTAAGATAAGTTTAATTGCACGATAAAGTGCACATTTCAAATTTAGATTTAATTCCGATTGCCCTAAGCTAAAATGGTTATACTTAGTATTATTTAGATTGAGACTTAACTCGTTTGCATTAAACCAAGTTGCAATTTCAATTGAGTCAGATTCAATATGGGTAACTAGGTGATTTCGATTTGAGAAGGCCTAGAGTAAATTCTATCATTTGCTTTTTTTAAGGGGGTATGGGACACTTTCAACTTTTTTCTTTAATATTGCACAAATCAATGTAATTTTTTTTCCATAAATGTATACTAAATATACTTACACTTTTAGATAATCAAAGGTTTTAAATTTTCATTATTTATTTTTTTTAAAAATAAAATGTGTCAAAAAGGGATGTCTCTTATTTTTGTTATAAGTCAAAAACTTATTTATTGGCAAACAAATGTTTAGCAATTTTATAAACAGAAAAGTGTATTTAACAAACTGTCTTTACCGATTTTTCATATTTGCCATAGTTTTTTTTAAAAAAATTATTGAAGTTTTTTTAATAATTTCACAGGTTCACTTTTTTTATAAAAATTAATAAATAAAGAAATAAACTATTTACAACTAATCCCTAAAGACAAATTAAAGATATATGTTTGAAAAATATGAGTAACAAATTTTGACACTCTATGGCCAGTAGATTTTGAGTTATATCAATTTAAAGTCAAAAAATCATCGAAAACACGATCAAGGAGAAAAACAGCTTTGAAGTTTATCACTTTCCTTACTGAAGCGCTCCAAACCGACCGAACAACTAAGGTTTCGATAACGTTATTCCTATCTAATATTACGAGGAAGCAAAGATTATAAACGAGGTTGGCCAACACAGATGTCATGACACAAAAAACTACACATCTCACGTTCTACTGCAGATATAAATAAAATTTTTGTTTTAAATTATTCTAAAATATTTGTGTTATTTTTTATGATAATAATAATTTTTTTGATTTTTTTGAGGATTTTGTGTCCCATAAGTTTTCTATTTTTGGTTTTTTTTTCTATTTTTGGATTTCTATTTTTGGTTTTAGTTACATTTTTGCTAAATAGCTTGAATTTACACATGCTGTTGATAAAAAAAGTGTTCTCTTTGGCACTCCCTTCTTTGTCACCATGTTTTCACTTAGAGTGTTTGGGCTGGGGATCCCAGTCGATTAGGCACTTGCCTATCATGCGAAAGGTCCCAGGCTCGGGTCTGGGCATCGCCAAAATAACTGCCGACCTATAAACGGCCAGTGCAGACAAGTATGTCGGACGAATAATACCCCGTGTAAGGGAGTGCACGTTACCTTCGAAGTCCTAACTCTGCTTACGATGTCTCCCTTAACGGTTGTGCTGGGTGCCTATTCAGGTGTCGGCTCGTCATTTGACTGTTGTGCAAAAATATGCCGCCCGTCGCCAATCGTGTAGCTCTAGTTTCGACGATAATTCAAACCTAACCTTACTTAGAGTGTTGCCTAATTTTGCACGATAATATATATTATTTAAATAAGATGTCAACCATTTGAAAATGTCTCCACTGAAACTAGAGTTTTCTAATTTATTGAATAAAATGGAATTATTCATTTCGTTAAAAGCATTTTTTTATATGAAGAAAAAATAATTATGTAATATTTTTTTTTGTTATCAAATACTTTGTTAAATAATTTAGATAACTCTAAAAGCACACCATTCCCTTGAACCGTTCCGTAATAAAACCAAAATGATTACTAGCAACAAAAAAAGCCTATATTTTGCTGCAATTTTTTTTCAGTTAATTTTGAAAAAAAATTGTGAAAAGAACGATAAATAGACGTAATACTTTCATCACCTGATTTAAAATAAGAGTAACTTTTCTCCTGTATACTCAAGTACTTCTAGAAATAGTTATTTAACTTACATTTTCTTATTCTCAACTTAAACTTATCATACCAAAAATCAGTTTAAGTGTCAATTACAATGTTGTCTTACTAATTAAGAGGATTTGAAGCAGATTTTAAAATCGAAGAATCTCCGCATCACTGGGTGAGGGATTTTCGATTTCTGGAAATGCGAGGCGTTTTTAAATAATTAAAAGCTCTCCTTGCTTAATCAGATTAGCATATTGTAGTTCATTCGCTATAATACGAGCGCTGACATGGTGATACGGGATCTAATTGCATCCAACGAACTGAATAACTTGATTGGTTTGAATTGGAAGCGAAGGCCACTCTATCTGGGCAAATAAACAAATTTATTTTAAAAGTTAGTGCATTGAAACGTCCATAATACTTTGGATTTAATTAGTTGGATTATTCAAAGACAGATTAAATTGTTGAAAATCTGCGTTGCTGTGGGCGGTTGGCTGGTACAGATAGTAGATGGCTGGGGTTCAGTGGCTTACTAATAGAACTTCGAGTTGCTATGCCGCATTCGCGGGTATTTAATCCGCAATAGGGCTAAGCTCGCTGAGGATTTCACCAATTCAGTAGGTTTGTTCATGGTTGTGCTTATATTTTTTTTGTAATGGAGCTGCTTTATTGGCAACTTAGCCTTTGCGGAATCTGCATATTCTCCAGAACTGAGAACGATTTTTTTGTGTGTGTGCGACACCATCTAGGTGATTCTTGCTGCCAATTCTGACACCAATCTTTAGCTCCATTTCTTTATTTCTTCTTTTTAATTTTCTAATTTTTACATCCTTAAGTGCTGTATTTTGATAAACAATTTTTTAAAATTTTACCTTTTCCATTTCGGCAAATGAGACACTGTTTCGACTTAAAAGGACTAAACATTCCTCCCAAAATGAAGAGAGGAAGAACGTGCTAAGTAAAATTTGTGGGGAAAAAATAGATTTTTGTATCAATAATCATTAGTTAACCTAAGTCATTCTGTACTTTAAAAATAATATTTTTTTCAAAAACTTTAAATTAAGTATATTTTTTTCCTTTTGAAAATTTCATTCCTAATGCATCTTATAGCAAACGAAAAACTTTAAATCTCATTAACTGGTTTTTACCTTTTTTTGTCACTTATAACGTTCTTCTATTAGGGTTTTCAATTCAGATTCACGTCAAGCTGCAGGAACCTATTGAAAAGCTATTAATCTTGTCTCCACCAATCTGAACAGTATCGGATACCTGTCTTTGTAGAAATACGATTTATTATGTTTTTTTTTCAGGATTTATAAGAACGGATGTTACTTTTATATCACAAATAAAACCAATATTTTTTTGTCAACGGAGTAAACTTTTGATTAATAGCGGTGAGTGGTGTGACGCTGGAAAATCAATGAATACAATTGAAATCTGTCCTATACAATTCTTTTCTTTTAAATTACACTTTTTTTTTTAGGGGGGGGGGGGTTAAGGGGGTTTTGGTACCGAATTTTTTTTTTACTTATTTATTTATCCATGGATTTATCCGATTTTTTTTACTGATTGAACCCATACTTAAAATGGTTCTTACTGTTTTTTTCAATAAAAAATATTTAAAAAAACTAATAAAAATTTGAAGAAAATGTTTAAAATTCTTGATTTGTCACAAAAAAAATGTGATTATTATCAAAGCAAACACTTTACGTGATACACAAAAGTACATATAAGAGATTGTCTTCACAGAATTTTGATAAATCAAATACATAATTTTTTTAAAAGAATATCCAAGATATTTTTTTTTGTATTTTTTACGTAATTGTAAGGATACAAAATTATATTTTCCAAACAAATCCTTTTTTTCAAATTCTGTGAAAACAAAAAGTTTATAATGACATGTAGTATACAATGTATCAATGTTGAGCCTTGTGGTCAGAGTCTCAATCTCCGGATCAGAAGATCCCGCAATCGTGTCCTGGTCGCTGAAGACCCACCGAGTATAGGCGAAGTACGTGCTCGTTCAATCTGTTAGGTCCGAAAGTCCTGTGTTCGGTCATTGCGCAGTTTCCCATTGATACAGATGCCTGGGGACTATTTCCCTCCCCTTCAGGGCCATGTCTAAATTGTGGAGGTGGCTCATGATACATGGCAGCATCTGTCACGTATCTGTGTCTGTCTTAGTTGACGAATGTTTATAAGCGGGTTTTTGACTCAAGCCTGAAAATATATGCGTACCAACCAACCAACGATTTTTCGTTTCGAGCATTTCTTTGACACGAAAAACGTCAAAGTCTTAGAATGTGAAAATGCAAGAGGAAATTTATTCCATATTTTGAAACAGCGTCCCAAATTTACTCTAATTCGATCGAGTATTCTAGAAATCCAAACAGTTTTCACCATGTGTTATCAAATATTTTCGATTATGGTGCTCTGGGCATTGGGATAAAGTAGTTAAATATTATTACTCATTTCTCTGTTTTACATATTTATTAGTTAGGCATTTTCATTCTAATTTGATATTCGTAATTAGAAACATATCTAGAGTTATTTCTGCAACAATTTGTTTGACATTAAAAAACTCTGAACAATTCACTTCTGGTCATTTATTATTACTTCATATTGAAAAAGAAAAATCATTGGTTCTTTCAAACCTACAAATAAACAAAAAACACCATGTTATTTCCAAAACTCCTCCTGAAAAATAAGTTAAAAGAAAAGCGGAAATGAAAAAAATAAACAAAAAAGATCCCTCGTAAGTTTTCGGCATGGTGAACCGGATTGCTTGTTGAAAATTTATGATGAGGTTGGTGCTCGGGGGTTAGTAAATTATTTGCCGTAATTTCCCAGGAAAGGGCTTCAGGGATTTATTCACTTTCGGGCACAGCCAATTGAATTCGTAAGCAAAGGAAACGGTGGGAATGAAATGGTTTTCGATACGTTTGGCAAAGATGTATGTGACAGTTTGAAGCTTTATTCGCGGTCAAGGCTGCTCATCACCCCCGTTCGCCATCCTCCTTCGATCGGGCTTGCTAATTATAAGTATATGGGGAAAAAATGGTTTTCATTCCGAAAAAAGCAAAGAAATTATAGGAATATTTTGTTGCGTTTTTTTAATTAATAAAACTCCAGAAAAGTTGTGCTTTTAGAGTTAAAAAAAAAAAAAAAACGTTATTTACTTTTTTTTAATCTAAATTTTTTTCTATTAAAAAAGTAAATAACTTTTTCAAAAAAATAATCTCTAAAAGCACAACTTTATTGGAGTTTTATAAATTTAAAAAAAACCCGCATCTAAATATTCTGATAATTTCTTTGCATTTTTTGGAATAAAAACCATTTTTTCCCCATATACTTATAATTGGCAAGCCCGATCGAAGGAGGACGGGGAATGGGGGTGATGAGCAGCCTTAAGAAAGTCAGTCATATTGAGTTAAAACCGTTGAGGCAGATCGAAAATGAAGCCAAATTCAAATGGTCTCTTTGGAAATGAACTTAAAGTTTTATCAAAAAGTAGTTTTTATGTTTGTTGGATTGGTTTTAGAGACACATTAGAAAAGCATTTGCTTTAAACACACATGTCCTTGAACCAAATGGACTGTTCCACAGAGGTAAATATACACATTTTTGGTGCAAAAAAGGCAGCATCACCTATTTTTAGTTAACAGTTTATTTGAACATTTTTTTAAAGCAAAATGCCTTTTAATTAAACTGCTAAAATCATTTTTTGAAAAGTTTGAAAAAAAAAATTAAAAAAAAGTTTGAATTATTTTTTTAAGAACTCTAGTATGTATTGACCCTCGTTCAATTTCATTTTTTTATAGAAGTAAATGACTGATAAATGTTATCAATAGCTGAATAAGCAAGCACTGTGTACAGTGTTAAAATGTTTGTGCTTGCTTTCACCATTATAATGGCTCCTAGTAGCTGCAACGGCTGTGTGATGAAATGTTTCACCATAATTTCGGTATTGGTTTAAACCGTTTCTCAGGTTTCAGTTTCCAAAACTTGAAAAATGGATCAACTGAATACCGGAAATATGGTGAAACATTTCACCACACAACCGATGCAGCTACTAGGAACCATTACTGTGGTGAAAGCAAGCACACAAATTTTAACAGTGTACATATTGCATTGTGCAAGCTAAATATGTTGGACTCCGAAGTCCTGACTCCATGTAAGGTATCACTATAAGGTGACGTTTGTGATAGACCAATCGTGACCTACTCTCACCACGTAACACTGAAAAAATTCCAAAAGTATTGTAATTTCATTTCAAGCTGATATACCTTATAATAAGTTTAAGGTTCAGATAAATGTGTGTCAAACTTACGCTGTGAAGTCTAAACTTAATGAAATTGTAACAATAAAATTGCATCATTGGGGTATCATGATGAAGTTTATTTTTATTGTGGTTAGGAGAATGTGATTTTATCTTTTGATCTGGAGGGTATTTTTTACTATCCTGCAGTAGGGAAGACTTTTACTTTAGAGCTTACATTTCAAATGGCAAGTGTTGATTGGTAAGATTAAGATTAATATTACAACTCTGAAAACTTATTTAAATATTTTTATGTTGTTTTGAAATTCTTCACAGGACAGTGAATTATCGTCTCACTAGAGCTACACAAGGTCTATTGCTGATGGCCTTCGTAATTTAGAGCAGCAGTAAAATGACGAGCCGATACCTGAGTAGTCACCCAACGTAACGGTTAAGGGCGACATTATACTCAGCTTTTCTGACTTTGAAGCATATTTTAAGTGCACTAACTCTCTTATCTTATTTTTCGCCGTACAATTTTGTCTGCACTGGTCGTTTATTAGTCGGTAGTTTTTTAGGCAATGCCCGAGCAAACTGAGACCTTTCGTATGCAAGGCGAGCGCCTTAACCGACTGGACTTCCGAGCCCTCATGATAAATGACAATTGACTGCGAGTGCACCCTCTAGAATAGATGATCATATCCTTTATAGCCTGGTACCCCGCTCGCCAGAAGACAGTCACAAGATACACACAAAAAAGGACGGCAAAAAACATAAAGAAAAATAACAACATTTATTGACAGATACGAACATCCATGCTTTACCGGGATTCGAACCCGAACCCAGCAGCTCTAAAGACTAGCACCCTAACCATTGCGCTGACGGATCGGCTCCGAGCCTCATAATCAGTATAGACGCTTTGTGGGTCGTTTTGCCTTTTTTTTTAATTTTTAAATCAAAAAGTAATTATAGTTTCAGGAAATTTATGTAAAATTTTAATTATAGATTATACAAACATTAAAAAAGTCACTACCTGAAATTTACATTTCTTAACACTTTTCCAATCCTTGCATCTTTTATACACATTTTTTTTTAAATTGCGAAGTATATATATTTGCAAAAAATTGTAATGTTAATATTTACAAAATACTGAATTCAAAAATAAATCACTATTAAATAATTGTAATGGTATACTAACAAATGACATGTGTTCTGTTTTTAAAAAAAACATGAAATCCTACAGAGAACTATTCAAATGTTTGTTAGAAACAAATCCAGTCAATTTGTTTCAAGTAGAAAAGTAGTCTAACAAAATGAAAATATTATTTGTTATGCAACTATCATCAAATCCTATTTTCATTTTTTAAAAATAATTTGTTTATTTTTGGCGCGCTAGTGTTTATCTCCAGAGACAAAACCAGAAAATAAATAGGCTTTTGTGAAAACTAGCTTTTCTTTCTTTCAGCATGAGTAAGTTCAGAAACAAAGTATTTTTGAATTCATTATAGCAAACTAATAAACTACTGAAAAAATGAACAAACCCTTTTTAACATTTATTTTGAGAAAGTTCGAAGCACGAGGGAGTATTTAATCGTTTTTAAAAATAAATGCGTACAGTTAAATTTAATTCTAATTAAAACAATTAAAAATAAACAGTTGACAAATAAAAAAACATTTTAAATGTAATTGGAACTATAAGTTAATGTTTATAAATAGCGTATAGCAGTAAATTTAGCAGAAAATAACAGTACAATCACATAAAAAAAAATCAGTGTATTTGCTAGATTTACTGAACTATACACTAACTATATTTATAAGAGAGATGAAAGAAAAGTAAATATAACATAAACAAGAAGTTTAGAAAGAACTAAAATTACCAACTTTTCTGTTACTTTAAGTATACACTGGGCAAAAAGCCATGAGGAAAAGATGTATTAAATATAAATATATGATATCATACATTTTTTAAAGATGACTGTTAAAGCGGAAGTAAAAACGTGCTGCGGGAATAAATCTTTTCAATGTCAATACATTTATTTTTTATTCTTTTGAATTATAGAAAATAAACTAGGTAGGTAAAAGGCAAACATATCCTTTCTTCGAATTGTATGTTTACTCTCCTTTAGTTTTTAATGTGAAGGAAATTCTAAAAACATTTCGTGTCCAATATTTGCAGTTTTTTAAGAACACACATCCTTGCACTTTCATGTAAGACGGTGCAACATCAATTTATTCTGAATTGAAAACAAAATGGTGTGAACAAAAACTACAAATGGGAGTGCCAGAACTTATAACTGTCAATTGCCATTGAGAAATATCAAATCCGTTACTATTTTGAAATATCCAAAAGCATAAAAATATTTAATGGTTCATATTTATATGGTTCACAACTGCTGTATAACTCTGTAGCTGTACAGATTTTGGTGTTTCTAAAAATCTATTCATTCCTATTAAATATACAATGGGAGAAATTGTTATAAATATTTAAAAAAAAAAAGATGAAAAGCAACTTGGCATGAAAAGTATGAAAAGTATTAAATTAAAAATAACAGGGGACAAGGTGATTCTGAAACGTGTAATCTAATATAAAAAGTGATACGTTCATGGTAAAAGTTTTGAAATGGATGAACATGCTAGTGTTAAAACATTTATTTATTATTATTTATTATTTTTATTTTAGCGGAATTTATTAGCAAAATGTTGCTGCTGGTAGGGGAGCTACCGAGTACGATGTATTTTAGTATATCTTACACTCAAAAATACAGTGTTATTCTTAAGAATCAGAGGCACACATATTTAAAAGGCGCCATTTATGACAGAGGTACTGTTTAGACTGTACTGATATAAAGAAACATACTAAAACTTAATTTAACATACGGTTTACCGTGTGTGAACAGGTTTTGTTATAATTATTCGAAACGAACAGTCAAGACACTGAACTGGACGGTAAGCGTGAAGTCACGGAGAGCTTATGTAACCTTATAAGTTGAGTCGACCATGCTCTGTAGCATATTTATCAACTATGTATGCCCTTTTATGTCCAATCGCACGTTGCTTATAAATTTATAAGCTTATTTATATTGTTAATTAATTCCTCGGTGCAACAACCCGTTAGTGGGTCAAGGCCAGGCATGCCTACTTCAGCTTACCAAGGGCTCTAGAGTGTTAGGCATATATTCAGGTTGGGTGTTCACCCTCACGTGGATTCTCCAGTGTTTAGTTACCAAAGCATGCTTGATTCTCATTTTAACGACCCACTTAAGGGTTACAAGGATGAGTCAATTTCCCCCAATATGGTACTCGACGCCAGGACCTGCGGCATGGTTGTGCTAAGCACTTTAAGTTAGTCACTGGACTTTATATTATAGGGTTCCTTATTTTTCGGAACGCATTGTGATAAAATATCAGGAACACCTTAACTTTCGATCTATAGGTATTATCGTTAAGTGTAAAAAAGTCGTATTTTATGACTTAAAAAACTAAATCAAAATCCTTTGTACGTCTTTTAAATGCAGCAAAGTACATTAAAATGTTCACCTAATTCTTAATATTTCTTTTAAAAAGCAAGCGTCTAAAAATGTTTCAACATAAAACATTTTTCAAAAATTCAAATTCGGAAGAAGTTTGCCGAATCTATTTCGCTTAAACTTTTTAAACTTAACCTTTACGAAGCCTAACTGTGGAAAAGAAGATTCGTAATACTTTCAGTGATATAAAAGAATGTTTATTAGTGAGAAATTCTGAAATATTTATTACAAGAAAATCTAGCCCCATTTATTACAAGAAAATCTAGCCCTATTTATTACAAGTTGTTCACAAGAAATAAAAGAAACTTTATCAACGCGACTGCAAATGCTAACAAATCTTTATTAAGCTTCTTGAACAGTTTCCTCTTTTTGTTGAACTCCACTTGAATCTCTAGAGACAAAACTATACAATAAAGTAGATTTTTCAAACAGTAATTAGCTTTTCTTCCGGCTTACCTGAGTTCACAACTTTAAATTTTTGAAACGGTTTTACAAACTCCAACAATAGAAAGTTAAGTATAAAATTTATTCTTCTGCAATTCGCAACTCCAAGGGAATATTTTAACACTTTTGAAAAATAAATGTATACCGTTCGTTGTTAATCAACATTTACTCCTTTGTCAGCAGGGTGCTTTTTAAACACAATAAAACGTTTTGTATTTCAAGCGAATTTATCATGACATCGTATTTTAAAAGTACAATCATAAAACATTTATTTGTACTATGGAATTGAACAAAACTGAAATGCACAATATACACAAAATAAAAATATGCTTTGTTGTTGTATCTTATGGCTTTATTTGGGAAATTCAACAAGAAATCTCATCGTCGACAACAAGTGAGGAACAATATAAACAAGAACAACAAACGAAAAAGGGAAAAAAACTAACAATACAAATAAAACAAAACATCAAATAGTTCGAGATAATAGGTGAAGAAGTGGCAGACATTTTAAAATATGTTTTGTTCAATTTGTATTTTTATGTAACTTTATAAACATCTGTATTTAATTAAGTTACAATGCAAGTCGATTTGGAGCATATTTTTGGAATACAAACATTTAATTTTTTTCCCTCCAATGGTTCTGCAATATTGTCGGTCAAGCATTTGCAGACTCGGCATATTCTCCAGAACTGAGAGCCATTTTTTGTGGCACCACAAAGATGACTATCACTACTAATTTTGATGTTCCACTAGATGGATTGACAATACTGATTTCCTCCCATCTAGTATTAAGCTATCTGACATGTGGTTGGTTGTCCTGGTCATTATGTCCTGGTGTTTATTCACTGGCGAATGCAGCGCCTTAAACGTTCATTTACTGGTTAGTCTACCCTATGCTGAGATTTAATTTTGCCGAGAGAGCCCAAGCCAAGTTGTCCTTCCAGAGATCCTTTACATGCCACATAATCATATAACATACATGCCCAAGATGTTCAAATCCAGAAAATCCGACGGCTCAGCCGGGGCTCGAACCCGCGATTTTGTGCTTACGAGGTGGACCCATTTGTTTAGTACAATATTAAAAAAAATTAACATTGCTATGATTTTTGGATGTAATGGACCTGATTTGTGGCTGCTGTTAAATTTAAATCCCCAACAGTATACAATTATATTTTTGTTTTTAAAAGTGTCAGAATAACTTAAGTGAATTACAATATTCTAATTATGCCTGGCAAGTAATCATCGCTTCTGGTAAACAATTGAAAAAATTAAACTAAAGCGTTTTGCTTAAGCCATTGCAGTATACAATTATATTTTTGTTTTTAAAAGTGTCATAATAACTTAAGTGAATTACAAAATTCTACTTATGCCTGGCAAGTAATCATCCCTTCTGGTAAACAATTGAAAAAATTAAACTAAAGCGTTTTGCTTAAGCCATTGCTGTTTGTTTCATTTCAACCTGAGTTGAATAAATTGGACTAGGTGACTTTCATCCTGACTACTTTAAAGAAGTCCTCCAAATCTTAAAGCATTTACCGTTTCCCCGTTTGCCCATCCATCAGACCTTGGCCACTGTGAGTGGCGTATTCCGACCCAGCAGATTAAATGATCCATCTTCCAGTGAAAGAGATGAATGAAAAGCCATTTCGGGAGGTTTCGAAGTGGAGTCGATTTGGGCGGGGACTGGTTTGTAGCAGATCGCAGTATTCATTGGATATTTTTTTTAGATGAAAGAAGTACTCCGATTGAAAAATAACATCAAAATATAGTTGCAAAAATGTGGTAGTTTGTCAACCTCTATTGACAGGTTTTGGGATGGAAAAGGGGTGGATGAAGCATGGCAAAGCAGAAACGCGGTTAAACTGAAGAAACGGTTTGTTACACTGGCAAGCATATATTGGTTCATTAGCTTAACTATTTAAATCGAAAACCAGAAACGATTATACTGAAAATACGGTTTGTTAGAATGACAACACTAGTTCATTGATTTAACTATAGTATCTGTTTTTGTATGAAACCGAGCAGCCCTCAGAAGTCGTTGAGCTGTTAAATTCTCTACCCTTTTTAAGCGATGTTTCTTTAAAAAAAAAACTAGCACTTATACTAGACCAAGCCTTTTTTTTTCAATATTTAGAATGTCATTACACATAAGTTTTAATAACAAAAACATAGTTGGTAACACGCAATGAAATGAACTGAAACTCTGGAAGGAGCTTTATTTGAAAAGTTAGTGAAGCCTATTTTGGGGGTCACTTGGTGACAGCTTTAGGGATATGTGCTACATTCGGTATGAATTCACCGATCACAATTGACACTTGACTTGACACTTTGCATTGTATATCAAAATCGCTAGCCAATAACAGTACCCCAAGAAATTTAAGTTTTAAATATTGTTCCTGCAATTCTATTTTTTAAAAGTACATGTTTCCGAAACTTCATTATATGAAGAACCTCCTAAAGCAATAACTTAACAGTATTCCGTTAAAAATTTTTTTGAAAAAATTGGTTTAACCCTTTCAGTCCCAGTGATGCCATTTGGCATCACCACTTTCAATATATTTTTTTAAAAGTTTATGTCCCGGTTCGACATCCAAACACCCATCATTCAATTCTTCATACTTTGTTCTATTAGACAATATTTTACATTAATCTCAATAGAAATCAGAACCACTATTTTTTGTTATTTAGAAAATAGCTAACAAGCGTTTCAACTGATTTTTGAAAAGTTCGCTTCAGTTTCACATATTTAAAACACAATTTAAACTATTTCGGTTACAATAATTACTATTTTTTTAATAATATGGTCAGATACCTTAAAATATATAACTCGAAGTGTTTTTAGGTAATACATATATTTTTAATTTGTTGTTTTCCACAGAAAATTTTGGCATTATTTCAAAAACCATATAAAAATTAAAATGAATCTTTTTTTTTTCTTATGGAACTCTTATTTTTGACCTAAAATAAGCTTTTTTTTGTGAATATCAGATGTTTCTGTAGTGTAGTACATTTTTGGGACTGAAAGGGTTAAATTATCTATTTTGAGACGTAAAGTATGGGATTGGCGACAAAAGTTGGGTTGTTAGGGTTGAAGGGCTTCATCGATCCTATTGCACTAGTTATCATTTTAAGTGTGTAGTAATGAGGATCCATTCTCTATGACTATCTGTATCACTTCGTTTATGACTGACCAACTGTTATTCTGATTGATGATCATCTATACTCAATCCCGTATTTGACGCATTCATCACGGACCAGTCGTTGGTGGTGTCTTATTGCTAACCAACAGATTAAACGATTTATCTTCAAGTGAATTAAGGTGAATCCACAGGAAGACAGAATTTGGACGACGTTGACAGATTTCGGTATTCAGTCCAGTAGATTCAATATACGAAGACAAATTTTAAAATAGTTTATAATTTATTGTGGTTTTTATATAAAGAAGATATACTAGAGATTACTACAGCTGATTTTATAAAGAAGGTAATAATAAATGCATGTTTTTGCTCTGCTGACATTAGACGATGAGTTTTATATTGAATAAACTTTTAATGTAAAAAAAATGTATTTATTAGTTTGTAATTGTATATTTGTAGGCGTAAATTTTATGAAACACATTTTATGACACAAAATGATGTTGACGATCCTCTGACAAATAGGTTAAAAATGTAAATTACACAATTAATATTTTAAGGCATTTCATACAAATACGGTGGCTACTAGCTTTATACACTCTTAAAACAAAAGAGTCCAGAAGGAGAAGTGCATTTTCGACGCTGGAAATGAGTGAATATTAACTCAGATCGAGTAAAAATCACTCGTTTTGAGTGATCCTGTCGGAAGTTTAACACACAAAGGATCCACTCTTCTAGGAGAAGTGCATTTTCTGGACTGGATGAGTGAAAATTAACTCAGACTGAGTTAAAATCTCTTGTTCGTTTTAAGAGTGTACATACGACTTTGTACAGTTGGAACCTTCATACTTCAATAACTCAAACTCTTTACTTATTCATGAATATTCCTCCGCTTTTTCATTTGAACACATCATGATTAAATTAATTTTGGAAACATAAGAATCGATTGAGTAAATATAGTCAAGAATTAAAATTAAAATTTTTCTTTTCTAAAAACAAATTTAATTTTCAAATATTAAACTGTTGTCCTTTCCTACTTTGTACTATCTTTGAAATTTATTTAAAATCTATGAATTACAAACCTGAAAACTGGTTTAAAATACTAGCGCAAAAACATAAATTTATTGCGTGATTATATTTTAGCCACTATTGGCAATTCTACTATTTGAGTTACCTTGGAAACCGACAGTAATAAAAACGTTCGAAAAGAAAAAAAGTACTCTGTATACATACAAGTGTTATCAGTTGCACTATTTGAATATAAAGCTAGCCCCAATTACATTCATGCATATTTTACTTCAGAGTGATGCAAACAAAAGTGGCCCTGGTCTAGAGATACGAATACGTTGAAATGCTTGGCGAGAAATTGGCGAGAAAAACTCTTGAAGCCTACTGAAACCTGTTTTTGCATTGGTTAGATCGGATAACCTTCACATTAGAGCTACTCATTGACTAGTGGAGAGTTCAGATCTTAGTTCGTATTGTATAAAGACGTCACATAATGCCAATTTTGTGTCTTGCAATCAATTAAGAAATTTTTTTTTATTACCAAACACTAAAAGGTCCGATTCTTTAGGATAAATAACGACCGAAACAATAAAATACTCACTATTGTGATTTTTTCTTGATCCAGCTCTACAAACCTTTTTTATATTTCAACTAGCTTCTAAAACCGTGGTGTAGTTTCCGGCAAATAAGTCGCCAAACGTTTGGGCTTAATATTGATGCGATCAATAGCTTCAGTTAGCAAACCTGTTTTTGTATTGGTTTAAGACTTGGCAACATTTCTGTCGTATTCTTATCTCTAGACCGGGGAAACTTTTGTTTGCCTCATCCTGTATATATCTCTGTCTCGCAGATTGCTTTCTGGGAAAAAAATGCTAAATAATTTCTTTTTAAATCTATGCTAACCCATACATAGGCTGCTTTCAAACAAAATTATTTTAACAAAGATTTTTTTCCATAACGTTTTCTCGCGTGTGCATCTATCTTTGTTTTTATGCAGTCGCTATGGGCAATTATAAGGACATGAAGCAACAAAAAAATGTATACAATGGGATTATTTTTAAATAATTAAAAGTAGGTTATGTAAATAATAAAATTAGCCAAGGAACACGCCAATTCTGGAAATTGATGTTTTAAGCGGCAAAAAGAAACTATTTTCGTTTCCAATTAGTCAGCTCTGTCAGACTTTTGTGATTGATCTTTCATTCTAAAGTTGTTTTCTTTACACCATGTATTTTGTCTTTTTCAATCTAAAATGGTATAAATTAACCGTTAAAGAAACTTTACAATAAGTCCAGCATCTTCTTAACCCTGTTGACACGTATTTTTTTTATATAAATAATAAATCAGCTGCTGCGGTACCCCCATTTAGTAGTTTTCTTCCTATTACTTTGTTACACGACCCATTAGTTTCTCTACAGAAATTCTTGAACACCATCAATTTAACAATTTAACCTTAATTCAAAATTGTTTATGGAGTCACTGTATAAAGTTAATCGCTACAGCGTACAATAAATTAAAAATAATTCATGTAGTTAAGGTGTCAATTTATTAAGATTATTCATATAGTTACTGCCTTTATTTAATAAAGTGAATGAATAAGAAGATAAATAACTCATGTAGTCAACTTAATATAAACTATTTAATGAGCACTGTATGTAAAGTCAATGTATTTGTATACTACGTATAATTAATTTATATTTATACATAAAATCACTTATTTGTGAACACTTAAAAAAAATATTAATCTTACAAAACAAAAGCCATGTTCTTGTTTAATTTTTTTACTTTCTTCAGTAATGTAATCATAGAGAGAGAGAGAGAAAAACCGTGCGCTATCGCCCACTATCTAGAGGAGAAACGTAATGGTGATACAAGAGGGAATTTTGTGCCGAAGCATCACCCCTCAACATGGCGGCGATGGGGTAGAAAAAATCAGTACTAAAATTGCTCTTTTTTTTAGAATCATGATTGTCAAGTTGATTCTAGTTGATATCTGCAAATATTTCGAATTTCCATTTGTGAGTGTCAAAAATAATATTTTTAAAGTAACAGAAAATATGCATAGTTGTTTATTGACTGTTTTTCTATCCCCCTGAATGTAATGTTGAATTTAGACTTCAAACATATAGTTAAATGAAAGCTAAACTAACATTCAACTTTTTTTTTAAGGTAAATGTGAACTGGGAGTTGAGCAACACCGTTTGTGATTTCTACATTGCCGTGGATGTTACCTGTAGTACAGCTTCTATATTCAATCTAGTGGCCATTAGCATTGACAGGTAATAAGAATTGAACTATCATTAAGTACACTCCTACACTGTAAAAAATTTCCTTAACTTTCCATATATATACCAGGAACTTTCCTGGCTTTTTCAAGTATCCATCGCTTCGTGATAAGTTCATGTGATTTTCAGGTTTTCCCTTTCAAATCTGGCAACGTTTGCTATGAACCGCCGCCATTGCTTTCGGCGCCTCGCTCAAAATCAGTTGTTTGGTAACGTTGTTGGTAAAACGAAGTTCATGAAAGCCATGAAAATAATGGCCGAGTGGTTAAGGCATCCGCCTCAGGATTCAGCCTTCTCAGGAGTGCGGTAGTTCGAATCCCACCTACTGCCATCCATGCTATAAATCGGATATCTGTACTGGGAAAGAGTAGAAAATCCAATCTCGAAGTTCCGTTGGGTGCTCGCTCAGTTTCCAGAACGGTTCCAGGTATTTTCTAGAAAGATTCCTGGTATTTTCCAGAAAGGTTCCGGTTAGTTTCCAGGTATTTTCCAGAGAAGTTACTGGCTCTAAGTGATATTTGTTTCTATATTTTTGGAGACGATTACTGATATATTCCAGGAACATTACTGGTAAAAATTGGGCAGCTCAGCTGCCCATTATTTCCCAGTAACGTTCCTGAATTTTGTTTACAGTGTAAAACAAAAGAGTGAAATCCACTCCAGTAGGAAAAGTGCATTTTCGACACTGGAAAGGAGTGAATATTAACTCAGACTGAGTTAAAATCACTCGCTTGCAGTGATCCTGTCAGAGGTTTAACACACAAAAGATCCACTACTTTCGGGGAAGTGCATTTTCGACACTGGAGGAGTGAAAATTAACTCAGACTGAGTTAAAATCGCTCGTTTGTTTTAAGAGTGTAATTTTTAAAATAATTCTTATACAGGAGAAGTTTTCATTATTATCACATTGACTGCGACGACCGAAAAAAAGTTTAATCGATAGAGGCTGATGAAGAACATCCTCTTTTTTTTTAAAACCAGTTCGTTATTATGGAAATGAACTAACTCTTCTTCATTTTCGAAAAAGTGAAAATCTTAGTTTCGAAGTCATAAAATTACAAGGTTAGATTGAATTAAAGTGGCTAACTAAGGGTAAAAACATAGTGGAGCGGCGAGTCAAGAGTCAAGCGGCGAGTCATGCGGCGCTTTTTTTATTCAAGATGCTAGCGTCGCTTCACATGCACATAGTAGAGCGGCGGGAACTGCTGCGAAGAGAGCTTCATGTCATGAATCTAGTCAGCTAGATGCTCTCTTTTTGACATTAATTAAAGTTTGCCTGATAGAAAACTTGTTCCTTGCCCTACCTAAATGCTAACAATATTATACAGTATAAAAAAAACGTATATGTACAATTATTTTCTACTCCTACTTCCTTAAATAGTTTATCCAATGTGTACTGATTGTGATGGTCATTCAGCTGTTGATTCACAATTCCGTATCGACAGAATGAGCAACCCATGTTCATTTTGTGTAATTAAATGCTTTCATCTTAAAATCAAGAAAAATTCATAAACAGACAGTACCACCTGCACTGGAAGCCCCAAGTCGACTGAAGCAGCGCTTCAAAGAAATCGTTGGGGATTTTACGAGCGGCGAGTCAAGATTCATGTCGATGCATGCAGCGCTGCTTGCCGCCCCACTATGTGCGCGTCAACTTGAATGTACGGAAAATTTCAAAACGCGCCGCTTGACTCACCGCTTGACTCTTGACTCGCCGCTCTACTATGTTTTTACCCTAAAGCAACACGACAGCTAGTCGTAAAAATACGAGGAAATATTCCTTGCCTTTTCCAACCGGAAAACTCATCATCTGTTACTAATTATTGAATTGAAAGCCCAATAACCAGGTTTGTTTCTGTGATTAACCTTTCGATTATGAATTCATTATTTAATTTTCATATTTAATTTTTTTGGTATTTTTTGTTTAAAAAAACTTAGTTAAAAAATAAAACAGAGCATATTTGCAATTTTTTTATAGCTCGATAGTTGGATAACAAACTGTTGTATAGAAATATCTTCAACCTTTCCCCTAATTTTTGTTGAGAAAGACATTTGCCTAAAAGTAGAAACGGGTAAAATAAGTTAATCTGTAAGAATTATTTTTCCTTTAACGTATGCTATTCAGAAGAAAAGCAGAAGTTTCGTTATGCACATAGAGTTAATTAAGCCAGCAATGATAGCAAACCCTTTTGAATAAATTTTCATTAATTTTGTGGACAATCCTCTCCACTAATTTCATTTTTAAATGATTATCGTCAGGCAAGACGAAGAAATGAGAATATATGTGATTACAAGAGTTTTTTCTTATATTGCGTTATTTGCAAATGCACAAAGAACATAAATTGTACAGGATGTGTTTTAATTAAAATGTACGTACTTTTTTGGTCCAAAGAGTTCATTTTTCTTTCTTTTTTAATATGAGGAAAATTAAAAAAAGCAAGCGAACAAATAAAATAAAAATGACTCTTTATTTTCCTTTGCGTGATTCAGATCAAGCAAACAATGTTTTTTTATTGTTTATTTGGGGTTAAAATTATACATGGTCATATATATTGGGAAATTTTGCTCCCTATAGTGTTAATTTTGATTAATTCTGGAATACTTCGACAGTCGACACTTTAGATCCCCGTTTTTTAATACTTTTTCTCTACACACTATTTATATATTATATAATATATTTCGCCATGTGTCTGCAAATAGCTTGATTTTTTAAGTTTCATTATTTGCTCGAAATTAAAACGATGTGCTTGAAATAATGAGTAAATATAATATATTATTTAACTGTCGTAACTAGTAATGGTTAAATTGGTAGTTATATATTATGGTAAATCCGCACCATAAATTCACTAAAAAATATTACAAAGTGTTGTAACTAAATTTCTCAAAACTTTTATTTTATATTGCTCAAAAAGTTACCACACACACACACATTTCCTTTTTTTTTATACATTTACAACGTTCTACTAAACAAAATAATGATATTTTTTTATTAAACTAATCTTCTAATTTCTGAAAAAAATTAAAATTTAGTTTTCTTTTGTTTTTATTATTTTTAAAAGACAAAATTTGTTACGTAATTTGTTAACTAATTAATTTAAAACAGTTGAAAGTTTATAAAAGCAAGAAGATATTACTCTTCTTGCTTTTATAAACTTTTAAATGCTTCTACATAAAAAGTTCAATTTTAAACATATATGACATAAAATTATCAGCAAAATTATTTAAATTGAAATTATCAATCTGAATGTACTACAAATTGTACGATTAATTTCAACAGCGTAACACAAGAAAATACTAATAGCCTGTCTGTCCTTTGGAACTTAAATTTTTTAAAATATATTAAACTAGAATTTTTAGAGAGATACTAGAGATACTAGAACTAATTAAATTGAACTATAATTTTCAATTTTAAAATTGTTTTAGTATCCCGTTACATTTATATGTTGCGAATTAATATTTTTTACCATAAATAGACTGATCCGTATTTAGCATATGTAAAGATGTGGAACTAATCGCAATTAGATGTTTATAAATTCTGACTTTTAAATAACTAGTAAGTAGAAATATTTATTAGTTGCGCAAAAGAAATCATTTCTTATAATTGTGTTCTTCTTCATAAATAAATTTTATTAGAGATAGATTTGGTTGGAAAAATTAAAATTGAATTATTCATAAAAAATAAATGAATCTTTAATATTTGTACATTGAAATTACGAGGGAATTGGTAGAAAGTACAATGCATAACTTAAAAAAATAATTACATGCAAAGCTTATTTTAGTGTCAAAATTTTATTGTAGCTTTTTTTTTATTTATTAAACAGACAATGGAAAATGGTACGGTATGGTAGGTACATATACATTCCAGCTTGTGTGCTTGTTCAGAGAACCGCTTATAAGCTTTCGTCAAGTGGGACAAACACAGAAAGAATTTTTACAAGCACAAGAGACACACAAAGAAAGACGACACAAGCATATACAAATAACATTTATTGACGGTCTCAAACACCCATGCCTGACTTCGATTCGAACCCGACCGCAGCAGCTCCAAAGGCTAGCATCCTAACGATTGTGCCACTGCGGCGGCACAATGGCAAATATCTTTGTAAAATTAATTCGTTACTTGTAGCTTTGGGTTATAATTTTAAATCTTTTGAAATATTTAATTAACAATATTTTTTTTATCTAAATAAAAAAAAACTTTCTCCTTATATGAACAAGAAGCAGTAAAGGATTGACATTATTAATGTACTGTTGAAACCAAACTAGATTCCACTGCAAAAAGAACAAAAGTATTTGCCCAGCTCCCCAAAAATTGAAATTCCATTTCGTACTAGTTTAGAAAAGATATATTATAGTTAAATAATTTTATTTTACTAACCTTATTACTGTAATCCGATTTAAAACCCAACTAGGAGTGAGTTTAATCAAAATCGTATTACATCTTTAACAAAAGATCCTTTTATGTGAAAATTGAATCGAGATAATATTTTTATATTATTATTTTATATACTATATTTTTTAGACTAAATTCCATCCCACTTGATTAAATTTTGTATGCTAGGACTCTATGAAAGTGTATAATCTTTTATTAATTTTTTCCAGCTTAATTTTCTAGCATGAGTTTCCTTACATTTTCCAAACTTTAAGTCTTATAAACCACATTTTTGAGATAAATAATTATTATCTGTGTGCTAATTTTTCAATTATTGGCTTGAAAAATGAAAATAGGTTCATTATGCTTGAAGATATGGTCTTTTAAATTTTAATTTTTAAATTTAATATATTTTTATATTTTAAATTCCATTCGACGTTTAAATAAAAATCCCTTAATATCCTAATTATAATTAGCTTTATGAGTCTAGTTTTAACTGATATTAAAACCTATAATTATTGTGATCAATGCTAATGATATAATTGAATTAAATTGCAATTGAGCCGTATTTTAAATTCTTTGGTTTAGTGTTCCCAAAATGCATTTCTACGATTTATTTTAAAAATATTTTTTTAGTAATACTTTGCTTTTAAACGCCAAGTATTGCTAAAAAGCTTCAAATCTTCTATGCTAATCTTCTAAGGCTTTGAAACGCCATCATGAACGAAGTAAAATAAAACAAATTGGAACAGAAGATAGCATTAGGCTCAGCTTATTTTTCGATTCTTATTCTATTCGATAAATTTAAAAATATGGTGTCGCCATTTTCTTAACCCTCAGTGCAATTAAAACTTAAAAATTTAGAATTAAAATATTTGAAGGATATGTTTCACTTGTATTTGTTCTACTTTGCATCTATAACGAGTATCATACCAGGTTTATTTTTTTAATTATTGAGATTAATGCTAATTCTGTAATTAAATTAAAAATAGGTTAAATTTTAGTTAGGTTATAGTTTGAATTCGCATCGTACTAGACATAAACTCAATTTAAAATTCTTCAGTTTGGAATTCTTCTGATATATTTTCATTTTAGTTTTTTTTAACGTGTTGAAGCAGTTTTACCCTTCAATGTTTCTTTCAAACTCCATTAACGTCGAAATCTTTGTGGTAAAAAGGCAATCAATAACAGAAAATAAAAACAATTAGATCAGAAAAATTGCTATCGATTATTAAACTATTATTCAACACATTCAAAATGTTGTTGCTATTTTCTTAATTTTTGGTGTATTTCAAACTCAAAATTTTTTAATTAAATAATACCCGGGGATATTGTCCCGTTTAATCTGTTTATTTTTCTGCTATAACGATTATCATACCTGGTGAAAAACTGCTTAGATATAAAATCAATACTTCCGTAAAACTTGTGACTTTAAAACAAAATAAATTGCCCCAGGGGTCTGCTGATCACTCTAAAGCATCTATAATAAGTAAATAATGGAGTTGTTTCCTTTCGTGGATGGCAACACCTAAAACAGTTTGTGTTCATTTGTTGCCATGAATTACTTTCGTTTTGGAATTCGAAAATGAGTTTTCAAAGAGTACTTTATTTATTAAAATGCCAACTTCTGGCAGTGCTGTTGGTTGTTCAAATCATATGTTAAAGACATTTTGCATAGAAAGAAATGTTTCTTTTTATCCATGATGGCCGTTTTCAGAGCGAAAGCAAAAGAACCAATGATTCGCAGGATGTTGAAAAAAAAAAACCATTGCTTTAAATTATCGGAAACATTCTCATTAAGAAAACCAAAATTGTTTCTACCTAACAAAATATGTTACATTTTATCAAAATATTTACTATTCTGTAAGTCTAAAGCACTTTTAATTTAAATAAACTGTGTCTGAAATATAATTAAATTTATAACGAATACGACACTTTTACGTCACTAATATTTCATTACGGTATTCCATAATTAATTCAGAACCTTAGAAATTCCATTTATGTCACCTTAATAACTTCAAAACAATTTACATAAACCTCCTTCATTCACGAGACGAGCTCTAAAGATTTCCATTTGTCACTAAGCCTAATGACCTGTTGCCAAGCCACCGACACCAGACAGCCATTACGCTGTCCGCCAGTGGCAACAGCTAGGTTTTGTTTATGTTTTAGGGTTGCCGCAGTCGTTTCGGTGGGGCGCCAAGTCGGCTTTATTATGGATGATTTTTCATAACATAAAGGGAGATCAGGAGATACTCTATTGGAAAGAATTGTTCCGTAATCATGATGGTTGAAAGTATTGAATGATAATCACAAGCCAAAGAAAATAATAGTAAATAATTGAAAAATAATGAACAAAACTAAGATTAAGGTAGGCGAGTACCCAAAATTCTAAAATTTTTACTATTAACAACCTCTTTTTTTTGTAGAAAAACACCATTTAAAACAAATAAATTATATTACTTTAATCTTTTCCAAATTTGACATAGTGATTTCAAATATAATGAACAATGCTTTCCGGGTAATTTTTTTTATTTAAATGTAATTGATTTATTTTTAACGGTGTTTTTCAATAAAAAAAGGGGTTTACGCTAACACATCTAGACTAAAAAGTTTTGCATTAATTTACCTGAAAGTTTCTACAGATGCTATTTCAATATATATCTGTGTCATGAACCTCTAACATCTGGTGTAAATATACAAGTTTTTTTTTAATGTTCAAGTGCAAGTTAATTGAAAAATATCTTTTTTTTGTGTGATTAATTTATAACATTTTTCTTAATAACTTCTTTTCTTGTAATTTGTATGAAACTCTAGAGGGTCATCGCATGCATCAGTTCAAAACGAAGAATTTAACACATAATTAATGTTTATAGGATGATAATTCAATGTGGTAGACTTGTTAGCGTAAACTTCTTTTTTTAGTAGAAAAACACCGTTTAAAATAAATAAATTATATTTAATAAAAAAATGCCTAAATAGTATTATTCATTATATTTGAAATCACTTTGCGAAATTTGGAAAATATTAAAGTAATAGTAAAAATTTTAGTAATTTGGGTATTCGCCTACCTTAATGTCATTAATCTTAGTTTTGTTCTTTATTATTACTATTATTTACTATTATTTTTTTTGGCCTGTGATTATCATAGATCATAGTAACGTCATTAAAGACGTTACCGACTGTTGGTAACGCCATTATAATCTTAATTTTGTAGCGATATGAGACTATGTGTGTCTGACATTGATATGGTATGGAAAAAAATCGTAACTTACTAAATTTTGTCTTTTGTATTTATGATTTCTTGATTTTCGAATTTTTGATTTGTATGATATGATATTTATCCAACATTGTTGGAAAATAAAATATGTTTATTGAAGATAAAAAAAACGTGTGTCGGAGTTTAAAGTATAATAGATATTTGTCATTCTGTGAAATATTTGTAGATATATAGATTAAATTGAATATGTTACTTTATTTAAACTTTTTTGACAGTTTAGCATATTTGAGAAACATATTATTACGACATATTTCGATGTATTTAAATGTATCTATTTATTTACCATAACACTGTTGTTTCCTTGGATACTGGTTGACCGTGTAAAATTTTAAAGACGGCATTGTGTGTATTTATTTATAAATCAGCATTATTACTATTTCCATATAATTTCATATTGTAACTATTTATTTAAAACGTAGATTTATACAAAAAATGCAGCTGAAATGTATTCTTGATTATGACACTATATATCTCTTTTGATATTAATAATAAATTTTAAATAAACAAAAAAAGCAATACAATAATACAATTTGCTGAAGAGAATTATAAAATTCATTTTAATAAAATGAAATCTCATTATAAAATCAAAATGGGATTTCAGGCACGGAAGTTTAAAAAAAAAGTTTAAAAAAAAAAAAAGAATTATACCGTATTAAGGTGTCAAAAGCCTATTTTAATATTGCCCCTTTATCCTAAAGGGAATAATTCAAACATAAAAAAAAAGAAAATTACTTTCATATTCAAATGTAATTTACTATTGCAATTATCACTTCTGCTTTGTTACCCTAAATGAAATGAAAAAAAAAAAAATAGATACAATATTGTGAGGAAGTAAAATCCTTTTTATTTTTTCGAAAAAAAAAAATTTGAAATTGGATTTCAAATGAAGGTTACTCAACTATGAAGCAATCTTTCTCTCTGAATAGGATTGGAATAAATTCAGAAAGCTTAATTTCCCCTTGGAAATTTATTCGTATGTATAATCTCGAAACGTGGACAATTTAATGCTGCCGTCAGAAGTGGTTACTGTTGCAGAAAGTATGCAAAAATCTGCTTTAAGTTGACGTAACAATTCTTTTAAGTTCTTATCAAAGCATTAGAACCCAATTTAAATATTCTTTTTTTTTTGGATGGTTACCTTAGATGAAATAAAATGACTTTTTCTTAAGGAAAATGCTGGTTATTTCCTTTGAAGTTTTAGGATTTATGCAAAGTTTGAAATGCATTGAAAAAAAAAAGACTTTATTAGGCGTTTTACATGTTTTTTTTTTTTTTGCAATTAGTGTTATTGTACCTGTAATTAATTGAAAAAAAATGTAGTCAAATATACGTAAACTCTTTACAATTAACAGATTGATTTTGAATGAAAAAGCTTCAATTTGGCAAACTTATGTTATTTCCTTAGAAACATTGAGGTTCATGAAAACACGAGTAGGTGCTTGGTTTTTTAATCATCGCCGTAACTCCAACTCCTATTTATTACTTATTGCATTTTAATGCTTGATCAGAATTTCTCAACCAGATGATATAATATTTTTCAAAATCCATTTAAACTTTAAACAAATTAAAACATAGGATGTAAGAATATGTGTATATAAATATGGAGTTAGATGTTGTGGATTATTAAGTATACAACCAGGTAATACCGGAAACAAAAGCTAGCTAAAAGGCATTTTACCTGAGATCTTTTATACTTTTTTTCCGACTCTCTGTTTTTCTAGCCGGACACTGGTGGGCTGGGGGAGCCCACTCGGTTAGGCATTCGCCAAGCATGTAAAAGGTCCCAGGTTCACGTCCGGGCATCTCCAAAATAAATGCCGACCAATAGACGGCCCGAGCAGCCAGGAATGTTCAACGACTAATACCCCTTGTAGAGGGTTTGTACGTTAAATAACCTTCAATGTTCTAACGCTACGTACGATGTCGCCCTTAACGGTTGCGTTGGGTGCCAACTCAGGTGTCGGCTCGTCACTTGAATGCGGTTTTAAATTATGACGCCCGTCGCCAATAGCCCTCGTGTAGCACTAGTGCGACGATAATTCAAACTTAATTAAAATAGACGGACACTCCTCTGCAACTAATGATATTCAACTTTAATTCAATTTTATTTTTTTAGAACTTCTTGTTTAAAACATAAGCAGAAGTTAAATAATAAACATTACATTGGTAGTGCATTTGTAAAATGAAATACGTACTATAAACATATAAAAATACTTAAAAACAAAGTAAATATATTATAGTTTTTTTTAATTATTTTTTCTATCACTTGTCTAATAAAGAAAAATTACGCTTGAAGTTAATAATGGTGTAGACATCTGAAAATTACTCTTCTGCCATGTATTTCTTATCGGTATAAGCTGTCTTTGTCATTTTTGAAAAACCTCTTTAAAAAAGCAAAATGACTCTTCTGTAAACTCTCCCTTTAAATGTTAAGTTTCGTAATTCTGCAGCTAGATATAATTTGTGAACTTCTTTGAGAGTGATAAGTCATTTTTTTTAAACAAGAGTTACAGAACTAGCACTTGCTGATTATATAAGTTTTGAAAAGGGGGGGGGCAGTTCAATTTTTTTTTTTAAAATTCTGAAAGGAAAATAACAGCTGTGCTTTAAAATTCTAATGCTTAAAAAACGTTAGCGCATCATCTATTATAGACATATAAGAAGTTTTTTTTTTTTTAATCTGTTTTTAAAAAATATTCTATGCCATTAGTAAGTGTTTAAGCTTCCTTATTTTTATAAATTTCAATTATGTTACTACCCTTAAAAGAGAATGCTTGAAAATTTTCCTTGTAAATTTTGAAGCTCATTATTAATTGTCCATCGCTTAAAGTCATTAACTAAATGGTTGAAAACCCCAGATCGCGAGAGAAAAAATACGTGACATAAAAGTCATTTTTAGATTTCATCACTATTATTAACTTCGACCTTCATTTCTCGTTATAAGACAAGTTACTGGAAAAAACTATAAATTTAGTTACTTTGTTTCCGCTTCTTTCAAGTAATTTTACCTGTTTAATGTTTTTTTTTTATTTATTATTTTTTTATACAAATTTTCTTCAAATGTCCTGATAATCATTTAACTTTTGCCTGCTTATAGTTTAACACGAAGTTCTCAAAAAAAAAAAAAAAAATGAAAAGAAAAAAAAAGCAGAATTTCTTTACTTGCACATAAATGTCGGTCTGTACGTACAGAGAGAAGAAGAAAAAGAATAATAAACATGAGTTTAAGATAATTAGGAATTTCGAACAAAAAAAAATATATTATACAAAGTCCCTTGTCGCTACCGCTCGCCAACCCACAGTAGTTGCTACGCAATTCCTACTGGTTTGCTCCGTAAACAAACGTGCAAGACTAATATGAGGATACTGCCAATGCAGGAATGCTCATCTATACAATCTGGCTAGTTTCCGAGGGACTACTCCAGGGTATCATAGCTCTAGCGCTAAGCATTGATCTCTACCAAAGTCACACGACGTAACCTGAAGCAGCCCTGGCACTAAACCAGCACACCGCCACACTTACTTTCAGCGTTTCTAATTGGCTGAAGCCGCGTAAGTCACGCGGCTTTCAAGCGTCCGACAATTACAATTTTATATTATATAGAGATATCTGACGGACATAACCGAAATTAGAAGTGGTTAATGACTATCAGATGGAAGGACAAAAGGGCTTTCTTCTGAATGTTAATACCTTATTTTCATTTTTAAAAAAAAAATTCTTAGGAGTTGCTTAAAAAACTGGGCAACCCGATTACCCAGTAATCTTTTTTATAGGGTTGAATTTATTTTGATGAAAATTATTATAGCCTAAATACTTTTCTCGCTTGTCCTTATATATCTAAAACAAATTAGATATTCGTCATTCTGAAGCTATGTTTATATTAAATTAAATTTGTCACATTATTCAAATTTTTTTGTCAGTTTAGCATATTTGAATAACATATTATTACGTTATGTTTCGATGTTCTTTAAAGTATTTATTACTTATCATAACACTGTCAGTTTCCTTAGCATTCCTTCTATTACTTATCATAACAGTGTCAGTTTCCTTAGTTACTGGTTGGCTGTTTAAGATGTTAAATAAGGTGTGGTGTATATATGTGTTTCTTTTATAAATCTACATTATTAGTAAATCTCCATAAAGTTTCATATAATACAAATATTCCTACACAACAGCATTGTAACAGTTGGACTTCACATTTTAACAGCCAAATATTGGCCATTAAAAGCATATGTTGAAATGGGGAGAAGATTTGTTGTTTTGGGGAGAATCCAAAGTTAGTTAAAAGTGTACACTTTTTCACTTTTGAAGTATTAAATAAAAACTTTCTATGAATTATAGTTTTAGGTAGATGACGTATTATAGATTAAGACATTATAAGTCAAATACTGTGGTGAAATACACTTGCTTTTGTGTTGGATCATTTATAAAAAACAACAACACTGTGTTATCTAATGGGACAGAAACTGCGGGGTCAAATGGAACACGAATGAAACTAGATTTGTATTATTTCTCTTTAAGAATATAAATCTCTAATATCTTATTCATTCAAGTTGCCAAAAACTTTTCTATAAACTCTAATTTTACAATTTTTAACTTTTTTCATCGTATAATAAATGAAAGTTGAAGTAGTTTTATTAGTGACATTTTTCCACCTGCAATTTCATTAATTGCTTCTGAATAGAGCTTAATTAAGATAAATAATTTGTTGTTGGTTAAATTTGCTAGAAAACATGCTATTATTTATTTGTTGGATCGATTTCTGAAAAAGAAGACGATGAACTCCGGACAAGCTTTTTGAAGATAAAGACTGTATTTTTAAATCCACGTACCCAGAAAAAGAGGACAAGTTTGTGATAATTTTTAGAAAATTTAGTTATAAAAACCAAAGATTTAGTTATAAAACCAAAGATTTAGTAATACAACCAAAGATTTAGTTATTAAACCAAAGATTTAGTTATTAAACCAAAGATTTAGTTATAAAACTATCAGTTTAAGTGATTCAACAAATATTATTGGATCGTCTTCGATTTTGAGTTTAAATTTAATATTTCAAATTTCAATGGGAAATATTTTTTTAAAAAATAAAATGTCGTTAAGTAGGGTCAAGTGGGGTAAGTGTGATAGGGTTTCTGCATTTTTCATTAAGAAAATTCGTTCTCTGCTTCAAGTAAATTCCAAATCCTAAAATTGGTATGGAATTATTATAAGAAACATACATATGTAGAAAAAAAATTATATGTTTGAATTCCAATTTTAAGTGTACAAAATTTGCATTTCAAAATCAATTGCTGTATATCACACTTACCCCACATAGGGAAAATAATATAATAAAATAGCATATTCAAAAGCTCAAAACTTTCTTTAAACAAAAAATAAGGCCAATATTTCTTTTTAGTTTAATTATAAGTGGTCTAATGCTATATATTGCTAACTTTCAGATTTTTAGAATGATTTCCAAAGTTACAAGAGCTGTTTATCACACTTACCCCCAATCACACTTACCTCACTTGACCCTATACATTTTGTAAGTGGTATTTGCCTTTAAATTTTATTTTCTGGTCATTTTCAGATTCCTTTTCCCTTTTCTGAATACTTAATTAATTCAATATTTAACATGTCTCATTAGCCTTGCACCCTGTCCCATATATGGGGGCTAATGGGACATTATATGTTTGTTTAAAATGCTCAGCAACCAAAATATGGTAAAGTTTAAACATCTGTCGAATGACTTTTTGAGTAAATGAATGTTAAGTTTATGAGATTATAAAAAAAGAAAATTAAATTCTTATATTTTTGCTGAAATACAGAGGTTGAAAAAAAATTGTCTCTCTAGACCCGAATCTCTTCCCTATACAACCAGCCAACGTCGGGAACTAAAGCTAGCTAAAAGGCTTTACCATCAGAGATCTAACTTTTTTACTTTTTCTCTCTCTCTCTCTGTTCGTCTAGACTCTAGACGGACAATTCTCTGTAAGAAAGGTAATTCATCTATTTTATTTTTTTTAAACTTCTTGTTTAAAGCACAAGAAGTTATAGTTAAATAATAAACAGGACATTGGTAGATCATTTTTGAAAAAAAAAAAAACGTACTGCCAACATGTAAAAATACTTTAAAGAAGCGGAAACAAAGTAGAGAGAGAGAGAGAGAGAGAGAGAGAGAGAGAGAGAGAGATACAGGTTCTTTTACATAACTTTTTCCAATCATTGCCTTATAAAGAGAAATGACTCTTAAAGTTAATAATGGTGTAGAAACCTGAGAATGACTTTTTTGTCACGTATTTCGTATCGTTCTAAGCTAGATTTGCTTAAAACTATCTATAAAGCCATAAAAAATGTTCCAATATTTTAATTATTTATTTATTTTTTATTTTTTGAAAAATTTCTTTAAAAAGCAAAATGATCCTTCTGTAAACTCTTACCTCCCATAATGTTAAGTTAAGTAATTATGCTGCTAAATTTTTGGATTTATTTGATAGCGATAAAACATTTTTTTTTGTTTTTGTTTTTTGGAAACAAGAGTTAGAACTGATACCTGCGGATTATATAAGTTTTGAAATGCAGTTCATATTTTTTTTTTTCATTTCGAAAAGAAAATAACAACTTCGTTTTTAAATTCTAATGCTTAAAAAACACTAGAGCATCATTTAGTATATAAAATAAAAAAGTTTTTTAAAAAATCTATGTTTAAAAAATATTCTATGCCATGTTTTCCCGTTTGAAGTTTCATTATTTTAAAGTTTTTAGTTATGTAACAACCCTTAAACAGAATGCTTGAAAATCATCTCAGTAAATTTCGAAGTTCATTATTAAATGTCCTTCGTTAAAGTCATTAACTAAATGGTTCAAAATCTCAAATCGAAAAAATACGCGCTTTTAAAGTCATTTTTAGATTTCGACACTATTATTAACTTCAACCTTCATTTATCTAATAGAAGATAAGTGACTGAAAAAACTAAAACTATAGTTACTTTGTTTCCGCTTTTTCTTGAAAGTAATTTTACGTGTCTAATGTTCGTTTTTGTTTTACAAATGGTCTGCCAATGCCTTGATAATCATTTAACTTTAGCCTGCTTATATTTTAACATGAAATTATCAAAACAAGAAAATAGCGAATTTCTTTACTTGTAGATAAATGTCGGTCTGTATGTACTGAGAGAAGAAACAAATAGTGTAAAACTTCAGTCTAAGATATTATACATTTATCCTAAGCTAAGTGCGGTAAAAAAGGTTGTTTTGGGACAAAAATCAGTATCTCCTCCAATATTATTGGAAGCGCTTATTATTTTTTAGGGTATGTTTCAGATATTACGTAGAATATCTTTAGTAAAATTTAAAGTCATATTCAAATTATTTCTGGATTTATGATTAAAAACTAAAAAAATGTGTATAAAATTAGCTATTTTCTGTAAATTTATTTTAATCATTTATTATGTTATAATTTAATCACTTATATTTTTATTTGGCGCTTTTCAAAAATCATGTAAAATATATTTACTGAAAATAAGTCATTTCCAAATTATTTTTGGATTTATGATCATAAACTCAAAAAAAAAAAAAAAAATTATGAATTTTTAATAAAAATGGTCTATTTTCTAAATTTATTTCAATCACTTATTACTTTATAGGGCGCTTTTTAAAAATCACATAAAATATACTATCTGAAAATATATAAAAGTCATTATCAAATTATTTTTGAATTTATGATCAAAAACTAAAAAAATTAGGCATGTGAATATTTAGTAAAAATGAGTTATTTTCCTCAAATTTATTTGAATCAATTATTATTTTATAGGATACGTTTAAGATATTAATAAAAATATATTTCGTGAAAATATATAAATTTCATATTCTAATTATTATTGAATTTATGATCAAAACGTCAAACTAATTAAATTTGTGAATTTTTAATAAAAATGAGTTTATTTCTGTAAATTTATTACAATCACTTACTATTTTATAGGTCACGTTCCAAATATTATACAAAATATATTTACTGAAAAAAAAGTTACAGTCAAATTTTTTCTTTTGAATTTATGATCAAAAACTCTAAAAAAATAAGTTTATGAATTTTTCGTAAAAATTGGTTATTTTCCCCAAATTTATTAGATCATTTATTATTTTATAGGTCACGTTTCAGACATCATGTAAAATATATTCCTAATATATTTCGAAAATAAATGTTATTTAAATTATTTCGGAATTTAATGATCGAGAACTCAAAAAATAAGTGCTCGTTTTAATGCAATGGCAGCCGAGTGAAAGAGATTATCCAAAATCCAAACAATACACAATGTAAAACAACGTGCAACAAGGTGTTGCATCTGGAAAAACCATCTGTTTTCTTCTTCAAAACAATTTGTTAGTAGTGATTGGTTAATTTGAAAGTTTCATAAATCGGTTAAATGTTGAAGTAGGTTTGTTACTTTTTTTATTCACTTATTTTGCTCTTTTTTCATTATTTGGTTGCAAATTATGAAAAATAATAAATATTATTTATTTTTTATTATAAAGTTAAGCTTATTTTTCTACAACTTGTCTAGATACCATGATGTGTTTTAAATAATCATTAATAGGTCGCTTTATGGAAGTAGGAGTTAAATATTACAATCTCAGAGGCTGCGTTGCAAAAAGTGATGAAATCTAATTATGCGATTTACTGCGCCGCGTTAGCTAAAAATTCTCCAAAAATAGAGACGCAGCCAAAAATTAGTATTTCGAATTAAATTAGTTTAAATACATTATATACAAAGTGGCGACGTGAGCGTCAGTGGGCGTTTGGTAAGTCACTTTAAAGATGAAAAATGGTAATGTGTTTTGAAACTCATTTTTTAAACATACAAATTACGTAAATATTAAATTAGTTATATTCACTGAAAAGTTAATATTTTTCATCTAATAAATATATTCAACGATTCTTAAAAATTTACAAAATATATTAATTTCGCAACAATATTTTTCTTACCGCTCTATACAAATTACTTTAAGTGATTATAAAGCTTTTAATATAATTACTTTTTACATAAAAATACCGTTTTAGGAAACTATGAATATCCTAGATCAATAAAATATTCGGTAAACTTCTCGAATAAAAAGTCAGCTTTTCGATTTTTGTCCATTACACGCCTCAATGTGCGACGGATAGAACCGAAAATAGAAGAAGATACCAACTATCGGATGGAAGGACATAAGGTCTTCTGCAGAATTTTAACACCTAATTTTCATTTTTTTTAAATTCTTTTTAAGAAATTGCCTCAATAAACTGGGCAACATGACTACCAAACGACAAACAAACGTTTTCTGTATTACAGAAACGCTAAATTGAAGCTATGAACTCTGTAAGAGACTTATTAGTGATACGCTTTAGCAATTTTTCAAATTTTTAACCTAACCTATCCTAACCTCAAACTACAGCATTTGTGGTTTGCAGCATCGTGATTTACTCCTGAGCTAAGACTTCCTAACCGTTCCAAGTCTTACTTTGCTACAATATGCCTATTAGATAATTTATTAAATTACTTATATCTTCCGCAAGGTACATCGCCGTGACGAAACCCATCAGCTATTCGAAGCACCGCAGCAACAAAAGGGTGTTCCTGACCATCGCCGCAGTGTGGCTGGTGTCGGCTGCCATCGGGTCGCCAATAGTCCTCGGCCTTAACACATCCCCGGAACGCACGCCGAACCTGTGCATCTTCTACAACTCAGACTTCATCATATACTCGTCTCTCAGCTCCTTCTATATCCCTTGCTTGGTGATGGTGTTCCTCTATTACAAGATCTTCAGGGTAAGTGCTTATTGCATACCGACTATAGCATGGCTCATTCAATCTAAACATACACGAATAGAGGCAGGGTCAGTGACAGGACAAATGAACATTCGTCAAATATGGCCACTCTTTACACACGATGCTACCGAAAGCATTTTCAGTTGTCACTGTGAGAAAAAAATCTGTAACCGTTTCTTTTTTTTTTTTTGTAAAAAACTTTTCCTAGAAATTTTCTAGTAAATAATTACTAAAGATAGTGCTGTAAAAGCACATAATAAATTTTTGTTAACATTACATGTTTATATCATGTATATTTTCAGGACTATTTTATGCATCCCACACAGGTAAAGATTCTGTAACTATACAAGACAATTTTATGGATACTGCATTTTCCGTGCAAATGTAAAGAAAAAACAAAATGTCAGCTTTCCCGGTGTGGTATCAAACCCCGGTCTTCCGCGTGACAGACGAGGGTACTAACCACTACACTACCGAGGAATAACAGACTGCCGAAACCCGGGTTCGAACCAGGAACCTTTAGATGTCCGATCGGACGCTCTCCCAACTGTACCATGTCGGCACACATATAGTCAGGAAATGAGAAGTGAAATTAATTTGAAACAATCAACTAAGTTATAAATTTAAAATAGCGATTGGTCTTGAATCACGATCGAGTTCAGACTTTAGTTCGTGTAGCTCTAGTGCGACGATATTTCAAACCTAACGTAACCAAACTTTAGTGGCGATGCGTGCGACATTTCATGTAGAAGAACATGATTGGCTGAAACAAATTGCAAATACTAGAAAAAAATTTGTAGGGTAAGGTGGGGTAAGTGGGCCACCTTTTTGGCATAATTCGACTTCAGACCCTCATACCACTGGATGTAATCGGTCTAACAACTTATTTTTTTTGTGGTCCATTCTCTCATATGTTATTACTGTACCCATGGCAACTTTAACACAAATTGGCAAATTATACATTTAAAAAATATGTTTTTCTTTTTGGTCATCCGAGTGGCCCACTTGCCCCGCAAGGTGGGGTAAGTGGGCCACCCCCCCAATATATTTTTACATATAACTGGTAGAGATATGGTGGGGCAAGTGGAATAATCTACATGATTTTTTGAGTGTTTGAAAAAAAAAGTAATGATGTATCTTTAATAGTTCCCGCATAGCAACTTTTTCTGGCATGCAAGCTTACTACAAGAAAAAATACGTTAATTTTCATCTTGTCATTTTTGCAAGTTGTGTAAAAAAAATGTTAGGGCTACAGATTTTAAACTGGCCTATGTCAATGAATAGGACTATGAATAGTGAATATGACAAACCCTATGAATCAGTGAATATGACTTTTTTTTAAGTATATTAAAGAGTTGGGGCAAGTGGGCCACCCCTGGCCCACTTACCCCTCCATTGTGGTGGCCCACTTACCCCAAACGCGGGGCAACTGGGCCACCCCAATTTTCTTTAACCTTATCAACATCACAAGTACATGACACAACAAAAAGATACTATGTTTTATACACTTTCAAAATATATAACATTTTGTTTTGTATCATGAACCGGTTGGAAATAAATAAAGAAATAGTATGAAGGCGTGAATTACGAAAAGATGCAATTTTAAAAAATTTCACAAAAAGGATTGTACCTTGTTACATACTTCAATTAAAATGATGACATAATGTTTCCTGCATCTATTGGGGTAAATACGTAAAAATATTGTAACGGATTTTTTTTACGTCCATAATTCGGGAAATGCCAGGAGGGGTGGCCCACTTGCCCCAATGGCCCACTTACCCCACCTTACCCTAACTGCAGAAATGAAGATTTCTGTTCAGAATTACAAACACTTTTTGTAAAATTGGTTATTTCTGTAACATTACTAAAAAAAATTTCTGTATGTTTACAGAATTTCTTTTCGCAGTGTAGTTCGACATGCTACGTAGGTACACAAATCATGCTTTCTTCTTCTTCTCATCCCCCTGGCTTAGGCATCCCTAGACCGTGTCCGTAAGATCGAGTCGCCCCAATTGATCACATACATTATCCCCCTCTATCTCATCAGCTGCCCCAATGAGGCAGTGATGCAACTCAAGATGTGAGGGGGGCTGGGGAGCCAAGTCGGTTAAGCACTCGCTTAGCATGCGGAAGGTCCCAGGTTCGGGTCCGGGCATTGCCAAAATAGCTGCCGACCTATAAACGGCCCGTGCAGCCAAAAATGTCCGACGAATAATACCCCGTGCAGGGGAGTGCACGTTAAATATCCTTCAAAGTCCTAACGCTGCGTACGATGTCACCCTTAACGGTTGCGTTGGGTGCCTATTCAGGTGTTGGCTCGTCACCTGACTGTGGTTCTAAAATACGACGCCCGTCGCCAATAGCCCTCGTGTAGCTCTAGTGCGACGATAATTCAAACCTAACCTAACCAAGATGTGAGAGGGAGATGCAGGAGCTCCGCATCGGCAAGGATCATAGCTTTTAACTCCCGCCTGAATCTAAGACTTTTTTGTTACCTTTTCTAAGCCTTGACAAGGCTGTTTGAGCAGGTCTTGGGCAGGACACAAAACCTATCACTGACCAGTGAAAGTGCTTTCAGTATTGTCTTGAAGGAAGGATGACGATGTTTGGAAAAGGTTCACATTTGATGTCTCTCCATGTATGCTTACACTAACTTCCCAAAATAGTAGTATAGTTGTAGACAAAATAGTAGTATAGACCGAAATAGTAGTATAGTTCTCTATGTTGCGTCAAAAGCATAATGTCATAATTGCATTAAAATTCATTTAAATTAGTTTTAAATTGTGCACAGCCGAAGAAGTTTGCTCCTAACTTCGAGACCTGGTTAAAATATGTTTTAGAATTTTCACTATATAATGAACAGTCGTCTGCCGTCTAGCCTTCCGAAAGTCCTGGAAACAGGTAAAAATGTCTGGTTAGTTCGTCTGTGTAAATTATATATTTTTTCAGATCCCGCATTCGTTTCATCATTGAAAATCACAATTAGGGCTTATTTTTGAAGAAATTATTTCATAATTGTTTCCAAATGAGATAGTAAAATATTAATAAAAGCATATTATTTATATTTTTTTAAATTCATGTTTATTGATGGAAAGACTGGTAAATAAAGTAAAAAAAACGGGTAAAGCGATTTGTTAAACCTCTAACCGTTACAAAGAGAAGACGAAAAAATGGTAATATTTCGTCGGTCAAATGACAAAATCACGAGTGTGCAAAGTCTAGGAATTGGTGGATTTGGAAAATGGTGGGCTTAATCGTATCCAGTTTTCCCTAGCGCTTTTTAACATTTGAGATTCTTTCATTTGAATAAGACGATATGACATTGTGTGTATTCGAGTATTTTTTTGTAATTCCACAGTAATTTTTCTAGGCAATCCACGAACGCGCCGTACAGTACAAGCGACGCCACAAAGCCCTAGCCAACAGAGCCCCTTCGGAAGCTGCCAAACCTGACCACAAGCCCACCCACGCCCAACTGGTCGTGGTCGAGACGACAACCAACGTCGTCACGCCTTCACAACAAGAAAAAGACGACGAAGAAGGCGACAACACTACGACGCCCAAAGTCGTGGAAGAAAACAACGACACCACAGCAGTCCCCGAATCCGTCGTCATCAAGTTCAAGTCCCGGCATCACTCTGATTCCATAGGAAACAACGGGGACTCCGGATATGACGCCCAGTCGCAACAAGACGTGCGACTGATATCAGTCAAGCTGACTGATTCACCTATATCAGTTAAGATGACTGATTCACCCGTATCAGTCAAGTTGACTGATTCATCCGGTGGAAGGTCATCAGAAGGGTCGCCTTTTCCTGTGAAGAAGAACGGGAGCCTCGTCAAGACTGGGTCTGATGCCAAAGAGGACGAGGATGGGACGACGGTGGTAAAAAGAAAGAAGTACAGGTTCAACTTGGGGAAGAAACACAAAAGCAGTAATAAGAAGAGGGAAAAGGCTTCTGCGAAGAGGGAAAGGAAGGCCACTAAAACTCTTGCCATAGTGTTAGGTATGTATTTGCAGTTACTGAGATGCACTCACAATGTAATGGTATTTTTTTACTAAGAGTCTGCCTACAATAACTGCCTTACATCAATTGTGTTGTTAATGTGATAGTTTCTATTTGTATTGTGGGCTATGCAGATCCTTAATCCGGCAAAAAATATAAGGGCCATTTTGTTTGCAACCAGCACCAAAGGGAAAGTGGGATCCGTGAATATGCAAAAGCGATTAGCACTTGTGGTGTTTGACTATATGCTGTTAAGAGCTGGTTTACTATCCGTAACCACATTTTCTTTAATTTTTGTAATAGCACTTGATTATAACCACAACATTGCATTCAATGTAACCATAACATTAACTTGGATCAATTTTGCCCAGAATTAGTCAGTTGATGTTCTTGAAAATTTTAGAGTCATTAAAAACTCTTCTTTCTACGATGGCCAAACCCAATAGTTTAGATAATACAATTTACCTGCCCCCAACATTGTGGTTGTGTGTATATGTGTAATTTAATTGTGGTATAAATACTTGAAATCTTGACACTAAAATTACTTAGGAAAGCTTGAAACTCTTACTTTATATCACACCTAAACATTAAAATGTAATAAAATCTGATTAATAATATTAAATCTAATAAAATATTCTTTCCAGGCATGTTCCTGATATGCTGGGTGCCTTTCTTCACATGCAACATCCTGGACGCCATCTGCATCAAGTTGGACAGCGACGACTGGCGACCGGGGGTGAACGCGTTCCTCCTCACCACTTGGCTGGGCTACATCAACAGCTGCGTCAACCCGGTCATATACACCATCTTCAACATCGAGTTCAGGAAGGCCTTCAAGAAGATCCTGGAAGGAATGTGGATGCAGTGCTCCGGAAAGGGCAAGGCACGAAGTGCTGTTCGGTAGTTTCTCGTTACAGAGTGTTTGCTTGCCGTGGGTCAAGCTTTATGCCCAAGGAAAAGTTGATGGAATGTTTAAGGAAACGCAAAGTGTGGACAAGATCGTGCATGGAGCATGTCAAAAAGTGGTTCAAATTGTACCCGCAAGGGTTTTGAACCTGTTTCTTTCTCGTTGCATGCTTATGGTGTAACGATTTCTATTAAAAACTTTAAGAAATATTCTAAAATGGGCAGGTAATGCATTATGCCTTGGTAGGTGACCAGAATACAGAGCGGTTGCAGAAGATCTGCTGCATTTTATATGAACAAAATGCACAGTAAAACGTTGAGAGCGTATTTATTTTTTAATGTTGCTCTTGATTCGTATTATATACTATGTTAGAGATTAAAGCCCATTTCACAACTTGCCACAGCTACTTGCAACTCCCTTAGGACACCATGCGTTTAAAAGTTGCACTCAAGTCGTGAGATTTTTTCATGCGAGCAAGAAAAAATCTCAAGTGGCATGTACCGTTAGCCAATCAGAAATCTGTATTTGTTTGACTACATTGTGGCGAACTAGACTTCGCCAACTGGTTGTTTATTTACTTTTTAAGACGCCAACTTTTCTTGCTTGCAAAAAAATGCAAAAATCTGCTCAATTAAAAATGGGTAGTAAATGGACCGCAAAAATGGAAATTGATCTTATTGATCTTAGTCTACGGTTTTAGATCTTAGTCTAAAGTTTGTTTACAAGAAGATGAAACTTACCAAATTGTGAGATAAAGATTGTGGAAACCCGAAAAACCAGGTTACCACAAGTTATGAGTTGCATTTGCAACGGAATTGCAAGTAGTTGTGCAGGTGTGAAATGGGCTTAATAGGCACATGGTAATAATAGCAAGGTCTTTCTTTGAGATGGTTCTACACGAAGCGGTTTTGCACGGAAGGTGGATGAAAGCCCAACAACAACAAAAAAATACCGCTTTTTTATTGGTGTACACGAGATGTTCTTAATGTGGTTTGTCTCTTAAATGTAATTGAAACCGGAGGTGGAGTTTTGTAAGCAAAACGAAAGTGTTTTTGTTTTTGTCGGCAGATAAGTAACTTACTTCCTAGCAGATGGTTATATAGCTTATCTTTTAAGCAAAATACTGTCTGGATAAAGATCTTTTAACTAGGTAGTAACGTCTTTGTGCATTTGAAAAATATCATTGTTATTACATTATCACTCGCCTAATAATAAATTCACCAGTTATGAATCATTTTTAGACTTAATTAAATTTCAAGCATATCGCGCTAAAAATACACGTTGTTAAACTGCTACAGTTTGCTTCTTTTCATCTTTCGAGGCAGTTTAGAGGAAATTGGAAGCCTTCTAGGACAATGGCGATCAACAATGCTTTTACGAAGTATATGAACTTGGTGGAAGCTAATTGAATATCTACCCAAAGCTGTCGCGTATCTGTTTACTTTAGTAGAGGTAATATAAAGGGTCAACTGCACACTGAAGCAAAATTGCTATTTTTTAAGCTAAATTTAATTTTATTCTTCTTTACTTCAAAATTCCTGCGTCAAATATTTTTATTATACTTTCAAAAATATACTGAAATCATAAGGCAAGGTGGACCTAAAATCAGTTCGAATCTATGCCCATATTTTGGACCCTTTGTTTGACGGATGTTCAATGTGATGAGGCAAGTGGCCAAATTTTAAATATAGAAAAGTTAACCATCTATATTAAATTTTCATTATAAGTGGGAAAAATTTGTAAATGGTTACTTTTTTTATTTGTTGGAATTTCATCCAGGGAAAATAAATCATATAGTTATGTTGATATGATGGGTTCCAAAAGCATCATTGATAAGCATAATGACTATTTATTTTAGTAGGAGAATCCTTCATATCATTTCATGTCAGCTAACAAAAATCAGCTTTTAAAAGAGAATTATAAATAGGATATTACCACAATTTTAGTTATTTAAAAGTTGAATATAATTTAAAATACAAAATATTTTAAGTTAAAAATGTAAATTTTAAAAACTTTATCTGTAAAAATAATTAAAGCTATTTTAATTTTTAAACCCGATAGTTTAAAATTAATCACATAAAGAATTTATCTTAAGAATAAGATTTAAATTACTTTAATAAAGTTTGGGAAATTTAAGAATAAATGTAAGCAAAAAAAAATGAAGCTGCAGATAAGAAGTAAAAGCTTATACACTTCCATAGAGGCCAAGTATACCGAATTTAATCAATATTAGGTTGGCTTGTGTTTCAAAAGAATATAATAATAAATAAAATAATAATATAAAAATATTATTTATACTCAATGTTTATAAGAAGAGGATCTTTTGTTAAATATGTTATTTAAAACGATTTTGATTAAACTCACGCCTAGTTAGGTTTTTATTCGGATTACATTAATTAGGTTAGAAAAAAAATATTTAACGGATAACATTTTCTAAACTAGTACGATTTGGAACTTAATTTTTTTTTGGCTTGTAGGGAAAATATTGGTGTTTTTTTTTCAAGTAGAAATTCAAATTAAATTTCCACAATACGATTGTAATGTTAATCCATTACTGCACTGTGTACAGCTGCGGAAATAAAAAAAAGTACCACTAGTGATTATTTCAGCCGTTAGTCACCCTATAGAATCGGACCGTTTTGACATTGTGAACAATTAACATTCTGAGTTAATTGCATGACGCAAAATTTGCATAAGGGGCCGTCTTCATATTAAAAATGTTACTAACTTTAAAATTTCCAATAGCAACACCCCTTTTTGAGTCCATATTTCTAATCCATGACATATTTTAATACGAAATGCCAATTTTTGTTATTTTTTAATCATTATTAGGGGAGTTATCGGCGTGCAAAGTTTAGTTCCCATAATGTTAAATGAGTTGCACATAAAAAACTATCCCAATCTATAAATAATTAAGATAATGAAACGTATTTTTTACTGAAAAGAAATTATAACAACCCAAACAAAATGCATTCAATATTGGGATATTTAAAGCAATTTTTATATTCTTAAATAATTTTTTTATTAATTTTTTAAAAAAATATGAATAGAAACCCCTAAATATTTTTGCAGAAATAAATTTAAGACATTAAGTTTAAGCGAAATCCCAATTTTTTAAAAATTTTATTGATAATTTGCTGAGTAAATCGCAAAATACTTTTTAATTACCCTTTAGGGGACTGTGTACAAGATTACTTGTGTAATTGATAAATAAAGACGGCCTTGCATGCATGCTTGCTTGTCATTTTAGAGATGGTCCCTAAAAGGTCCACAAGTGATTCGATTGAATAACTCGTCAAGTATTCATCCAAATAAAACAAAAACTTAGATTTAAGGGTTTTCGAGAGTGCTTTGCATTTCTAAGTTAGTAAAATTGGGTGTTGCTATTGGAAATTTCAAAGTTAGAAACATTTTTAATATGATGTTTTTTATTGTTTATAAATGATTAATAGCATAAAAAAGTATTTTATGTCTAAATACATTTTCATTTAATTAAGAGATATTTTTTTCTGCTTAAATTTCAGTTGTCTTTATAGTTTTGAAAACCACTGTAATACTTGAGTGAGATAAACTAGTTTAGTAAAATAATTTTTAAGAGCTTTATTGAATGTTTTACTATTTATTGTGGAAAGACACACCTTGAATGATGTAAAATAGGTTAAGTATGAATGCAAAATGTAAAGTATGTAAATAATATGGTTTTATATGACTGTTGTTCATAATATTAGTTGATTAAACTGATAATTTATTCTTTTTGAATGTCATACGTTCTCAGCACAATGAAAAACTAAGTGTGACTCTGCTCAATTATGAAAAAAATGAACTTTAAAAATTCATTCATTTAAAAAATTCAAACAAGCAATTTTTGTATATACATAATTATTATTATTTGGAAAATAAAAATGTACATTGCTCAAAACTATTGGGGGAGCACTTTGCGTGATTTTGTTAGAGTTCAGTCTCAACTTTTGATTTTTTATTCAAAAATTCTAAAATTGGTGAAATAGATTCTTTATGCAACCACAATAAAATGGTAAGAGCCAAAGGGGAAAATCATAATTTTTTAAACTAAAATATAAAGGGGAAAAATTGGAATTATAATTTTGAAATAAATTGCAAAAATACTTTTTTCAAAACTTTATTTGTTAAACATAGTTAAAATCAATTTTTAAACATTTAAAAAAGGCATGCATGAATAATTTAAGTAAAATTATTAGCTAAAAAAATTTGGAAGTGAATTTTATTTTAATATGTATTTCATATTTTTACGTTTTTCATATTTTTCATATTTTTATTTCATTAAAACAAATGTTATTTTATTCTTCAAAAGACTTTATTATTTCTTCGAACGATATGAGATCGAGCTTTACTTAGTCAGAAAAAAATTGCAAACTGATGATTCCAATGGAATCATTGGGGCAAAAGGGTTTAAACCATGTGCTTCCCTAATTGTTGTGAGCAGCGTAGTTTGTCAACGACAACATTTTATACTAAGTAAAGGAATTAAAACTCGGTGTATTTAAAGTGTGTCAACCGTACGGATGCATTTTCCTTAGATTTGTTCGATATAATCGAACAATCTGTATATAATTAAAGTATTACAATTCAAAACAAAGTCAATTGTTTTTATTAGAGCTTATTTATAGAAATTCAAATTATTTATTTTCCATACATTGATATATTGTAAAATCATTAATGTACTGTTAAAATCTTATCAAGATATAAATGTTTTAGATTTAGAACACTCATGTTTTGTCCACAACCGTTACGATGTCACAATTGAAAAGGTTAGTGGAAGAACGTGCTAAGTGACTTTTTTTTTTTAATTTTAGATCTTTGTGTCTATGAACATATTACTAAGTTCATAAAAGATAAAAAGTTTCCCCTTGTTCATAAAATTTAAGTCTATACTTTTTTGACGCTTTACAAGTTCCTTTTTATTCAGATCTGAGTGTAAACGAAAGACTTTAAAGCTTATTTTTCACCTTTTTGTCATTTAGCAAGTTCCTATATTAAGCTCTTCAATTTTAGGTTTAAAAAAATCCCATTAAGTTTCTCTAGACTTTCAAATGTTCGTTTTAGACTCCTTGAAAATTTTTATTCATTCTGTGTCGACATGCATGAGAGGTAAATTGAGTAGGTTCTACCTCAACATCTTTTTCCATCTTCCCTAAAAATCGTCAATGAAATGTTTGTTATTTGAAGAACAACACATTTTGCGGGAATATATATTTTTATGACATATTCTTAAAATGTTTAAAACAAAATTGTCATGGTTTTAGTCATTACTGTTATCCAAAGTTTTTCCTGGCTGTCTTAAGAGTCCAGGGTAACGAAAATGTTGAATTTTGATGGAAACCTACTTATTTATGTTACTTTGCATTTGAAGGTTGTAGTTCCAAAATTCACATAATCACAAGTATAAGTCAAGTAAATTTAAAATAATGTGGGTTTTGAAAGTATGCCCTTCATTTGATAAGTGCATATGTATTATAGTTGTTTTTACTAAAGTATTGACGTGTAATTACAAATTATATATCTGTATAAAAGTATTAAAATTAATAAATGTTATTTGTTAAACGCTTGTATTCTTTTAATTGTGTTTTCTGATTCTTTATATCGATGATATGGTGTTATCGTCTGATTTTAAATTCTTTGAGAGTTAACTACGTCCAGTAAGGCAGGAAAATATTCTGTAGCCTTCGCCTGATTCACCGTTTTTTCCTCGATCATTTTTAAAAATGAAAACTTTTTTCTCAAAAATTTTTCGGAACCGTGTTTGTTCTCAAATTTAAGAACAGAACAGTTGGATCTCAACTAAAACGGTGAGGTTTTTAAATATGATAACATTATTATATGTTTGCGAAGAGATTTTTTTAAACAGTGTATGATAATTTATCTAAGTTGAATATCAGTGTCACGCGCAAAATCTGAATAAATGCAGGTAATTTGCTTGGAGACACGTCACATTAGTCTCATCAGAGATATTAAAAAAAAACAGGTTTACTTCAAAAGTTCCATGACTGTCACGATGACTCTTGAAATACTTTATTAATTTTCCAACAAAATTATTATTTTTATCTATAATTTTTTATAAATTATTCAATTTTCTTTATTATTTTAAATTATTGATCATTATTTTAAGAATGCCTTATTATTTGTAATTATTCCTCAATATTTTTAATTATTCCTTATTATTTTTAAGAATTCCTTATAATTTTAATTATTTCTCATTACTTTTAATTATTCATCATTATTTTTAATTATTTCTCATTATTTAAAAAAAAATCTTTGTTATTTTTAATTACTTCTCATCATTTTTAATTATTCCTGTTATTTTTAATTATTCCTGTTATTTTTAATTATTCCACATTATTTTTAATTTATTTCTATTTATTATTTTTTAATTTAATTATGAATTCAACTTTTTTATCTAAAAAGTGCTACAAAATAAACAAACACAAGTACTTGTTTAGTCATGATTTTTCGCCGTAATTTATTCAAGCTGTTGCCTTACTTATAATTCAAAGATATATAGGAGGAAAATATCTGTTTACTTTTTAAACCGCATATCTATATAGGGATTGTATTTATATCACACCAACTGACAGACATTATCTTCTAATCCTATCATCTCTTCGCCAAGATGTGATTCCTCTTTTTTTGCAGGTGTTATCAACCAATCGTCACTGAGTAACTATTCACAGGATATCTTCGCCAAATCCAATCTAGGACCGTACAAAGATAACCGAAAAAACCTTGAAATCAGTCCAGCAATATATCTTATCCTTTTGTTGGTTACCAAAAATACATGCTATTTTTTAAGAACAGAATTTCCCTTTTAGGTTTCTAACTTGCTTTGGCTTTTTAGGAGAAGTGTTTCTGGCAAGGTATTTTATCCTCCTAAGACCCGAGAAAATTCCTGCACGTATATTTTTAATCTAAACATACTTTTCAGACAAATATACGCAAAAAGTATGTTTTCAAAGAATAAAAAAAATATGTGTTAAATAGTTACTAAGGGACACGCCTTAAACCCTAAAAATACAAATTTTTTGTGCTATAAATGCAACAAAAAAGGCAGTGTCACTTATTTGCAAATAGCAGATTATGCTATCACTGTTTTTATTTCAAAATGCCTTTAAATTTAAAACAGGTACACATAATAAAACAGTTCTTTTACTAAATATCTCTTGTACGGAGGGCTTTTCAACTCTTAACGGGATCCCGCTGAAGTCCGAGATTACACGTCAAAGTGCCCCGTATATGTATATATCTCACAGGATCTTTTATCCAATCAATGACACGGTTCATCTAGCCCGAGTGATGTGATTGGATTATATCGCCGAAAGTGGACGTCACTAACGGGCCAATGGCGTGATGTGACGACAGAGATTTTGGTTCCAGAAAAAAAGATAGATATTTTAGAAGATGTCAACCATGATTTTCGATTTACATGTAACTCTTGAAAATAAATGTAGATTTTTCGGACGGACTTAACCATTTCGCTAAGAAGGATTTTTGTTTCCTCGTAATATGTGATAGGAATAATATTGTCGAATCCTTAGTCGGCAGGCCAAGGGCTGTTTCAGTAGTTAAAGGGTTAAACATATCGGATGTATTTAAGAATATGTAACACTTAATCTGCTATAGGGTTGCGTTATAATGGTCCCCAACCTAATATATTATTATTTCCTAAGACGTATATTAATTTTAAAAAGGGCACGCCTCTCCCCAACCCTAAATTTGTTGTCATTTTAAGATGACAGCAGACTTGCCACACGAAACAAGTATCAATGTACCAATACTCTTTAAAAAACACGAACATCACGAAACAATACTTTAATTCTAATATGCAGCTATCGATAAGTGAATCCATTAAATTCGTCTCGCCAAGCACAAAGCATCCAACCGAATACGAAATCTAATTATTCCCCGTGCATGATTCGACGATTCGAAAAGTCGATGCTTTTCACAGGGCTCTGGCCCTGTTAATGTGAATCGGTTTATTGCTAAAGCTACTCTACCGTTATCAGTCCCTGGTCATTAATTAAATTTTGACTCCACGTCTGTATATATGGTATTTTTTAAGGAAAGAAAGCCAGTCGCCTAAACTTTTTTTTTAATAATTAAAACAATGATTTTTTAGTTTTATCGAATTATTATAAGGCTACCCAGAATGATGTTAAGACTTTTTTGCCCCTAAAATGAATGTTTTATTCATTATTTTTTCATATTAAATAAGTAAGAAAAAAGCCAAGACCCTTTCGGGGTTACTTCACTTTGCCTCCTATCAACTTATTTGGTTGTTAAATGGGTTACGGGAATCATTTCTTACGCTTGGAAGTTTATATTTAATTTCGTTATGATAACGATAGTATTTATATAAAAAAAGTATTATTGCAAAAAAAGTTTTTTCATTAATATTTCCCTACTCAGTAGAATATTTTTGTTCGCTATAATTAAATATTCGTTTGATACGATTTTTGGTTTTGTTCCATTAAAACTGAAAGTGAAATACATAAATAAGGTTTTCCATACCAACATTTGGTAATTAAAAAAAGGTAAAAACTTCCATAATGAGCGCTAAGTTATTTGTTTTTATGCAAAAAAGCATAACCGTTTTGGAATAGAAGAGAATTTTCTCAATATTTTTTTCGGTGCACAGGAAAAAAAATATGCCAAGATGTTTAACTATTTCAGTTTTTTTTATTATTCGCAGAAATTGGCATTAGGTAATTATAGACGTAAAGTCAAGTCTTAATCAGGGACTTTAAATAGAATGGACTGCGCATTGGCAAAATTAAAGCCTCATCTGTAAAATATCTGTTCAATTTAACAAATATTTTGCTTGTTAAATATCAATAAGTCAAAAATTACGATTGCAAAAGTAAGTCTTGTTTTGCCAAAATGTACCAAAAATATTCTACTTAAAGTCAGCTCACTTGGTTGAGATTGTTATTATTTTTATTTAGATTTGAAGAGTCATGTCTCTTCAAGAATTAAATAATGTTTGAATTATTTACATAAAAATATTAAAAACATGGTAAAAGGAAATTCACTCTCAAACACTTTTATGAAAAATTGATACTAAATAATTCACGCTTCCATTCTTAGGTATTAACACATCAATTTTAACTTTTTTTTTAACAAATAAAATTCTGAAAATTGAATCGGTGAGTGCAGAAACAACGTCAGTCACAAATTTCAAATTTTTCAGGAGGGAGATAAAACGCAATAACTCCTCCTCTATTTCTGCACTCAACACTCGAAACAAACGTCCTGTATTTACGGAACTACTCAACAGACTAACGTAGTTTTTGCACCCAACACGCATCTTGCCTTTCTACGCTTATTTTCATTAATAACGAGTTTTTGGATTTTTTTTGACTGAAGTGGTTTCTGCACTCACCGATTCAATTATTGTTAAAATTTATTCAAAATTTATGATTGAAATTTTTGCCCTTACATTTTGGTTTTAAAAATGAAACTTTTTTTACCTGTTTTTTTTTTTTTTTTCATTTCATTCTTCATGTATAATGAATCTATTTCTCAAATTTTAGATTCTCAAAATAAAAAAAAAATAAATAAGAAGTTGGGACTGAAAGGGTTAACCAAAGCATGCAAAGTGCTCCCCTAATTGTTTTGAGAAGTGTATTTTAAAGGTTAACATTAGCTACAAATTTATCCATGTAAAAAATTTAATATATAAAATTTTAAAAATAAAAAAAAAATATCTAATCACTTAACACCAAGAAATTTATCTGCCACAATACCGAAATATGCACATAAGCCATCATTTTTTCTTGAAATCCCTAAATTATACTCATCACTCTAATTAGTCAAAGAATTTTTAGACTTTTCAAAGAAAGAAATAAGTTTGGCAAATAAGGGAAACATAATCCTCTCAAAAGACGAAGGGATTTTATAATGGAAGCCGGATTTTTTAAATCACGAAATATTTTCTAAGAATCTTAAAATGCCCAACATTAATAAAACGTATAAATTAAAATTGTGAAACATAGTTTCTTTTTCATGCATTTATATTCATTACAAAATTAATTTTAGTGTCTTAAAAAGGCGGATCACACAAAATCAATTAAAAATTAAATATATTATACTTATCTTGTTTTCTTTTTTGTAATATATTTCTTTTAAATTAGTGTTTAAACTTTCGCTTAAAAATAATATTTCTCTGTATTTTGTAGAAACTGAAAAACTAATTTTTAAAACTTGAAACACCTTCCTAAGATAAAAAATTGCTCAGGATAAAAGCGATAAAAATACATTTAAACAGTACGTTTTAAAACGAAACGAATGCATTTTTGTTTCACAATTAATAAAGATTACGAAAACTTGTTATATCATCTACAAATTGTGTTATAGAAAAACTTTTTAACTCCATATTTGCAAAGGAAGTGTACAAAATGACCTTTGTACTACATTTAAAATCGCACAACATTAGCATGGTTATATCGAGGAAAATACTCCTAAGATATATCTATAGGAATATTTTATGCTTTCGAGTAAATTTTTAATATTTTTCCAATTTCTAATGTGACATTAGAAATCTAAAGTATACATTTTGTACAATTTTGTTCTTTATTAAAAGAAATAAAACGTGATATATGCACTGCTGTTGAATAATAAATAGATAAGTTCTATTTCTACGCTTAAAACAGTCAAATATATTACAAAACTAACAACTAAAAGCAGAATAGTAAACACTTAAATAATAGGTCTTCATTAGGCAAACTGTTTCGGAAAAGTACTAAGACATAATTTTGTCAAAGGTTCGTGAAACTTTCTCAAATTTGAAACAGATAAGTTCTACAAACTATAACAAATCCTGTTGTCAATGTTTAACATATTAATGAATGACTAAATTAAAAGCAAAACTGATGATTTCGTAAAAGTATCATCGCCCGTTTGAATTGCTTTTAAATTATATTTACTAAGCAACGTCCGCTTTAAGTGTGCCGGCATTTAATCCAATAACTTGTATTGACGATTTCCTAAGTGCTAGCGTGCAAAAATGTAATGAATTTGCAAGGACGCCAGACCCTCGGTTAGATATTTAGATAGTGAATCCAAACTTATTACACACATTAGAAACACAAATTTAAAGTTTTCAAATATTTAAATGCTAACAAGTAATATAAATAAAAGTTTGGGTATTTGGGTTTAATGTAAATATTTAAATGTATTACGAATCCCAAAACCGGTTTCCACTAAATTTAACTTTTACCACTAAATTTATTTAAACTTACACACCCTAAATATTCTTAAGTGCTTGACAAATCCATTACTTGTGCTTCAGTGTGTTTTATTACATTTTAAAAGCTTACACGCTATAAGGGGGGGGGGATAGAACATTTACAGTAATATGAACTTTGTTAAGTTATTAGTTTCCTAATGAATGATACACACTAGTTTATTTTAAAAATACGTGCGACTCACATATAATTTTAAAAAGTTTGCACTGCACTGGACCATTTATAAGAAAAATATGAGATAGGAAAACACAATAATATATATCACTTGATTATTTAAAACTATTAATTTGCTATTTGTGTTTTCCTAAAAATAATTTGAAAAATATTGACTTCTAATACAATTAACATTTCAATAAATGAAAAATATCCGGATTTTATTTTATTTTTAAGCTAAAAAGTCATTTATCTAAAACTGCAACAGTCGTTTACTTTATTAAAACCTTCTCAAAGTTAGACACGGCTTTCCCCTATTTTATTAATTAGATTTCTAGCAATAAACATAATTTTCAAACTTTTATATATAATGAATTTTCATCATTTGATTCTTTTTTCACTTAAAAATGATTTTGTGATCATCTCTTCAGAAAAAAAATATTTCTGATTTTTTTATACAAATATATATTTTTATCAGAAATTTTTAAATTTATACAGAGAAAACAACAATACATTTGTGCCCATTTTCAGGCAATTCGATAGGCTAAAAAAACTTTTTTTACAATCTATCTTAAGGATAATTATTTAATTAAATTAGAACCAGAAAAGTAATAAAACAATGGAAGTCGCCTTAAATTTGAAAACTTTGGCTTTAATTTGATTCTTACCTCATGAATTTGTGTTAATACAAACTATATTCACTCTCCAGTAAAAAGTCAAGTAAAAACATCCCAAACTTTTATATATTTTAACGAAAGTATTATTTAGGACAAGGAAGTAAATCTGTCAACGACCTAAGGGTAAAAACATAGTGGAGCGGCGAGTCAAGAGTAAAGCGGCGATTCAAGCGGCGCGTTTTTAAATCCTCCGTACATTCAAGTTGACGCGCACATAGTGGGGCGGCAAGCAGCGCTGCATGCATCGACATGAATCTTGACTCGTCGCTCGTAAAATCACCAACGATTTCTTTGAAGCGCTGCTCCAGTCGACTTGGGGCTTCCAGTGCAGGTGGTAATGTCTGTTTGTGAATTTTTCTTGATTTTAAGGTGAAAGTATTTAATTACTCAAAATGAAAGTGGAGTTGCTCATTCTGTCGATACGGAATAGTGAATCAACAGCTCAATGACCATCACAATCGGTATACATTGGATAAACTATTTAAGGAAGTAGGAGTAGAAAATAATTGTACGCGTTTTTTTTTTGTACTGTATAATATTGTTAGCATTAAGGTAGGACAGGAAACAAGTTTTCTATCAAGCAAACTTTAATTAAGGTCAAAAAGAGAGCATCTTGCTGACTAGATTCATGACATGAAGCTCTCTTCGCAGCAGTTCCCGCCGCTCTACTATGTGCATGTGAAGCGTCGCTAGCATCGTGAATAAAAAACGCGCCGTCTGACTCGCCGCTTGGCTCTTGACTCGCCGCTCCACTATGTTTTTACCCTAAGACGGATGATGCAAAATAAATGGTTGGGTGAATCCAACATGAATGTCTTACAAAGCGAGAAAGCCTTTATATTTAGTAACATTTTAAAAAATTTGGCAATGCCACTATTTTTTAAAAATGCTGTATGTATGTATTTTTTTTAAATTTTATTGTCGAAAATAACTAATTCGATTTCAAATGGTCATAATTGCATATAAAATTAACTAACATGATATGAATATATTTAATTTATTCGGATAGTTTGAGCACTTGATCAAGAAATATCCAGAAACTCACGTGACTTGGGTAGTAAGCTGTGGTAGATATCGTCGCTTATCTTTGTCAACAAACAGAACAGTCCATCCTTGGCAAGAGTCTAAAATACACCAGCACTTAATTCCTGTTTTTATATATTTATGCTATTACCCAGCCTGAAGCACTTTTTTCATGTAACATATAAAATCCATTTCTTAGTACGAAAAAGGGCCTTTGTACATTGCTGCAAAATAAGTTGGATTGACTCTTTTCTACTGAAGTTTGTATATTTTTATGCTTCTTACACTCTTAAAACGAACGAGCGATTTTTAACTCAGTCTGATTGATTTTCACTCCTCCAGTCTGAAAAATGCACTTCTCCTTTTCTAGTGGATCCTTTGTGTGTTAAGCCCCCGACAGGATCACTCCAAACGAGTGATTTTAACTCAGTCTGAGTTAATATTCACTCCTTTCTAGTGTCGAAAATGCACTTCTCCAACTGTAGTGGATTTCTCTCTTTTGTTTTAAGAGTGTAGGCTTTTTATATCGACACATAAATAATCGGTACTCAAAAGTACGTTTTTCTCTAAGAAAAATTAAATATTTTGTATCTAAAATTAATTATTTTATGTGTCGTTTACAATTATTCAATGTCTAGAAAAGTAACTTAACACAAATATTTTGACATTAAACATTTCCTTTTGATAAAATAACTTTTTTTACTAAAATATAAAACGTCAAAAATACTTGCTCATGAAATTAATATTTAACAGCTTCCGTAAAATTGACATTTGCTAATTTTACAAAACTGATAAAAAAACCGTTTGGTAATGTAATGCATTCGTTTCCGGCTGCCAATTTCTAGCCTCCATTAGGAGCTTTAACACAGCCAATAACGCCTCGTAATTTTGAACCCTGGTCAAATGACGACAAAAAAACGTTTGAGTGAATTCATAGAAACGCTAAGAACAATGTTACAAAATAAATAAAAATAAGTTTCTAAACGACTCATAAAATGTTCCAAAATAACTTGAACAACCTACTGCCCTATCAATCAGAGAGTACGGACAGATGGACAGACTCAGGTCTCCAAGATGTCAATCCCTACTTTCCATTTTCTTTGAATATAAAAAAAGAGGATAATATGCTGAAAGTAAGTAAAAATAACAGAAACCTTTTTAATTAATAACTATATTACAGCATGTTCCCGGCGAATGGAAACTTTATTAAATTGAAACTTCGTTTTTCTGCTCCGGAATTTTAAAATATAAACCTTAATATTTTTAAGAAAAACTTTAATTAAATTTGAACAAACCAGGTGTCTTAATAGCGTGCAAATATAATAATTTTTTTTTAAATAAACATTCCTTTTACATTTTCAGCATACACTGAGCATACATAAGACAAAACGATAAATCAAGCATTTTTTTTTTCAACAAAAGTTGTATAAAATGTACACTAGCTAAAATATTATCAGACATAAATTTCCAAGAAATATTATTAACAGCATTTTTTTTCTCTAATGGGGCTGCAACATTGGCGGTCAAGCCTTTGCAGACTCGGTATATTCCCCAGAACTGAGAGCCATTTTCTTGTGGCACCATTTTGGTGACTCTCGCTACCAATTTTGTAGCCCAGATTACATTGAGTCTGAGTTCTCTGTGAATGTAGGGTAGGGGTAGGGTAGGGTAGGGTAGGGTATTTTACATATATATTCCGACTTGTGTGCTTGCTCAGTGAGCCTCTTATAAGTCTTCGTCAAGTAAGACAGACACAGAAAGATTTTTTACTGTCACAAAGAGAGGAAAATACACCCAGGGCGAAGGCGGGAATCGAACCCGCGCCCGTTACAGCACGCAGACTGCTGGCCTGCGATGCTTACCACTCGGCCATCCGGGCCCCTTCATGTGATATGCGTGACCAGGATTTTCCCATCCAGAAAATCCGACGACTCCGGGATTGAACCCGCTATCTTGGGTTTACGAAGCGGACACGTTTAACCTCTCTGCCACTGAGCCACTTATTAACAGTATAGATTATTAATTTAAAGCTGGCGATTATTCAGTTTCCCCAAACAAACCCTACCAAACTGCTACCTTCTTGTCTTACTTGACGAAGGTTTATGAGCGGCTCTCTGAGCAAGCACACAATCCTGAAAATATATGTATACCAACCAACCAACCAAACTCTACTTTCCCGCCATTAAGATTTCTCAAGTATTCAATAACATGCCAGCCTGACCAAACATTCAACTAACTCTCCACGAATCATCAAGTGCGATTAGAAATCAGAAGTACTTGTGCAGTAACTGAATTGCGAAAATTTTGCCTATTGGGGGGCTAATATTAAATGCAGTTCAACTGAATCAGTTTTGATAGGCCATCTACAGTCCTCATTGTTAATAAGGCTACGCCAATGGGATGGAAGAAATGGGTCATTTAATCATCGTTCATTAGACTGTTATGGTAAATTGATGTGGTGAGGTATGGCTGGTTTACGGCCAAAACTTTACCTAATGTGCATTGTTTGAATTAATCGGTATGCGTAAGAACATTGTATGAGATATACATACCTCCTGGGTGTAGTATTCCTTATGATTGATGAATTGGTAAACATTGCCAACATTACAGTAGAGTCCCGCTTATCCGAATCCCGGTTATCCGAAAATCAGTTTATTCAAAAAAAAAAAAAAAAATCCAGAGCTTTACGGTAAAAAAAGAAATGTATACGCATAAAAATTACACAAAAATACATACGCACCTACATAGTTGGATTTTTTTAATCAAAATATACATAAATTTATATATATGTTTTTTATTTTTTCTGCTCAATTTTGATCCCGTACCTCTCGGATAAGCGGAACTCTACTGTGGCTATAAGCACGATTTCTCTCAAGATAATAATTTGACTTCAATTTCACATTTTGAGAGTTTGATCTCTGCCAAACATTAAAAACTACTTAACATCAAAAAGAAGAAATTATATTGATGTTCGACGTCTCAACTAACAAGTGGTGTATGCACCTTTTTGTTTATTGAAATGCGTGCATGACACACAGTTACACCATACTAAAATTGTCGAGAAGCTCTTCAACCCTTTGTAAGGCCATTTTTTTTAGTAACGTTACGTTAAAGTATTTCTGAGATTGAGATTGATTTACAAAAAGAAATTCATTTAGCTCAGTACCTAAAATTAATTGTGATTATTAAGACCATTTTAATTCGGGGGGAATAATGTTTCCCATCGCCCGCTGGGAGATATTCAAACGCATCGTCCATAGGAATAATACATTATTAACTTTTTTTTATTTTCTGAATTTATCAGGAGATGGAAGCACTAATCAAAATTGATAAAGTTGCTAGGAAGTATACTTCCCACAGCCTTATAAAGGGTTAACCTTCGTCTTAATTTCATAATAAAGAAAAATTCTTAATTGCATTGAAATACATCTTAACTATCTATAACAATCATTGTAATTTGGCCCATAAAATAAAAGAAATATATTTTTAACAAGAAGTTCTAAAAGAACTAAAATAGCCTACTTTCCTGTTACTTAAATACTTACTAAAATTTACATTGAAAAACTAGGTTCGTTAGAGTAAGTGACATCCACAACCGTTTCTACATTAAATTTATATACTTTAGAATAAATTTCACTAAACACAGCATCCAGCTATAATTTCAACTTCTTAAAGCCAATTATTTTCATTAATTTTTTATCACCGATAAAATGAATATTACTTATCGTCCGCATGATTTATTTGCAGTTATAAATAAATATTTTATTATTCGTAGAACAAAAACCATAAAACTACTCCAAAATACACTTAAAATAGTACATGTAAATTAACAAGTTGGTTTGTAACAGAATCTATCACTTAACCCGCATCCAAACAACAGTTGTGTTTAGCAGGTAAAAAGGCGCCAAACACTGCATTAATTCTATATTAAATAATTACCCGCCAAATTCGGCTAGTTTCATTTATTTTATTTCGAAAATTAAATGATCAATACTTAAATCGTTTGCAAAAATTTATATTTCAAAGAATATTTAATATTTTACGCTTTTAAATAGAATGAAAACATTTCATACCAATATACAAAGAAACACGTAGTGAAATAATATTTGACGTCATTTCAAACTGATCGATGTTGCAAAAATAATTTTATATTAATTTATTGTCTAAAAGAATTAAAGTTTCTCGCGCGTTTGTTGCGATGGCAATGGTGATTTAATTCTAATAAAAATGGCGTCCTATGCTTTTTAACTGAGCATTAAATTTTGAAGTTTTTTAAATAATTGGATCACTTAGAATTCGAATTCTTTTCTGACATTTTCATTGTATTCTCATATTGATGCGCTGAATTTTTTGACGTATCTCACTTGTCCGTAGCATTTGTAGTTTGCAACAGCGATTTAAATGACTCGAAATTGAATTTCAATGCTAATTCAAAGGGAAATTTGTCGACAACTAATAGATTTATGTCCGTCCGATCGTACAGACAGACGGACAAAAAGTATGAAAGTTGTGTGTCTGAGGTTATATCTTTCTAATAAAAAAAGAATTTTTAAGATCGGATTGATAGAACCGATTTTGGAAGGGGGGGGGGGGGAGGACAGACGGACAGACGGACAGACAGACGGACGGGCGGACATCGACCGCATGTCAGTACCTACTTTTTTATTGTTTAGTTCATAGAATTAAAAAAAAGAAAAGGAAAAGTAGGTAATAAATCACGCTTTTCTAAATCAATAGTTTTTGAAGCCCTGGTATCATCCTCATCAAATGTGCTTATTCCTCATAGGCGTTTAATGCAGAACGGGTGCTTTCATCTTTATCTGTTATAAATTATGAACATAGTAAAGACGCCAATCTTATCTCCCATCAAATTCGAGCGTAAATTTCAATTTGTTTTGCAAACAATATTTTACAAAGTAAACATAACAAAGAAGATTCATTTTTATCGTGAATGCGTTTACTTCTTGTAAATCCTTGATTATTTAAAAGAAAACCTTATATCATACAAAATAATTTAATAATGTTATAAAATTGGCGCAGCTCAATATTTTTTAAATATTATTTTAGTTCATATCAGTAGTATATGGTTAAATATTTTAATATTTACTTTAAAGGTTTGAAAATTTCACGGTTTTTGATTCACAAAGTTAATAAAAGTACTCAGGCACATGAAAAATGATTTAAATAGTATGTCTTAAATGTTAAAGTTCATTTTTATAGTTGCTTATAACAATTTCCGAATATCAACTTTTGAAATACTTAGATACGGATTTTTGTCATTAAACACACTTTTTTACACCACTGTGCGACGCGTCGAAAACTCCAAATTGAGTTGAAATTTCCAATTGGAAATTTGAGATGAGAATCGCCAATGTGTACAAATCGAGTTGGTGCAAAAGTTTTCAATTCGTTGTAAGATTCCATGCTCTAAAAACTTTTCCATGGCTTTTATAGATATTTGTTTCACAATTTCGTTATCCAACATACCTTATTTGTACAAATACTACTTGAATTCCTTCAAATAGATCCCGTATGAATAGGGAATTTCAATATAATTTCGCAACATTTGTATTTTTTTTCTGCAGAGGATTTTCTGGACATAAAAAACATATGGAGAATTAATATTAGAATAAAATAATAGTTACACATCAATCGTAATACTTCAAACTAGGAATATTTTGTATAACCAATATTGTATTTTTTGTTGCATACGATTGTCTATCCACAAAAAAACTTGTATATAATTAGTTATATAATGAATTAATATTCACATACATCAGTTGTAAAAGCCAAAACGAAGAATACGATCTATTTGTCATAGTTGAATTTTAATATTTTTATGCCGAATAAATAGTGTCATTTCAAAATAGTAATACTGTTTTACATTGGTTTTCCTACAGTCATTGTTTTTAATGTAAAAATAGCATTGAATTAATAAAAAAAACGTATATAACTGTGATTATTTCATTTTGGTTAGGTTAGGTTTGAATTATCGTTGCACTAGAGCTACACGAGGGCTATATGCGACGGGCGTCGTTCTTCAGAACCACAGTCAGGGGATTATTTCATTTTGACTGCAGTTATACAATAGCAAATATGGGGTCGCAGGCTGGTTTCGGCTGAATCCGTTGAACAGAGAACCAATTTATAAACTGTTGCTGCTAGCACCAACAAAGTATAAAGACGGTGATCCCTACCGGAACCAATGCGTTTTATATCCCGTGTCTGTAAAACTTTTTGCTAAGATCGGTGACTTCAATTCCATGACTATACCTTGTCTATCTAGAATGCTATCCTAGAAAGCATTTTCCTCCCCATCCCCGCATGTGGTTTTTTTTATCTTTTGTTTTTCGAAACAGCGTGATCGTGTTTTTTCCCACTCTGCTTGTGTTTGAACTGTTCAGATTGTTAACCTCACAACAGAACCTCAAACGCGTTTGGTTTCGAAGAGCGATGCTCCCCCATTTCCTAGAAAACCAAGCGGTGGAATGGGGAAGAAAGTTTTTTCGAGGATCACATAGTAAATATAGAGACTCGAGCCATATTTTTTCCAATGCGTTCACAATTGTTATCTCTTACTTTAATAAATCTCTGCCCTTTTCTTCAGTAACCTTTCGAACCCAATTAACGTTAAACCTTCAAATCTCTTGACACAAAACGTCGCAGAGATTAATAAAAAGGAAGAGAAAAAAAAAACCCACCTCAAAACATCCCATTCTAAAGATAAGTCCCTATCCGACCCATTGTGTGAAGGAGCTGCCCTACTAAAAATGGTCCGTAGAGATCCGTAAAAAAAGTTGTACGTGGATTTGGCCAACGGACATCCATAGAGATCAGCTCTATAGATATCCGTAGGCCAAATCCACGTACAGCTTACTGACCCCTACGGATATCCATAGGCCAAATAACCGTACAATCTCTACGGATGTCCGTTGGCCAAATCCACGTACAGCCTACTGACCTCTACGGATATCCGTAGACCAAATACCCGTACAACCTCTACGGATGTCCGTTGGCCAAAAACACGTACAGCCTACTGACCTCTACGGATATCCGTAGACCAAATACCCGTACAACCTCTACGGATGTCCGTTGGCCAAAAACACGTACAGCTTACTGACCTCTACGGATATCCGTAGGCCAAATCCCCGTACAACCTCTACGGATGTCCGTTGGCCAAATCCACGTACAGCCTACTGACCTCTATGGATATCCGTAGACCAAATCCCTGTAAAACCTCTACAGATGTCCGTTGGCCAATTCCCTGTACGTCCTCTAGGGATGCCCATTGGCCAAATTCCCGTACAAGAAACTGACCTCTACAGATATCTGTTTGCAAATTTCCCAAAGAGCGTAATAGTTGAATCACTCTATAGTTACACGCATGCTAATGCCACACACAGTCTACTCTCTACCTTATAGATGATATACCCTGGCCGATTGAATGTGCAGCATACAGATATCTGCGGTTAACTTACTCTATTAATCCTGTAAAATAATTTATCTTTGAGGAGATTAATAAATATTACTTTGAAAATGAAACAAACACATCAAGAATAAACAATTATTGATTATGAAAATTACTTTTAATTATTTACAATTTTTTAATCACATACAGTAGAACCTTGATTATCCAACCTGATTGGGACCAGAGGTAGGTCGGTTAATCAAAAATTCTGATAAAAGAATTAGAAAATGTTCCTTAAATTAATAGTAAAACTACAGAGGAGTAACGGAAGTCCTTGGACCTCAAATCTGCAAATGTATGATTCAGCACCAATTTTGTTGTCGCAAACATTGAATTTTAGTGTTAAATGTCTGAAACTTAGACTGGCTGAAAGACAAAAAGTGCTCTAGAACATAAATTTTAGTTTCTGACTTTATGAAAAGTGCATAGTTTTTGTTTTATATGATATACCATAAATCTTACAAAGTCTCACGAATTTAGGATTTATTGCCAAATTTTTTAAACCTTTTTAGGTTTGAAGTTTTGCTATCTTAAAATCACCACAGGATCAGGATTTCATTATTCCTGAATTTCCTGATTTTTGAATCATTAAAGTTTGCAGATTTCAGTACCTGCAAAACTAGACTATTTTGTAAACTGGAAATTATCATGCTGAAGATCTTTTTTTAATGAACTTTAACAGAGAGGTCTAGTTAAAGAGGGTCAGATAATTGAGGTTCAACTATATTTACATTATTTTTCCCTAAAAAAAGTTTTTTATTTTTTTGCAATGCAGGTGCTTATCTATATAGAATATGGATCACTAGCCCTTTATCCGTCGAACAATTGACTGTACAGCTGGCAGAGATCTTCCGATAACTTACCAACTTTATTTATAGTGATGTCCAGTTAAATATTTAACTTGTGATCGTTAAGGCTATCACCGAAAACCAAAGATTGGCTCATACAATATTCGAGAAACATGCGTGTAATTCAAATTCAATATATACCAGTGTACACAGAAAAGTGATCTATCACATAAATGACCTTTTGAATTGTAAGTGCTATAATATTCAAAATTTAAATATCTAGCGATATTAAAGCAAAAATTAAATCTATTGTTCGAATAGTTGGAATGAAGTTTGCGAATAGTTATTTTTTTATCATAAATGCGATGGAAAAATAAATTTCAGACCATTTTTTTTTTTTTTTTGAAAAGCTAGTATTTTTGCGATAGGTCTCTTTTCTGCCACAATGCGATATACCTTCATATATAAAAAAGGGAACAATATAGGATGAAACTTGAATTGGAACTGATATTGGTTCAAATAATTATATGATTAACCAACTTTGGCATTTTGGTTATCAACTCATATGAGATTTGGACATGATAAAAGTAATCAAATTTAAGTTGTATGTAACAGCACATGCCTTATTTGGCATTGGATATAAATACTCATTATAATAATATAATTGTAATACAAAAAAAGCACAGAACTCAGCTCATAGATATTTAAAAATGCAAGAATCGAGATTTCAACTAAAGTTTTCGAATTTCTTTTCTGCCAGAAAATCTCAATTTTAGAGATTTTGCAGTCAATTTTTGAAAGATTACTTTCACAATTAAAATTTTTGAATTATCAAACTACCACACTTACTTGCTAAATGCTGTTTCAGTTTTTGCAGGAGTTTGTTTAAATAGAAAACAGAGGACCTCTATCTGTGTAGATTTTGGTGACAGGTAGCCAAGCGTGGTATACAGCGTGCTATAGGTTTGCCATTGGCCCAGCTGCGGAAGCGCATCCAGAATTTATCCCTATTGCTCAGCTTACAATGAAGGCTTACATTCGCATCAGTGCATAACTTTAAAAAATTAAGTTTAATTGGGGCGAATTAAATCGAAAACCGTCTCCCAGATAATCTTAATCTTAAAGTTATACAAGTATTACATGATGATAAACTGAAGCTAAAAAAGAAAGAATAAAAAAAAGGTATAAGTATTATATAACCTTAGGTTTTTCTAATAATATGACAAACAAATTCTAGGATTCTTTTATACGAATTCAATATCCACCAAATTTCAATTGAAAAAATCACTACATTACTTAAAACAATGTGTTACAATTAACAAAGTGATATTCTTCTTGAAAATTTCTATTATGAGATGTGTTTACAAATTTCTTATATAACATAAACAATTCAAACAAAACTACTAACAATTGTTTTTGGTGAAGTGTAAACTAAACTATTTCACAACAGTATGTTTTCTTTAAAGTTAAATGTAATACCCTCGATCTTTTGAACTCATCTTTAAAATAAGTGTATTAATTTTAAAAACATTTATTCTGCGAACCGCGCAAAACACATGCGTAATGTTATTCGCGTCATGCGGGAAGATTCAGCCGAACAAGAAATCTGCTCGTATTTAAGATAAAAATATTGCAATCAATATAACTTACCTTTCTTTTCTTTATACTTCTTATAGCCTACTAATTACTTTTTTATATTAAAAGATGGCTTAAACATATTTTTTAAAGTCATTAAAACCCGGTAAATTGTAAACAAATTTTGTAATAGGTTACGGTTAACAGTTAGTAGAATTCGCTTTGGAATGTAATTCAAGAATTTACAACAGGAACTTTATATTTACTTTAATCTTTTTATTATATGGGCTGGTTTAACTTTTTTCATTGTATTTATCCCATGCTAAATACATTTGAGTTAAAAAAAATCACTTTATATTAAGACAAAGCAGTCAAAGTATTTTTCAATTTGAAGCTCAGGTGTAGTCTTTGGTAACTTGGTGGGTTTCTTTGCATAGCTTTCCCAAAATAATATTTGTTGTTTTTAATTTATTTTAAATTGTCAGTGAATAACGTGCATTCATTTTAATCTAACTTTCAACAAAGCAATCATGACTTTTGTAAAGTTCGTAACCAAAAGAAACTCAATGATGTTTCCCAAGGAATGCAAATTCTTTTATCAGTATCGCCAAGATAATGAATATTTTATTTTATCGAAATCAAAAATCTATTAAAACATTTGCATATCATTTCGGAAATGATGGCTTGTTGTATTAAATTAACAATAATACTTTTAAATGCAATAAATTCATTTCAATGCATATTTCATGAAATTTGACTTGTTATATCAATTTATGTTTTACATTTTTCTGGAGCTTTTTGTTTATAATATACATCATTAAGGGCAGTTTATATAGTAAAATATTGTATTCATTTGATTATTTAGGATGCATTTTTTTAATAGTTGGTATATTTCATTCTAATTAGTGATAAACATTCTAATAACAATGTAAAAGTTTAAACTGAACTTCCACTTTCTAAGCTTTCACGTGACTATTTTAATAAAACAAAAGTATCTCGCAAGAAATAAATGTTGGTAATTTGATTTTATTTTAAATGTTATATTCCTTAATCGAATAAATCAGTTGGTTGGTAACATACATTTATTTCTTGCTCTAACATGATAAACGGGAAAAATACCTAACACGTGCAACTACCATAAAAATGAAATGTTATGTAAAAGCTATAAATAAACATAGATAAAATGTGTTAAAATTTGATAGCTAGGGATAAAATATTCATAAGAGTACTAAATACGTTATAAAAATTGCTAAAATTAGCTCTAAATTACTAATTAGGCAACATTCATTAGTAGGCTTAAGAACGATATGATCCCAACGTGACGATTTCTTTCTTATATTTTACAATATTTTGACCACTAACTCAAAAAATTCTAATAATTTAAAAAAAATTATAAATTATTCAAGTTTAATTAGTATATAAGTTTAAATTTTGGACTCTAAATTCTAAAATTATGATCATAATATTTCTTTCAGATAAGGTTTTTTCAACAAAAACATTTTTAAAATCCAAGTAAATTGGCTGGGAAAATTTTGATTGTAATGGTAATTTAACCGATTAAGGAAATTGAGATAACAAGATTAAATTTAATTATGCAGTATAATTTACTTTTTTTTTACGATGGACTTTGAGCATGAGGGGTCAGTCACTAAACCCTTTAAATGTTTTATATATATTTTTTATTTGCACATTCTAAAAAAAACCAAGTGTTTTTTATTCAAAAAGTTTTGAATTTTGAAAATGGCAGAGTATATACTTGAGACAACTTTTAACCGCACTTAAGATAATAAAAACAACTTTGTAAAAGTACATGTTTTACATTTATTTGTTGATTTATTTTCAATAAAAGAGAGGTATCTTAAAAGTGGGGGGGGGGCAGTTTTAAAGTGTCTGTATAGGGTTTAACAATGGTGGGATTAAGAAATTACTATTAAAAGAATGTGATTCAAACCGAAACCACATTACCCAGGTACTCAATATAAAGATCCTATTGATCACATTTCTATTGATATCTGTAAAGGTCTATAGGTATCCATTGAGATCGAAATAACATTATCACAAGTCTATTGATATCTGTACAGTTCTTTGGATATCCATAAGAACCGGAATCCTACTGATCACATTCCTATTGATATCTGTAGAAGTCTATAGATATCCATAGAGATCGGTAGCCTACCGGTATCTCCTGTATTGATGTCTATGGATCTGTATAGATATCAGTAGAGAATAAAACCGGTAGGGTACCGACATCTATAGAGATCGGTAGCCTGTACCGATGTCGGTAGGTGCATCCATAGAAATCGATAGAGTTGTATTGATGTCGGTAGGTTTTTGTACCGATCTCTATGGGTCATTTTTAGTAGGGTGCAGCCATAAAAATGAGCTAATCAGCGGCAGTCGAGCGGAAGCCCCCGGATAACGGTAGCTGCGGGGCAAAAGCACCTGGGATTAGATGGTGACATGTGTCGGAGGTTAAATAATATGAGGTACCTAACGTTTTTTAGGAGGAGAGCTTTATTTAGAAGTCTTGGATAAAATGTAATAAATAGCATTTTTTAACTTTATTATTTTCTCCTTTTTACTACAAAGCTGAAATAAGAATATGGCAAACGACCCATTGTCAAGTTTAAAAAATACGGTAAAGTAATAAAACATCTTTTTGATACTGAAAATATAATTTAGTTCTAATATTAAATAGACGCCTCTTTTAACTAATAACTAACTCTCAAAAGCCATCATTTAAAGATAAAAATATAAATGCAGTGCCAAATGAGTAACTATTTTACTCTGCTCTTGTGTTTACTTGTTATTTTGCTTAAACTTGAGGGCAAGAGATTTTGAGATCCATTAGCATTAAATGAGTAAGTTTCTCAAACCACATGAAGTTGTTATTGATCTATTTAATGTACTCTCTTACATTTACTCTTATCAAATTAGAGGTGAAAAATATAAAAGATGTCAAACCCATAATACATCTTCAAATTATTGTTTTTTCAACGCTTTTGTGAAAATTAAATCATCTAAGGAAATCCTCTGGACATAAACCTAATTTCAATTTAAGTATCTTATTTACAATAACAAAACTTTTCTAACATTTATTTTCACCCCATCCTTCAGTGCAGTGACAGACATTTACAGTGTCAGAACTTCTTTCTTCGTTTTTTTCCGGACATCAAATGTCCAGAAACACACTTAGCCCTAATGACAGTGCCCCACATGTGCCACGCTGACTTCGGCGAAAGTAGGTTGACTTGCATTATCAAGTCATGAGCTTATTTATATACGAATGTGAGTCGAACCACGTCAAATTGTGAATGGGCGGACAGAACCGAGAAATCGGAGACATTTTCGAGAGTTCTTTCCCGCCTCAATTTGTGTAGTTTTCCGAAGGCTTTAAAAGTTTTGTATCTCTTATAGGTTTTTAGATGCGATTCTCCGAAGTAGGTTTATTGAATTTAGTATAGAAGAAAAAGATTTTGGGGGTTGTGTGCGTCGTAATAGAACCTTTATTGATTGAGATTGAAGTGGATATATAAAGTGGTTATAAAATAACGCTCGCTATTGGGAATGGTATGTAGCTTGAATGAATAATCCAAATGCATCAAACTTTGAGACACTTACACTCTTAAAACAAACAATCCCAATTTACCTCAGTCTGAGCGGATTTCACTCCTCCAGACTGGAAAATGCACTTCTCCTTTTGGAGTGGATCCTTTGTGTGTTAAAACTCCGACAGGATCACTCCAAACGAGTGATTTTAACTCAGTCTGAGAAAATATACATGCCTTTTGGGTGTCGAAAATGCACTTCTCCAACTGGAGTGGATTTCACTCTTTTGTTTTAAGAGTGTACTATTCAAAATGGGTGGAAAATAATGGAATCATAAAAAAAGAAGCTAGTCTCTTGACCAGTCTTCTAAATTACGAGGCTTAGACAATTATGGCCAGTTACGGCCAACACATCCAATCCCCGTAATTTAGAACCCTGGTTAAGAGACGAGTTTGTGTTTTATGATTCCATTATTTCCCCCCTTCTTGATTAGTAAGTGTCTCGATGTTTTAGTCCAGGCAACGAAGAGTTCTAGAGGGAAAGTTTTGGAACACAATTTTTGACTTCATAACTTTGTTTAGACTAGTTAGGAGGTAAACATATCAAAAGTCCCCGCCCCTAGCCCCTGTGCTAAAGGGGGGAGGGGGGGTTGAATGTCCCATTTTTCGGTTTTTCGCTTATATCTCGAAAACTATGAGTTCTAGCTATATAGTTGTAATACACAAAATGAAAGCTGATTAAATTTGCTACAAGCTGCACCCCTCAAGTGTTTTAATATCTTGTATAGTTTTCGAGATATCCGCTCTTGAAAGTCAGTAATTTTGGAGAAAACACTTCTCCCCCCACATTTTCCCTCTTTTTTGACCGGATAACTCTTCAATAATGCACCGAAACACTAAATTTTGGCCCTAGATTGGTAGAGAATTTAATTCTTTTCAATAATATATCTTATTTTACTATTTTATTTATTTTCCTTCAAATTTTAAAGCGGTTTCAGTGTTGAGTGAAGATTGTACTGAAAGTCCCATCTAATGCATAAGTTTTGAAATCGCAACTTTTGGAAAACAATTTATTTGAAATGTTATTCCATTTTCACAAGGTATTAGAATCATCATAACATCAATTTAACACAAAATTGAAAAGAAAATAACACCCGGTTATTTAATTATTAATTAATAAAGTTTTAAAATAGTGGCGCCATCTGCTGTATATGTTTGAAATTTTAAAACTTCAAAAATATATAATTAAATAACTAGATAAAATTTTTGTTTCAAATTTGTTTCATTTCGATGTTATGTTGATTCCCGTACCTGGATAAAAAGGGCTAACATGGCAAAGCAATACATCTGTGGAAGTTGTTATTCCAAAACCAATGCATTAGCTCTATCGGATTGACAACCCCTCTTATGTACACTTATTCTATACTGAACGTCTAAATAACACTGATACTTATTTTGTAGGCACGTTGTTGCTTTAATATTTTATCTATTTAATTTCATTCCTCGAACTCCAGTGGGAAAACGGTCAGATTATCCCAATGTTCTTCTTCATCTTCGGAGTCAACTTGAGAGACCCAATTGAGGCTAGTCCCCTGGGAATTTTGGCATTCTGAGGAACATTTGAGACTTGATTTTTTACAGCTACAGTTTGAGCTGGCACAGACTTTCATGTTTCTGCAGAAAATTATTTTCATAATATTGTCAGGTGCTGCTGCTAACTCACTGTGCACTTTGACCATCAAGCAGTTATTCTCTATCTTCCAATCATACACAAGAGGAGGCAGGTCATTTCCTAGCCACAGCTCATCTTGGTGTAATATTCAGAGGAAATACTGTTTTACTGCTTCCTCGGTGGGAAGAAGACGATATATCAGGCTTGATGGCGGCTCCGGATTTCAGGAGTGAATTATACCTGTGGCATTGGGGAAGGCCTCTTTCGTTGGAGCCCCATAACACCTCAAGATGCAGGTATTGCCTGCCTTTTGTACCTGATATGTGGTTAAGGAAGGGTATGAAAAGACCTCTGCTGCTTTCTGGACTTCTGACGACTTCGTACACAACTTCACAAATGCGATCTCGCTTTTTCGAAATGTGAAAGATGTAGTGTCGCATCCAGCTATTGTGTTTGCAAAAATAGCACGTCCTAAACCCAGTTGCTATAACTCTTGGGATGAGAATAAAAAATCCTTTGTCTTCCCACGTCCAGGCTTTATGAAACCGATGTCCTTACGCACATCAGCTGTCGCCATCAAGAGGACTGTAAGGTCGACACAAAATATTAAAGTATAACAACGTGCCAGCAAAATAAGTATCTGTGTCATTTCCGACATTATCACAGCCGTATGCCGTATCCACCATCAGAACGCCCACATCCCTTTCTGCTCGAAGGATCCTACATTCAATTGTCCTCAAGCTACACCTGAAGTATGTTGATGAGACCATTTTATTTAAATTGTTCTACAGAAAATCATCTTGTTTGACGTTTATCTTGGTGTCTTCAGTGAAAAGGATATCAACCGACTGCGACTTCCTGAGTCGATAGCTCTTCTGGTGGTCCCAGTGCACAGTGAGTTAGCAGCAGCACCTGACGATGTTCTGAAAATTATGTTCGGATGATGTAAGAAAGACTGTGCCAGCTCAAGTGTAGCAGCAAAAATAGCAAGCCTCAAAGGTCCTAGAGCATGCCAAACTTACCATTGGAATAGGATCAATGGGGTCCCTCAAATTGACTCCAAAGATGAAGAACATGAATAGCATCTGACAGTTTTCCCACTGGTGTTTGACGAATGAAATAAAATAGATAAAATATTAAAGTAACAACGTGCCTACAAAATGAGTATCAGTGTTATTTAGACGTTCAGTATAGAATAAGTGTACATAAGAGGGGTTGTCAGTCCGATAGAGCTAATGCATTAGTTTTGGAATAACAACTTCCACAGATGTATTGCTTTGCCATGTTAGCCCTTTTTATCCAGGTACGGGAATCAACATAACATCGAAATGAAACAAATTTGAAACAAAAATATTATCTAGTTATTTAATTATATATTTTTGAAGTTTTAAAATTTCAAACATATACAGCAGATTGCGCCACTATTTTAAAACTTTATTAATTAATAATTAAATAACCGGATGTTATTTTCTTTTCAATTTTGTGTTAAATTGATGTTATGATGATTCTAATACCTTGTGAAAATGGAATAACATTTCAAATAAATTGTTTTCCAAAAGTTGCGATTTCAAAACATATGCATTAGCTCTATGGGACTTTCAGTGCAATCTTCACTCAACACTGAAACCGCTTTAAAATTTGAAGGAAAATAAATAAAATAGTAAAATAAGATATATTATTGAAAAGAATTAAATTCTCTACCAATCTAGGGCCAAAATTTAGTGTTTCGGTGCATTATTGAAGAGTTATCCGGTCAAAAAAGAGGGAAAATGTGGGGGGAGAAGTGTTTTCTCCAAAATTACTGACTTTCAAGAGCGGATATCTCGAAAACTATACAAGATATTAAAACACTTGAGGGGTGCAGCTTGTAGCAAATTTAATCAGCTTTCATTTTGTGTATTACAACTATATAGCTAGAACTCATAGTTTTCGAGATATAAGCGAAAAACCGAAAAATGGGACATTCAACCCCCCCTCCCCCCTTTAGCACAGGGACTAGGGGCGGGGACTTTTGATATGTTTACCTCCTAACTAGTCTAAACAAAGTTATGAAGTCAAAAATTGTGTTCCAAAACTTTCCCTCTAGACCCTTTTTTCAGCCTTCGTTGCCTGGACTATTTGTTGCATTCGGATTATGCATTCAATGTACAGAACCTTTTCGAATATCGAGCGTTATTTTATAACCGCCCGGTATTATTTTCTGCTTATGAAGGGGATTGTGTTTTAACGCTATATATGTTTAATCCTGGCCATCCGTCTAAACCAAAAATACATTTTAAAATAAATAATGACAAGAAAAAGGAACAATTTTTAAACAGAAAACCGATACCTAAAAATAACGTCTGTTCTTGGAGAAACGAGGGTTTGAATTTTCGCATCGTAATTTATCATAACAAATAATGTAGTAAGGAAAAACTGCTTTTCGTAGGCTCCATTGTTGCTGTAATTTATGATATTTTCCATTAATCAAATACTTTTGTAGAGTTTTGTGTTAGTTTTATGTGTATGTTATAATTTCTTTTAGATATTTTTTTTACAATTTCAAACATGGAGAAAAAATGTAATAAAAAATTGTTTTGTTTTACCCTTGAGAACACATATTTAAACACATTCTAAAAAAAAGAATTCGATACGTTCGGCCGAATTGGCAATGGCCTTGGCAAGCGTTCAAAATTTAACTCTGCAAGAATACCTATTTTCGTTAAATGATAAATTCGGACCGAAGACAAATTCATTTTTTTTGCCAAATAAGATCTATTTTTCAGACAAGTTATATTTATGTATCAAGTCTTCTTGTAACATTTGAAGATTTATATGCCGAGAACAATAAACACAATGCTAAAAATTAGATTACAAACATATATTTTTTTGCGTATAACAGCGAAATTTTCAAATATTTTAAATTGAATGAAGCTTTTATCAAATAAGTATAGTATTTGTATCTAAGAAAATTTTTGCAAATAAGATCTATTTTTCAGACAAGTTATATTTATGTATCAAGTCTTCTTTTAACATTTGAAGACTTATATGCCGAGAACAATAAACACAATGCTAAAAATTAGATTACAAACATATATTTTTTTGCGCATAACAGCGAAATTTTCAAATATTTTAAATTGAATGAAGCTTTTATCAAATAAGTATAGTATTTGTATCTAAGAAAGTTATTTTTAATGTAATAGGAAAACTCAATTTTCAATTTGAAAAGTGATATTTAGTATTTTACGTATGTAATTGCATTTCCTTTTTTGGGTCACATCTGAATAAAAAAAGCAGAAATGCTTGAATGAAAGATTCGCGAGAAAATACGTTCACAAGCTCATACAGACAAAATAAGATGTCCGTTTCTTCTCTTGCAATACATGATCCTGTTTCAGGTAATAATAACTGTTTATTTATTCCTTCAACAACACATTATGGGATTCGAAATCACGGTCTACAACCGAGGGTCCTGCCTACTATATTGACTGGTCACTTATTCTTAAATGTCAAAGTAATACTAGTAGAAAAACGCTAGAAAGCTTCATTTATGTAAACTTAAAAACCATAAATAATAAAATAAGTTTTGTCACCGATAAATTTTCAACAACAATAATATAATCCATTGTTTATTTTTTTCTTTTTTAATCTGTTTTTATAAGTGTATTTATCTCAAGGATGAACTAATTTTGTTAAGAATGTTAACATAATATAGAATTCAAGCATCATATAACAATGTCTTCCTATCTATATAATTATCCAACATACATAATTAAGTACGTTAATACAAATAATAAAACCCACATAAAAAATATCTATTACTTAAGAGCTTTAATTATTATTTTATATTACTTTAGAATATCACCCAAAAAATTCAACATTTCAAAATTATAACTGATTAAAAAATAAAAATAATAAAACAAGGCTTCGAATGAATTGTTTTATCAATTTTTTTTATGAATTTGCTTTATGATAATGTGACTTAAAGAGCCAAGGGGTCATTAAACTTATAAACATTGCACGCAACGCGATGCCATAATTTGAATTATACTGAAATGCATATTAGTCAAAATTTCAACTTGCTATTTAGCCCTGCTATAGCTGAGGGGAATGCTGAGGGGAACCGGGGGAAGGCAGCTATCTTTATCTACCCCTAGTTAACATGGGGCTCTATGGGAGAATTTACGATTTTTCGTTTTAAATGAAAAAAATGTGATCACATTCTGAAAAACGAATACACATATGTATATTTCTAATATGCTCAGTAGATATATATGTATTATTTAAAATACAATAACAAATAAACACTCAAAACTAGGCGATATTAATATTGGTTCCTCTGGAAATCTAAAAATTATTTATATATAACTTGGATTTTTTTTTTAAATCTTTTATTAAATCTTAAAAATCTGCTGTTCATCATTAAAAGTTATTATTTTTCATCGAACAGATTGTTTAACGAATAGTATATAACAGAACTTTTATTTAAGTTGCATATGAAATGCGAAATAAAATAATCTGATTATTATATTTGATTCATATAAGTTTCATATATATTCCTTTTATTAAACAATTTTAATTAATGATAACCAATAAATGCTTAAAACTGATTTGATTACTTTTTTTGATGTCTACTTCTTAATTTTAATAAAGCTAATATATTAAGTATTTTTTTACGAATTTGAAATAATTACTGCGATACTTATGCTACTAAATCACTAATACTTGTAGCTATTTTATGAATAAAATAAAAAATCAACTAATATTTTTTTTTTAATTCAAAAATACATTAAATGGAATTTTTACAGTTAAAGTTGCATAAATAGATTTAATTACCAGGTTTTTATATTATGTTTGTCACTATTTTTATGAATAAAATAGAAAATCCACTAATACAGATTTTTTTCATTTTTTTAAAAATAATATTCTATGATACAATATTTACAATTGAAGTTATATAAAAAAATAATCGTTAGATTTTAAATCTATACTGGATCTATTAGAGTTTCAATTATTTACTTAATTCCAAGAGTAGATTCTTATTAGGGACTTTTACAATATAAAAATGTAACAGAATGTATATAATTGAAGTACTCAAAATCTATTTAATGAATAGATTTTACATGTATGCACTAATTAACAGGAACATAAATATAACTATTGTTTAGTTAATTAGTTTTGAAGACACAGATTTTTAAAATGTGTCTATTCTATTGTATATATATATTCTAGATTATTAATAAATGAATAATTGTTATTTAACTGTTTTTGTATTATTATTTATACTTAAAAATTTGATTAAGTTGGAATGAGATACAAATATAATCGACAAAGAAATAATTTTATTTTTAAAGACCAATCCATTTTAAAGCAGATGGTGTTACAGAATCAGAAACTTCTTTTAAAAGAGTTTCTTTAGGTGTTACAATAGTACGTTTTCTCTTCTTAGATGATGTTGAGGACTTCTTCCTTGAATCATTGCCGAACATCATATTTAATAATCTTTTGTTTGCAATAAATGATTTAGGGACATTTAAATCTTTTAAAGCTTTATCAAATCTATCTTTATGAGGCAGCACTATTCTAGAATCGATCATATATTTTAATAAATCGATAATGTTAGAGTCTGATATTCTTTGGCCATGTAATGAAATTTGTCCCCGTTCATTATATGAAAGTATATTAGGTTGCTGTTGTATCAAAGTGAGTATGTTTTCCACTTTATTGCGTTTTGACTTGGGCATCGCAGCTAATATGAAATCTCGATAGTCATACTCTTTCTTGTCCATTTTAATTTCTTCGTTGTCTTTGTTTTTCTTTTCAATTTCTTCATTTACTTTATCATTCATTTTGGTTTCTTCATCATCTTTCTGCATCTGATTTGAAGGGGTTTCAGTTGGAAATTGTTTTACATTTTCTTTCACTTTCACTAAGGGTTGATTAAATTCTTTTAAATTCAAACTTCTTTGCAGCACCTCATAATAGCGAGTTAATTTTTCATGATCAGGTAAGTCACTATTTAATATATTTATCATTAGCTTGTCCAATTCACTTAGTCTTTTGTTGGAAACAGTATGCTTAATCACCAATTCTTCAGGAACGAGGGTAAATTTTTTAACTTGAGCCATTGACGAAGCCTGATAAAAGAGATAATACAGCAGGTATCAGTACGTTGAGGAAACCTCCTTTCTGAGATATAATTTTACGCTTTTTCGTTAAGGATAGCTTTCGATTGCTCAATTTTCGAATAGTTCCTTTTTGTTTGGAGAGCTTTTTCTTCTGTTGTGTCGTCAGTGGAACGTTTCCTTTTAATGTGTTGAGACAGCATTCACATATAGTTTTTATATACTGCTTATTCACTTTTTCTATAAATTGTTTACGTAACTTTTTAGGGCATATTTGCAGTAACCGCAACTGATCCAACTGCTTCTTCTGGAGCGTCATCTTGTCAACTGATGATATTTTCACATGCGTTATGTTTTTATATTACTTGAATTGATATACACATTGAGTTTGATGTGGTAATATATTGGTACGTAACCTTAAGTCTTCAGGAGTGTTGGGATGTAAATCAATGAATAGATAAGAATATGGACTTTTTGTAGCGTCTTCAAACACCTCTTGGAAAAGTTTCACATGTCTTGGAAATATTTGTCTTCCTAGATGACCCACTTGACTCATATCTCGTCGGTTTTTATTAAGTAGTAGATAATGGGCATTCAATGTAATATCACGCATTTCTTTTCCCTTATAGAAAAAATTTTGAGTAACAAAAATAACGCTCAAGTTCCAATGATGACTCCCCTTCGTGAAAAGATCGCTGAGTCGCTTATCGTTAGAAGAATGCATGAGATCATCAATGATAAAAAGCGTACTCTTCCCTAAATAGTCTTTAAACTCTATAGGTAAACCTTCTACAAATGTGACGTCTTCAATTTCATCGTACAAGGGTTGATGAATACCGTAAAACCATACAATTTTATCGGGTACTACTGAAAACATGATTTCTTTATAGTTGAGTAGTTCTCGTATGAAATACGTCTTACCACTTCCGGTGGGTCCGGCAGATACTAGAGTAAAAGGCGTCTGAAGCTTTGGGAATTCCATGTTGAAATGAGATACGACACAAAAATGTAAGTCTTTAAATACTTTTATTGATAAAATGGTGTTACAACTTTAAAGCGCTTGGTTACAAAATGGTGCACTTTTCTATCATTACAGAGTTGATTAGGTACAAAAGATAATAAAATATCATTCAAAGAATAATTATGACATTTAACATGTAGATAATAGATACAATATTGGCCACAAACAGAAGTAACATTAGATTGTAATCTCATTGGATTAAATTCAAGATCTTGATAATATTCCACATATTTAGATATTCCTCCTTCAAAGTACATAGGCGAGTTCCCATAAGAGTCAAAGAAGCATATAGATGATGGTGAATTTATGTAGAAAGCCACCCAATGAGTACCCTCTTCTGACGACCTGTCAGTGTTGGCAACAAAACAGGCTGGGTAGTGAGGAATACTTGTAGGTAATTGATCGCTTGGGAAAACACCCAGAAAGGAATGCATTGTTTTTGCGTGATTGGAGAGAATAGTTGTAATTTGTTGGGTATCCATTAATTAGGGAAGTCACACAGGACGTGGCGAGACTTTGATATTTCTATGACGTTCTGAAACTCTGCATAAATCAACACAGATAAAGTTTGTTTAATTTCTTCTGAGAACTTGATTTCCACACGTAAATTTCCTTGATGCTGTAGATTGAAATGATCTCCATTACACATGTCGGGGGTTAAATCGAAAGAATATAATACATAACCCTTGGCATATTCTTCGTGTGATAAATAAATTCCTTTATCATTATTGAATCCTGAGAATAAACTATAGTAAGCTCGTGTGTAATTGTTAGAATTAAAATCCAACTCTAATGGTTTAGCTGGAACTGGTTGCCCATCTACGTAAACTCCTACAGTACTTGCATTATGATGTTTAAACAGAAAGGGATTCTTTAAATAATCTCCATTCATGGCAACATTTTCGATACAGGTTATTATAACTCTTTTAGGCATGAGTCCAAGAAATACATTATCTTGTAAAAAGGAAAAACTCCCTTTAGAAATACTATAGGTTTTACAAATGACACGATCAATGGGGTACTTGCAAGATGTTTTTTCCAATGCTTTTGCATGCGCAATAGATACGGCAGGATTAACTTTCACTTTTCGAATAAACATGGAGACATGTTCCAAGACTACTTTGAAGCCTGCTACATCGGCAGTAGGTGAGACAAGACAGAATTCTGGTTTACTACGTATCATTTTGATTTTTATATCTACCAAGTTAATTAATAATCGATTCTGTTGAAACATGTCACAATGAAGTTGGCCAATTAAATCCATAGTTTGACTATTTTTAATAAGTTGACCGCGCTTGATGAGTCCGATATCTGCACCAGTGGCTTTAGAATCAATCTCTTCAGGTTGAGTGTCTTTGAAGAATCCTTCACAGGTAAGTAGACTTTTCTTTGCATCTTCACCATAATTAAGTAAAGTTTCAATGTAAGCTCTGTAGGGATAGGTGTTGGTGGCTGATGAGATATTCCTTTCGTTTAAGCTGATATCCACTTGACTGAATAAGGAATGTAGAAATAGGTTGACTGGGGCAACAGAATCAGTATCTGTTAATACACTTCCGTCTGATTTGAGGACTTTAACTTTAACGTGTAGATAGGATGCAGCGAGATCAACATATTCCTCTCCACTTCCAGAAATATTGAATTCAATCGGTCCGCCATCTTTAACAGTTGAAAGGGGAAAATATTCCACAAACTGACCCTTTTCGATAACAGTCTGTGTAGGCGGAACTGTAAACAGGTCTAGTTCCGACTTCACACAGGGCGGTGAATCTTTATAGATGAAAGAAGCCATTACGAGAAAATATCTGGAGTTGTGCACTTCTTCTTGACTAAACGTGAACTGACTATCTTCTTACTGCGCTTGCGCTTTTTATTGCGTTTTCCATTACCAATCATATTCTTGACTTTAGTAGCGGCTTTATCAGTCAACATTTTACCAGCTTCCTTAAACCGACGTTTGGCTGCCCCTTTCAAATCTTGACCTTGAGAAATGTCATTCATTAAATTAACCCCACTATGAAAAAGTTGTTTTCCAATTGCTTTAACACCTGATTTGAGTAAGGGTGTGGCTGAACGGAAAAATGATCTAAATAGTCCACCTAATCCATAACCTCTCTGATAGGGACTTCCTTGATAATAGCTTAAGCCATTTCCTCTCTGATGAGTGTAGTAATCATCGAAGGATTTTTGACAGCATTGATAAGGAACATACATTATGAGAGAGATCTCTGACGAAAGTGTAACTTCACGTACGAGCGTCCGCGTTCAAATGGCGTTAAACAACCCATGTGCGTCCTTATAACGATTTCTAAAGTCTCTATCATTTTACGATTCACGGGTAAATAATGAGGTCTGTCATATTGTTCACTCACTGTCTCACCATCTTGACCTTTCACTCTCACTACTCGAAGTAAGGGAGCTAAAACGTCACCTACCACTTGCGGTTCCACAATATCAGTATAAACCATGAGCACATGATAGTGTGCTGTGGGATCTGCTACCATTGGACTTATAACTGTGTTTTCAATGTTTGGATCCGGTGAAGTAATTTCCATAGGTTCGAAACCAAGTATTTGAGCAAGACCATCGTGTAGAACCACTTTAGCCATATTTTTTACATTGATTTTAACTCGTTTAGTTACTTCATTGAAATTCATGATGATTTTATCTTTATGTTCTTCTACATACATAGCCTTTAAAATATCTGGAACTGTCTCGTAACATCCTGGTGGAATGCGTCTTCCTGCTGTAATATATCCGTCTACTTCAAACCCAAACAGGTTATTCTGGTCGTTAATGTTATACCATGTGTGTGGGTAAACAAATTCTACCATTCCAGCTTCCCATTCTCCTTTTAATTCAATGGGAATAGGTAAGCGAGTAATAAAATGTGAAATTTTATTCTCGGGGAAATAGGCCATGGAACTGTCTGACACTAATGTAATGTAGAAACTCATGATGCTGAATGAAGTTTTTCATCTATAGCATTGATATTTATAGTGATAATAAGTTTGAGGCGGGGATCCACTGATTAAACTTGCTTGGGTATCCTCTATACTTTACAAAATATTCAGTTTTCTTTTTTCTTGTACGCTTCTTTAGCACTTTTTCAATTTTATATTCGTCTTTCATTAAGACTTTCTGCATTTCTTGAGGGTAAAACGTTCCTTCTATGGGCTCACCTAATAGATCTTTAATTCTATAGACTGCAGGCTGGCGTTTCACACACTCTGTTACTAAAAACAATTCTTCAGTCCAATTCGTTTCATAACCTTTTTCAAAAGTTAATTTCTTCCTAGATATACGCACTGTATCTCCTATACTAAAAACACATTTGGGAGGTGGTCTCTTGTCATCACCATATAATGAAAACCATACATCTTGTTCGTTTTCTAAAGTGACTTCGATGGGTGCACGCTTAATACTCCGATGGTAAGTATGATTATAACTTCTAATTAAATCTTGTAGTACATCAATATAACGATATATATTTTTACTAGTAAAGTATTTCCACATTTTGGTACGTAATGTCCTATGGAATCTTTCTACAATGGAAGCTTTCGTTGCGTTATTGGTTGTGAAAAATTTAATTTTCTTCTCTTTTAGAAATTTCTGAAAAGTGACATTCTTAAATTCTGTACCCTTATCCGACTGTAAGAACTTGGGTTGTCGATTCTTTATAATGCTCTGGAACGCTTTCACAATGTCTCCACCCGTCTTCTTCTTGAGAGGTATTGCCCATGCATATTTCGATAAAACGTCAATACAAGTCAATATGTAACGATAACCATCATTAAACTTCGCGATATTCTGCATATCCACTAAATCTGTTTGCCACTGCTGATCCATCGCATACACTGTCACCCGATTCGTCTGAAATTTGTGTCGAACTGGTTTGTGCAGGGTGTACGCTTCCACACCTTCTAGCCATTTCTGTATGACCTTCTTCGGAACTTTGCCGTCCGCAGCACGGTATAATGCACTTACACCACCAAAACTTGCTACGCTTGCTGGGTTTTGATACGTTTGATTCATTACAACATGTAATTTTACCTATTCGTATTGTAACTCTCATCATAGTGATAAAGTTAAATTAGCAGTCTCATTAATGCGAAGTACAAAATCTAAAGCTACTCGTTCACTCTCTGTAAAAATATAAATTAAACCAAAAACTAAGAATATGCCTATATATAAACAAGTGGCCCACGCTTCTTCACTCGGTGATGACATATCTCCAACTGATTATTTCTTATATGTATACTATCTTATATTCCCTCCATAGTGCTAGGTATTCATAGCCGAGAAGCCAAAAGCTCAGATTTCTTGACCATGAATATCTTTTGTCACAGATCGGGGGTTCAAATCCCACTTAATTTTTTGCTTTAAAACCTCGCGGTAAAACATTATTTTTCACGGTATTTCTTACTTAAAAAAAATCATTCATTTTCTCACCGATAGATGGCGCCACCATTTACCATTATTAAAATAAGTCTTTAACCTACGTAATATAAACCTGTATCGAAACAGTTCAATTAACATCATGTAAGCCTATAATGAAACTAAAACAAATGACGTCACATAAACCTACCCTATAACGAAAAAAGTAACTCATCAGTAGACATAAATTATAAAAACCTATTCTGTAACAAAACTAAAACAACTCAACTCCAATGACGTCACCCCCATTCAATCCAATGATGTTGGGAAACAAAAAAAAAACCTTTGAAAAATATCTTTAACGCATGACGTCACCCAAAAAGTACAACTCAACTCCAATGACGTCACCCCCCAAAACCACCGTGTTCATACATGATCTCTGGACCTCGCCAGGCTTTGGTTGCGCCAGGCGTGGATTGCACCAAGTGCACCAGCCTGGTTTGCAGCCTCATTTTACTACTACTTTCATACAGTCCTGCACGCTTACCCATTTCGCAAAACGGGGATAAAACAGATACATTTCAAGGAGTAGGCCGTGATATTTTTTTAAACATTGATAGTAACCTATCATTATGCTCAATTGTCGAACTAGTTAAAATACTTGGTACCTAGGTTCCAAAATATATTTGAGTTCATAAATCAATTTCCACCATTTAAATTGCTTAAAAACTGAAAATAGATATATTTTTATTAATTATAATTTAAAAAAAAATTATGTCTGGGAATTCATTATTATGATCTGAATATGCGACACACAAAATTCGAATCAAAGTATTTAATCAAGCGAGGTCTGGCAAAAATAGTGTTATATCATAAATTAATTTCCACCACTGTAGTTCCGTAAATCAGTATTAAGTGAAATCCGTAGTTGTACATTACAAGAGCAATTTAGATGTGTTAAATATGATTGGAGGCTAAAAAGATACTACCGGAGCGTTAAACCTAACAACATTACGTAGAGGTTATGGTTTCTTACGTTCACACTGCACAAAATTTCCCACTCATTCGAAACTGCTTTACATGTGTATTTTCTTATGAAAATAAATTTAAGATATTCAGCATAGGTATATGATTCGATTTTTATTTCATATTTCATTTTTTTGCAGTATGAGTCAATAAAATACCAATTTAAATCCTGTTCTTTAAGGCTCGATACAATTCCATACCAAAAAACACAATTCAATATGTTGTCCAATATGATGTAATTTTTTGGGAAAAAATACTATATTTCGATATTCAGTAGCGATTCTGTCATATGGAAGAAAAGTTTTTTTTTTGGATATGGTATGAGATAGACTATTCCAATTTCATATTGTTGCCTAGCATTGTACATACTTATTTTCCCCGCTACAACATCGAAGTTAGTATTGGATATTTGTTCAGCTACTGTGGAGAGAGATTCTTGCTATAAGCCCTATATTAAAAAAGAAAAGCATTCGTTCCGACATTTCTTAGGAATAACATTGTTTCTCTCTATCAAAATCTGTGCAAATTTATTGAATAGGGGTAAGTGGTGTACCTTGGACGTATGTGTACCTCGAACCTATGCTGATTCTAGCTCGATTAGCTTAGATATTGAAACAACACCACATGCAGTTTAAAGTATTTGCTACCAGGGATCTCAGTGAAGTTCTATCTGTTTGTTTAAAAGGTCAATTTATTAAAGAGGTTTCGAAAAACTAAATTCACAGTTCAAAAGTAAATTTTTGACAGATACTTTAGTGTATTTTTCTACTCAAAGATGTAGTGTTTATTCAGAAACTATGGTTATGCAATATAAAGCAATGTTTTAGCTATAAAACAGTGTGCTTGAAATTAAGTTAAGTTTAACCTTAACTTGGTTATTAACTATTTTGTTTTTAATATCCAAGTGGTGTACCTCGAACCTAATACAAGTGGTGCACCTTGGACCAGTCCAAGGTACACTACTATAGGTCTTATGTGCTTCAGATTGTTGAAAACCCTTTTTAAAATTCAAGTAAATTCTTTCCTTTGAAAAATTAAGTATTTTAAGCTATTAATATGCAACCCTGATTTGTAAAATCTAGAAAAATGGAAATTTGTAAGAAATTTTGATGTAATGTGATAAAGAATTTTTTTTTGTAGTTAATTATTTAGACTTATGGAAGCCTATAAAATTTTAACCATATTGATATAATATAGAAAATAATTATTGCATGCTCATCTAAAAAGATATTTTTTATAATAAATATCTAAGCAGAACATCCTTTTTACGTTTAGGCCTTGTTGAATAAACATAAGGGGAAATATTTGAGTTTTTCGTTTCAAATTTAAGACAGAAAGATAGCCAAATGTTTTTCTATGGCATGAAATAACAGTTTAATTTTATGCTACATTTTAACGAATACACCCGAGAAAGATTGCATTGCAGCTGAAAAAGCCAAAAGGGCACTAAAAAAAAACTAAGGCAATAAAACCCCTTACTGAGCCAATTGACCTAACATAACCAATTACTACAATCTTGGCTAGAAATAAGAGTAGGTTGTAAAATGTATTTTTGAATTTTATGTGGCTAATAAATATTGGTTTTCGGACTGTAAATCGAGTATCTCTACCTGTTAATAATTGGTCCAAGGTACACTACCGGTTGGACCAAGGTACACCGCCGGTGGTGTACCTTGGTCCTAATTACAATTTTCTGTATTTATTTTTTTAATAGTTGAAATCATTTAAATAACATGTTAAAATAAATATATGTTGTGTATAACAACATAAAGTATTCAGTAAAAATATTTTTATTCACTTTTTGCAAGTAATTAAGAAAATAAAAATTGAAAAGTCAAAATAGGTCCAAGGTAACCCACCTTCCCCTATGTTATTAAAATATTTATGTTAGATAATGCACTATCAACAAAATCGCTATGTTACATTTATGTTTAGACCAAGCTTTTTCGAATTGATAGGGGAGACCGGGTCAAGTTGATACACTTTTTACTTTCTGATTTTTGTAACTTTTTTCTGTCAATATTTTGAAAAAAACTAAGTGTAGTTAGTAACTATAACTCTTTGGCTAACGCCTGATATTTTTATAATCTAAATAGAATTGAATTTTCACTGACAAAAAAAATGTTTTTTAAAATGTTGCAATGTGTATCAACTTAACCCGATCTGGGTCAAGTTGATACGCATATGAGTAAGATGAGACGGTGCTAGGAAATATTTAAACATATCTAATAAAAATGCAGTAATTACGAAAAGAGTTTTATTTTACAATATAAGTAGGTTTTTAACTTTATATGATACAAAGTTTTACATGATAGGGCCTACATTGATTGTTACTGATTACTCCGAGTCTGAGAAATTGGGATCTGATTGACAATTGAAACACGTGTAAAATGGATTGCCACATGCGATTTGTGCCCACTTCTTACAGGATATGCATTGTATCCAGTCCTGGCCAGGCTTTGACGTTGAATAAGTTTTGAAGCACACCAAAAAAAAAAGACTCTTCGCCTTCATCAGAGTCTGATTCATCTTTTTCAATTTTTCTTCGTTTCTCTCTTTTTTTTATTTTTAACTTCTTTTGTCAGGTTTTCTGTTCTTTGTTTTCTGTTCTTTTCTGTTCTTCCATTCTTGGTAATATTACTCCCTAATGATTTAAACAATTTTAACTTTTATTTTCTTGTTAAAATATATCTGCTAAGCTCCTCCTCAAGTTCGTCAGTCAATATTTTTCGATGTTTAGCATAACCCATTTTTACAACCTCGTCAGTAGCCTCTGGCATTTCAAGTTTTATTTTCCCTTTTTTGTCTTGAACCTGTAAAGAGCTATTGTGCCTATATTAAAGATTTTGACCGCTTCCCTAATATATATTCTGCCATTTCTAATCTCTTCAGAAGCTCTTCCAAAAATATCAATTGGTATTTCGCCTCTTGTAGTTTCTTGATATCTATAAATAAATGCAACATATGAAAATTCTTGTGGGTTTATACACCGTATCAACTTGACCCCAAAGAAGCGTATCAACTTGACCCCAAAGAAGCGTATCAACTTGACCCAACCGTCGCCATTACACTAAACCGCAAAATACGGAAAACCAATAAGAGCTATAACAAAGTCTACTAGGTTACATTCTTGCCTTTATAGCATGTAACAATGTGATGTTATTTATAACACAATCCACTAACAAGTAAACTTTCAATAACACTTCAAATACAGGGGTAAAAATTTACTTTTAAAGCTCAAAACCAGTATTTAATTCACAACTCATAGAACAAAGCAACCTCCTCTAAGTGCTCACGCGTGGTTGTTGACGACGGACCGGTCGTCCAGTCAAGTGAGTACCAGTTAATTGCGCCTGCGCATTACGGAGTTATTTTGACTGTATCAACTTGACCCTGTATCAACTAGACCCGGTCTCCCCTACTTCAGTTAGATTCACATCGCATCAGATCACCACATAAGAAATTTATTTGTCAGAGTTTCACTCTTCTACATTGGAAGTACGTTTTTATTCTAAGCTGGGAAAATGTATTCTTATTAAAATAAAAAAAACTAATTGGTACATTAATAATAAGATAAATAAATGAAAAGGATAAATTTAAATAGTTAAACTATTTGTTTTTTATTTTTCGTATCTTACATTTTACCTTTAGTATTACAATTGCTTAAAAATGATATACGATCAGATTATTACATATATTCCATTTACTTGAATAATACGTGATATACCTACAAAATCGAGGCTTTTGCTTTGTAAAAAAGAGCATATACGAACGCAACTTTCATATTCAAAGTACAGTGATGCATTGTGGGTTGATGGGCGTAAACGGAGCATGAAGGGAACCACTATAGGCGCATTACATGAGCCATCGAATCCATGGAATGCCAAAATCCCCATTAGGGGAAAAATAGGTCGAACAGGATTTCTTACCCAAATAATAGTCTTTTGCCGAATCCATGGTATGAAACATCAAACCCTATTTTATTGGAGGGTGTGCGGAACCCCCCAATGAACCCTAAAATCCTGGTTCTGTCCAGGAGAAAATTCCCAAAAGGGAAAAATAGCTGAGTTTGCTCTTTAATCCATGGATTTGATGGCTCATGGCAAACGCCCCTTATATGTGTTTTGTTGGAAAGTACAATTTTCAAACACAGCTTTGATCCATCCCTAAATCAATGAAGTTAATCCCAAACGATCTAATTGACTTTCTTACAAAAATCAGTTTAGAATTGGCGCAATAAATGCAGCAAAATGCAATATGTGATTGTTTCAGCAACCAAAGATTGTGTTAATCCATTCCTAAATCCATCATTACAATCACAAAATATTTAAATAACTAGTTTCCAAAAATGAGTTTAAAATCAACGCAATAAATGCAACAAAACGCAATATTTTCCAATGAGGTGGTTTGGGTTAAGAAAGATTTGCGTTAAAACATATTTTTTAATTTGAAGTTGCAAGAACTTCTTTAAGGTCATGATACCAACCGAACCAAAACATAAAAATCTTCCATTTAACACATATTAACACGCATTCCCATGCATCTAGAAACAAAGCGGAATTTCACGAGCCTGCATATTAAATTCCGTTTAGAGCCGAAAGATCAGAACTCATAAACCCGTTAACGGCACATGGGATCTGCAATAAACGAAGCAGGAATTTCGGAACACAAGTGAGACAAGTCTACAAAAAGAGACTTTTGAGAAAAACTCCTTTCACATTGTAACATTCCGTTGACTTATTAAAGATTAAATGAAATACTAACTACGTTTTATAGTTTACAAGATGATTCTTTATTGTGTTATACTTTCAGCATAAACCAGCCAAATGCGTTTCAAAATTGTCTGCAAATCATACTTGTTTACGAATAATAAAGGAATTATTTTAGCTTCACATGTGTGACTTCTTGACAATATTTTTGGTTTCAATTTTTCAATTTTGTTTCGATTCAATTTCGATTTTGTTTCGATTCGTTTTTCAATTTTGTTTCGATTTTGGGAGTATTATTTAACTATAAAGAAATTAAAATTATTAGCATCGATCTTTTTTTTTTATCTAATGAACCTACTGTAACATTGGTATTCAAGCCTTTGCAGACTCCGCAAATTCCCCAGAATTGACAGCCATTTTTTTTGTGGTTCCATCTAGGCGAATCATGCTACCAATTTGGAAGCGCAGAAAACAATGAATCTGAAAGTATGGCGAGATTTAATTTTGCCGAGCGAACCCAAAAGCCAAATGGGCCCTCCAGGGATCGTTTTACATGCTGTGTCGAGTAAAGATTTATTATTAAGTACTGTCAATTAGGAGCATAATTTTATCATTTTATGTATATTAATAAATTCCTTTTTAAAAGACTGCGTTATTTTTACAGCTCCGTGTTCTTGAAAACACATTTAAATTAAATATAATTTTTCTCTTATTTCTAAGATTACGTTCAATTGACTTAATCGTTAAATTTCCAGTACTTTCGGTACTTAATTAGTCTGAACTACTAAATATTTAATTATGTCGTTTAATTTTATAAGATTTAAAACATAGTTATTAAAGCCATATTTCAGGCATGATTTAATTTTTAAAAAAATGATGTTTTTAAAAGATTCATCATAATGATAATAATAATATAAACTATAAAATACAAAAGTATTTAGACTGAATATTTATTTTATGAAGCTTAATCATTGTCCTGAATTAATTTTAATTACTGATTTTAAATTCTAGTTATAAATGTGACATTTTTATGATGACTCATAATATATTTTCATCAGTAACATTAGCTTTATATTTTAAAGTCATTATACCTTTTAAATTTTAAAGCAAAAAAAAATAAAATAGAAAATATAGAATAAAAGTAAATTATCTTTTACAGCATATGTATAATTATTTTTATGTGCAAAGCGAGTAAAAAATTTATTCAATTAAAAAAAAGTGTAGAAAGTACTAAATGTAATTCAACACAAAAATAAGACTTTTCTCTACATTTTTTAAGCTAATAGTATATTATATAATACTTTTTTTTTCTAAAATGCTCAGGAGACCCCATTCAAAACAGGCAAATCCAATCAGTTGTTCATTAATCTGCTTCAGAAACACTTGGCTTTTCCCGTCATTTTCTATAAACAAAAACTAACACTACTTATTTTTTATTCAGTCATTAATGATTTCTAATTTGACAACCAACAAACCAGGATTAATTCACACACATAACAAAAAAAACTTAATATAAAAATAAAATGGAGACTGAATAAGCTTTTCTTAAGCTTTTGCAGTTGTTACCCATTTTAACCATACGACATAAATGTTTTCCCCGGATAAACTAATAGTAAATAGAATGAATGAGGAGGGGATCTGATTTATTAATAATTTGGCGAGATAGATTCTTACGTTTGGCAACTTATCGCTGCCGTTTGAGTAAGCAGTACGCAATCTGCTGCAGTTTGGCAAACCTTTTTAACACTTTACCTACGGGCGTCGACTGACCCGTAGACTAAAAATCTTCTAGACCAGCAACTTAATCTAATGCCTAGCTCTTTTAACGTGTCGAAAGCAACTAAAACACTAATAAAGGTTGATTTGTTGATTGGCAACATTGTACTTTCAATTGTAGGGCTACTGTTTCTTCGGAATGTTCTCGGTTAAAAAAAAGTTACCCACTAGTGATTATTTCAACCGTTAGTCATCCTTTTACATCGGACCTTTTTGACTATGTGAACAAATAACATTTTGAGTTAGTTGCATGACACAAAATGTGCATAAGGGTCCGTCTTAATATTAAAAATGTTACGAACTTTAAAATTTTCAATAGCAACACCCGATTTTAATTACTTAGAAATGTGAAAAACCCTCGAAAACCCCTAAATCTAAGTTTTTGTTACATTTGGATGAATATTTGACGAGTTATTCAATCGAATCACTTGTGGATCTTTGGGGAACCATGTCTAAAATGACAAGCGTAGTCAGTCTGTAGGTTTATTAATGGAGAAAAAGAAGCACAAGGTCAAATATCTTGAGGATGGGCTTACGAGGGATATAAAAGTCAATGAGTAGCTGTATATATTCAAAAATAAAGTCGAAAATAAGTTGTAGTAAAAAAATAGATCCCTATCGTCACTTGATAAGGGTTCCAAATTACGAGATGTCATTGGCTCTGTTAAATCTCCTAAAGGTGACTGCAAATAGGCAGCCAGAAACCATTACATTAGTTCCCTTAGACACAAAGGGGGCGAGCTAGTTTCTATGTCAATTTCAATGTAGAAATTCTCTAATGAGAGTTTGAAACTTAGAGTGTTCTTAGTCTATGGGTCAGTCGACGCCCGTAGGTAAAGTGTTAAATAAAAAATATATTTGAAAGTAGATTATTTTTCTTGTAGATTCGGTACGCATATGTATGATTCATACATTGTTAAAAAAAACAATACTTAACAGTTTTAACATTAAAATAATAGTGATTCTTTAGAATTATACACTTCATTTGGCAACTCTAAGATAAATCACATGACTTTCTCATCGATGAAAGTTCCATTTTTTTAGGTTTGCAACTGAGCAGTCCATTAGATCAGAATTCCCTGTTGTTATCCCAAGACAGTGGCAGAATTAATGACTCGTGCTATCCAGATCAGATACGCTCTTCTTCTATTGTATGTTCTGTTTTGGTTAGGGAAGGGTAGCGTTATTTTTTGACATTTTATCACCTTTCTGTGGTAGTTTCATAAACTTTCAACTATTATTTGATTCCTTTTTGTTTGGTTTGAGGGGTTAAGGAGAGTTGAGTTCAGTTAACATCTCGTCACACTAGAGCAACATGAAGACTATTAGCGACGAGCGTCATAATAGGGTACTTGACCCAAATTTTTTTGTGTCGGCTCAGAACCTTACTTTTTCTGTTTTTCAAATACCAAATAAAAAGGGAAAAAATGAATTTTAAAATTATGATGAAAAATCACTTCCGAAAACGCTTTGTGACTGTCACGTGGTATCTATGATGCCACTAGTAATTATAAACAAAAGTAGAAACACCATTTTTGAATTAACTTCAAGGAAGTTTGAACTATCCGCTTCTCTAAAACCTCCATCCAATATCTATATAATTCTTATTTGAATAGTAAGTTCGATCAAATCCAGTTTAATTACAAACACAAAAAACATCACTCCGGTTTTTTATACATACTAGTGACGTCAGCCAAATCGACGTGTTTGTGATCACGTGACGTACGGATGAACAAAAGCCATTTCAAAAGGATTTTTATTAACAATTCATTTTGCTTATTTTATTAATTATTCGACTTTATTTACTTAATTATTAAACTTATTTTGCAAAAATTTTGTTTAAAAAATGTACGTTTGTGACTTTTCTTTCACCCAAAAATATTTAATAATGGAAAGTATTTCAGCGATACAGTTTAGTCCCAGGGACCCTCTGTCGCCCCCCTCCCCCCCACCATAATTATTTTCTGAGTGAGCCGCTGGTGATAGTTATAATTTTTGTTCTGTATACCAGTTCATATTAGACAATTTTTGATCATATAGCATGCTAGATTTTTTTAAGATGTCTCGTCTTCATTTAGGAGTACTTTATTTTCAAGATGATATTTTCGACAGAGCGAGGAGCCTAGTCGGTAAAGAGCTTGCGTTGGTTTTAATAGTGAGAATATTGGAATCATGTAGGAATAAGAAAAATTTTACGAATGTAAACGAAGGAGTCATGCTTCATTATTTTATTTTGACATCGACACTAATTAACTGTTTTATGATTCATATTCTGATGTATTTTATCTGCTACGCGAAATTTTATGGAACTTTTATTTTCTTATTTGTGTATTTTCTTAGCTTGCGTATGAACCGACTTCGCGATCTTGTTTTTTAGCATACATCTTTCAATACAAACTTTATCGGGTCTTAGGTGTGTGTGCCAAAACCTTACAGCACCCGTGTAGGCTTTCTGGTTGCTATATTCTGACTTACAAACTTCGTAAAGTATAGTGGCATATACGTAAGCTTCGGAAATGGTTAACTTTATTTAATAACCACCCTAACATAATTGCTTACTTCTTTTTTACAAAGTTACGAGTTTGTCAAACCAATAAATTACATGAAGTCTTTTATATGGTAGCTTAAACACGGTGATTTGAATGAACAATTCATTAATTAAACTTGAAGTTGGTGATATGGGTTATGAATTATTAGAGACAAGAATGACTGCGGAAATGATTCATCGATCATCTACATTGGACAGTAAATGCTTGACAGGGTGTTTTTGAATGAATGAGAAATGGCACTGATAAGGTCATTGAGCAAAAATGGTATTGATGAACTTAATCTTCATAATACATAGTTTTTAAATTACCACATAAAATAAAAGCTATAATAAGTCACTATATGGGTGCCTATGATATGATGTTTGCAGTTGGACAGCATTGTCAACTATCAACAATGATCAATGAATCTATAGATATCATAGTTAAGGTATTAGATCGGCAGATCACGTGACATCCGATGCTAACGACGGGACGCGCATGGAGACTAAAATTGGTAGGGTAAGGGGCCAGTGCTGCCACCACTTTAAGGAGAAAAGTGCTACTAAAAAAATTAATACTAAATTTCAAAAAAAAAAAAAAAAAACGCAAAAATACTAGCTGCATTTTGGAATATTTTTAGTAACTTTAAAAGAAACGTGAAAAGCTTTTCCAGAATTTTTATATTTTTATAGTATTTTTTTTTGAGATTTTTGAATAAATTTTTTTTGTAGCACTTTTCTCCTAAGAGCGGCGGCAACACTGGCCCCTTACCCAACCAATTTTATTCCCCATGCAAGTCCCAGTCGGTTAAGCACTCGCTTAGCATGCGGAAGGTCCCAGGTTCGGGTCCGGGCATCGCCAAAATAGCTGCCGACCTATAAACGGCCCGTGCAGCCAAAAATGTCCGACGAATAATACTCCGTGTAAGGGAGTGCACGTTAAATATCCTTCAAAGTCCTAACGCTGCGTACGATGTCGCCCTTAACGGTTGCGTTGGGTGCCTATTCAGGTGTTGGCTCGTCACCTGACTGTGGTTCTAAAATACGACGCCCGTCGCCAATAGCCCTCGTTTAGCTCTAGTGCGACGATAATTAAAACCTAACCTAACCTAACCCCATGCAAGTCCCGTCGTTAGCATTGGAGGTCACGTGATCTGTCGATCCAATACTTTATTATGATATCCATGAATGAATCAGAGACAATACATTATCAGACCATTTAGGCATATGTTATGGCCCTTCTTTTCTCAAATTTCTGCTTTTTAACATAGTATAACATAGCTGTAGATCATACACTTGCAACATGATAAATGAATTGAATTTTCACAATGTGTCCTTCAGCAAGGCAGCACGAATTAGAAATTCTGACAAAAACGAAGGTATAATGCAAAAAGAAATTTTCCTGATGAATAATATGATGAATAGCTTTTAATGCAGTTACTTTTCCCGATAAAATTGTCATCAGATGTACACGAATTCCGTCATCTATTAACTGCACATTCTTGTTCTTCAATTTGCTGTTTGGTTAACCTTTTCGTCCAAGCAACTGGCTTGTTTTACAGGGATGTAAATAATTACTGCTTTCTTCTGTTGATTTCATTGGTGGTTTCAGTTATTGGTGTTTTGACACGATAAGATCCACCCCCTACATTGACTAACAAATCGACAGCTTTTTTTTTATTCAAGTCAAGTCGTAAAGCATTTCCTGTAGATATTGTCTTCGTCACTGTAATAGTTCCAAAAGTCCATGCGAGGGAGGTAAATGCACAAGAAAATATCCGTGGTCTAGTATACTTACGCAGCAATTAGTTTGTTTATTATCTTGTTAATTGTATAAAAAAGTTATTTCAATTAAAATAATTGATATGAAATTAATCAATGACTGGGACATATGGAGAGAATGGACGATAGTAGAGGCACAAAGAAATTTTCAAGGGGCAATTTCAGGGAGAGAGAAGAAGAGGAAGACCTAGAAAAAGATGGATAGATGATGTGGAAAGAGATCTAAAGGTCATGAAAATTAAGAACTGGAAGGCGAAGACCAGAGACAGGCTGCTTTGGAGTCGGATTATAAGAGAGGCCATGGTTCAGCTTGAACTGTAGTGCCGGGGAGTTAGTTATTTATTGAATTAATAGCAATTGAACTTTTAATTGCAACTTGTAATTAAATTAATTTGATTATTGTATGTCAATTGTAACTCACAATTTTAATAATTGCAATTAACTTTTTTAATTGTTTCATGAAACAGTTGAAACTAACAATATGTATTAAAACGAAATGAGTGAATATTTAGGTAAATTAAACAACAAGTCTAACATTTAAGAGGGACTTTCAGTCCAACAGCTAATGCCTTAGTTTTGAAATCACAGCTTTTGCAAAATAATTCCTTTGTCATGTTATTCCATTTTCACCAGGTACGAGAATCATCATAACATCAATTTAAAACAAAATTGAAAAGAATGCCACCCCGGTGGCACAATCGTTAGGATGCTGGCCTTTGGAGCTGCTGGGGTCGGGTTCGAATCCCGTTCAAGCATGGATGTTTGTGACAGTCAATAAATATGTTATTTGCCAATGTGTTATGCATTTCTTTGTGGCTGTAAGAATTCTTTCTGTGTCTGTCCCACTTGAAGAAAGCTTATAAGCGGATCTCTGAACAAGCACACAAGCTGGAATATATATGTGTACCATACCATACATTGAAAAGAAAATAACATCCGGTTATTTAATTATTAATTGATAAAGTTTTAAAATAGTGTCGCCCTCTGCGATATATTTTTGGCATTTTAAAAACTTCAAAAATATATAATTAAATAACTAGATGATAACTAGATAACATTTTCGTTTCAAAACTGTTTCATTTCGATGTTATGTTAATTCCCATACCTGGAGATAAAGGGCGAACATGGCGAAGCAGTACTTCTGCTGAAGTTATGATTCCAAAACTAATGCATTAGCTCTAAGGGTTGGCAATCCCTCTTAAGACGAATAAAAAAGTGGTGAATTTTTTATTTTTAATTAAAAATAACAAAGCAATTTAAAATTAATGAATTGTTAACTGTTACTACTAGAGTTAGCAATTAAATAATTGATAATTGTAATTTAAGCAATTGCAATTGATGAATCGTAGTTGTTGTCGTTACATTTACCAATTAATTCATTGTCAATCTTTAATTTGTTCGTGCGAGTAAAAATTGCCCAACGCTGCTATAAAATTAAATTGGGTATGCAGGGCTCCGATTTTTTGTCTTTCTCTATCAGCTCATATGACCTATTAAGACAAAACTTGGGGGGGGGGGCAGTAGGTTAGGCACTCGCCTAACATGCGAAAGGTCTCAGGTTAGGATCCGGGCATTACCAAAATAACTGCCGACTAATGAATGACCCGTGAAGCCAAAAATGTCCGACGAAAAAATACTCTGACATGTAATACTCCGTGTATGGAAGTGCACGTTAAATATCCTTCAAAGTCTCAACGCTGCGTACGATGTCGCCCTTAACGGTTGCGTTGGGTGACTATTTATGTGCCTACTCGTCACTCGTCACTTGACTGTGGTTCTAAAATACAACGCCCGTCGCCAATAACCCTCGTGTAGCTCTAGGGTGACGATAATTCAAACAAGACCTGACCGACAAAACTAAACCGAATTTAATTACAAATATACATTGATCGTCGCAATCATTATTCCCTGTGGTTGATTTCTTACCGTTAGATGCCAAACAAATTACAGTAAATAAGATCCTGGGGCCAACGTCTCGCCACCGTAAGAACATAAATCAGTTGCAAGAGCAATCGATCCCCTAATAATAGCAGAGCACTCGATAAATTGTTCCGAGTTCTACGTCTCCGGAACAACCTTTATCCATTCGCATTGTCGCAAGAAAAATCACAAACATTCTATGGGAGATATCTGGCTCGATGATATTACTATCCGATATTATTTCTCTTTGAGATAATCCAGTATCGTAGATACCTTTTGGTAACGACTGTCTTTTTTGTGAAGTTTTGGTTAGGTTTTGAAAGCGACGAGCCGACACCTAAATAGGCATCCAGCGCAACCATTAAACTCTTTTTTTGTGTGTGAATGTTTTGAGACGATTTTTATTGCAGCAAAACATTCTTGGATTCTTATATAATGGGACCCATGATGCCGAGTTGTTTGGCCCATTACGCTAGCAGTCTGAGCGCTGTAACGCGTGTGGGTTCGATTCCCGCATTCGCATGGGTGTACTTCCTTTCTCTGTGACATTAAAAATTATTTATGTGTATGTCTTACTTGATGTGGGGGGGGGGGGAGGCTTATAAAGTGGGTCTCTGATCAAGCACACAAGCTAGATTTTATGTATGTACCCCTACCCCTATATATTCATTAATATACTAATCAGATTAGAAACGAAGTTTAAAGTTTACCTTGGGCAAATATTTACCTCGATATACGTAGTTCGAAGTTAAACATGTGAAACTTATTCCAATTTATACACATTGCAAACAATCTGTTATGCACATAAAGTAACAAATTTATCAATTATATTTTTTGAGTAACAGGTTTGAAAATTTACATTTAAATTATTTTTAAATGTTAAGTAAATTCATATGCTCTGTTATTAACATAGTAATATGTTAAAAGCCTCTTTATGGCTGGACTTCATTTGTTTTCTAAACAAGATAATTTAATATTTAGCACTAAGGCAAGTCATATTAAAAGTAAATTTGATGCACTTTAAATTATTGTCTCATTTTTCTTTTGTTTAATATCATTCGACACAATTGAAAATTGCAAACACGCAAATACTAAGACGCTTTATGCATTTATTAAATTAATTATATTCTCCTAAACCGATTTATTGTTTGGAAAAGTAATTGAAAAGACACACGAATTAATTTCTGAAATAGATGAATTATACTTTTTATCTACAGTAATAATACGCAAAGGAATTATTTTCATTCTTTTATAAATAATTATGAGTTTTAAGTGCATTTGTCCTTATCAAAAGAAATGAGTTGCATTATATTTTGTAATTGAATGAGTGGGTTTGAGTTATTATTGTTTGATATGACATTTGTTAGGCAGGTGGCATTAAAGTTGCAATAAACTTGTGTTTCATGTTTCCTTTTATTAAATCCATTCCTATTAATTTTACCCATTACCCGGGAGAAAACACAAGCGAAATTAATTTTTTTTCCAAAATTAATTGCTTTATATTCAACCAAATACAGCACACACAAATATAATGTATAATTTGTCAGAGGTTTAGTTGCAAAATTTGTGAAATCATACTTTTAAATTTTACGTAGTTTAAAGCTTGTTACTATAATGTTGTAACAAGCTTTTTTAATAATAATAATTATTAAAAAATAATTTTTTAATTTTTTAATAATAATCTTAAATTTCTATGTATTTAGAAAATACGTAGCGCTATATCGCGTCTCTAGATGCTTGGGACAAATTCTGAACCTGACAGGGACTTTTAAAACGTCTTGCAAAAGTTTCGGGCAGGTGGAAAATGTATGGTATTTTGGTTACTAACTTTTAACAATGCTTTCTAAAACATAAATAAAAGAAGCTTTGAATAAATGACATAAGTTAACTTATCTACATTTTTCACCCGGCATCCTTTAAATTATCGTCTCTAGCGGATATGCATTCACTAAAAGTATATATGTAAACCAAACCTAATTCAGTACATTTCATTCGTGAGAAAATAACTTAGGATGGGGGCCCTGGGCCATCGGACTGATAGGAATATCATCTGATTCTTACTTCTTAAATACCGTGAGGCATCATCTATAGCAAAAGTGTTAGTGGCGGCTCAAAATTGCCAGGACAGTTAGCAATAGCCCTCGAGTATCTCTAGAGCGACGTTTATCTAACCAACCAAACTAAACGAATGAGACAACTTTTTCTCTAACTGATTTACTATAAGCAACAATAATGCACACATTATGTGAGTTTGGTATCGGAAAATCAATCAATGCGAATTAACCATTGGATTTCACATTTCCGCAAAATCATAGTCCCCATGGGAATCTCCATCTACACTAAGGCAACGCAATATCCTGTTGTTAAACAAACGCAAACACGATTTCGGGTGTGTTTCGACAATAGCTCGAGGTAAAATCCAGCGTTTGATGGAGGCAAGAATGATATTGCGAAGGGCTCAGTGTGGGAAAAAAAGCGAAGTGAGTAGGGTAGGGTAGGTATATGTAATATTCCCGATTGTGTGCTTGATCAGAGACCCGCTTATCTAAGCCTTCGTCAAGTAAGACAGACACAGAAAGGATTTGTACTGTCACAGAGAAATGAAGTACACCCAGGGCGAAGGCGGGAATAGTACCCGTTAGAGTTCACAAACTGCTAGCGTAATGGTCCAAAACACTCGGCCATCCTGGCCCTAAAAGAGAAGTTGTCTGAAAATCGCCAAATTGAAAAACCACATTGCGCATTCGTGATGAGATTTGTGTAGATGAAACATCTCATTAATTGTTTAAAAAATGGGTAATTTAATTTTAAAAACTGAAAATTTTTGTATTGTTGTTGCTTGAATTGGTGTCGATTGAAACAAGTAAAAACGATCTTGTATTTCTATTCGAGAGACGATTACCTTGTTATTATTATTTTTTTTTATTCGAAATAACTATAACAAATGAAAATTTATTAGCATGGTGCTGATCTCCGTCTGCCCGCCCGTATGTATATCCTGCTTCATAATTATATTTTATCCGTCTAATTTTCCACATTATTTTCTTGCTTGAAAGATATGAGACAAGAGACCTAGTTAATAATTTTTGTCCATTCATCTTTCTGACCAATCTAAGAATTTCTGTAACTAAAAATGAAAAAAATATCCTCGGCGCAACAGCCCATTACTTGGCCGAAGCCTACCGTGCCCAATTCCGCTCCAGTGACCAAGGGCTCTGCATATGGGTGCTAGGCAAATGTCCCGGTTAGGTAGTAAACCTCACACTCAACCTCCTGTAGAGCTCCCAAGCATGCTTGGTTCCCTTTTTATCGACCCACTTCAGGATGAAAGGATGCCTATTCAGGGGACCTCGTCCAATCTGGGATTTGATCCCCGGACCTGTGCCACGGCAATGCAAAAAACTACCATTGCACCACTGGGCCCCACGTTTTTGGTGATTTTTTAGAACTTTTTGATTTAATTGTTTGCAGCCGCATCACCAAATATTTGGCCCATCATTTGTTTGAGCCTAGTGCAGGAGCTATTATGTCTTCACATTGAAACCCAGTTTCGCATTGTTTTTGTGGTTAGGCTTCATCTCCTTATTATTCCAACCTCCTTGCTAGGTCAAGATTGTAATGAAACGTCACGAAGGACAAAGAAAATGCACATAAAATTTTAATGGGCAACAGATAAAATTGTATTTGAGCTGGTAGAAAAAATCTGGGGAAGTTGTGGTCATGCATTAAGAGGGTCGTAAAAAATTATGATTATGGATTTTCCTGTTGATTCTTAGCGAAAGTGGTTTGTTTGTTTATCCCAAATAATCTTAACTCTTTCAGTTTCAATAACAATTGGGAATCATTTTAGAAATTTATTTTTTAATTGAATATAGCCATTTATGATATCAAAAAGCACATAATTCATTTTGGGGCGCTTTGGTTCCCCCAAAAAACCATTGTTTTTAGTAGCTACAAGTGCTGTGTGGTAAAACGTTTCACTCTATTTTTGGTATTCAGTTGAACCATTTATCCTGTTTTTTTTTCCTTAAACTAGAAAACGATGATATTTGTTTAATGAATTTCTTTTTAAACATTTTGAAACATTTCACCAACCATCCTTTGCAACTAATAAGCGTCATATTTTGGTGTAACCAAGCAAACAATTTTTAGCAGTGTAGGGTTTAACCTTTAAATATCAGTGAAATTGCTAGTTTGTTTGACTTATTTCTTTATTTTATAATTACATAAAAAAGAGTTAAATGTATAACTTTTAGACATGCTGTTTATAAATTATGTCTTGATATATGGGGAAAATATATATATAGATGAATGTATTATATATTGTAACCATCGTTAAAAAAGATCAGCAAGTGAATCCGTGTCCAAGTTCATTATTGTTATACATTGTGTAAGAGACCTTGATTAAAATCTCGTATAATGAATCTCCTGTTATCTTATAATGAAGTTGCTTTCTGTCCGGAGTTATTTTTAAATTCAAGAGAAGGGTGTACGTAATTTTTTTGAAAATAACATCACGACAACGATTTTCTGCAATTACCCACGTGCATTTTTTTTTTTTTTGGTTTGAATTATCGTCGCACTAGAGCTACACGAGGGCTATTGGCGACGGGCGTCGTATTTTAGAACCACAGTCAGGTGACGAGCCACACCTGAATAGGCACCCAACGCAACCGCGTGCATTTAATCATAAGTACTCCTAAAATTGTAAAATACATATATAAATGTATTTATTTAAATAAAACATGAAATTATGTATTAAAAATAGCTTTCTATTTAAATTAGTTATGGTTCTGCAAATTTTAAAACCATGTTCAAAGCGGAAAATACAGCAGATTTCACATTTGTGTTGTTTATTAACCGTTTCAGTCTCAGTGATGCCATTGGCATCATTATGTTTCGTAGCATAATTAAAAAAATAATAATAGGGCTGATATCTATTGGGATTAATAAAAAAATATTTTCTAGTAATAGAAAAAAGTTTGTAGAATCGAAATATGTGCTTTTTGATATCATAACTGTATAGACGATCAGAAAAAAAAAATCTAAATAATGATGCCAAATTGTCATTATGACTGGAAGGGTTAAATACTTATTTAATATATAATTAGCACTATTTATCCATTAGTGATATTTATTAAATATTAAATTTTTACGCAAACAAAAACTTACACTAAAGAGTAATCACCTTTACTTTTTTTAAGTTTTAAAAAGACAGGAGGAATAATCGTAACTTTTTAACTAAAATGTAAATCGGAGAGGGGGGGGGGGATTGGGATCATAACTTTTGAATATATTATAACAATATTTTTTCAAAACTTTACTTGCTTAAATAGTTAAAATAATTTTTAAAACCTCTAAAAATGCAGGCATGAAGAATTAGTGTCAATTTATATCATAAAATTGCAGGCTTTCTATAAGTTTGGCTTTTAAATATTAGCATTAAAACGGAATGGCTGTGTTTGTCCACCTTTTTCATAAAATGCATAAATGGTGGTTGTATAAGTATGTTTCTTAGATGTATAAGTACCTTGCGTGAAATTGGTTCTGTTACAAACCTACTTGTTCATGTATGAGATTGAAAGTAGTATTTAAGTAAATGTAAGCCGGCCCGCACTGGCGCAATGGTTAGTGTACTAGCCTTTGGGGCTGCTGGGCACGGGTTCGAATCCCGGTAAATTCATGGATGTTTGTGCGCTTGTCACTAAATGTTGTTATTTGTCTATGTGTTTGTGTCGTCCTTCGTTGTGTGTCTCTTGTGACTGTCTCTTCTGGCGAGCTGGGTAATGGGCTATAAAGCATACACTCTCCCTTCTAGAGGGCGCATTCACTGTCATTTGTCATAAGTAAATGAAAAATATGTTATTTTAGATAGTTAAGACATTATTGTCAACGAAAAATTTAGACGCTTTGTATTGAAATATAATGGAATAGTTCTTTGCATGTGGATGTATCACATCAACGCAAGTATTCGAATTTCTTTTATAAAATTCATTCAGTCACAGTAGTGACTTTATTTGGAAGCATCCTCTGTATTCCCCCCCCCCCCCCCCTGACATTGGAATAAGTTTGTAGGCCAGGGCAAGAATATGGCTGAATACGACTTACTTCAGTATTCAGAAAGCATATTTGTCTTCGAGTACTATATTTATTTAATAAAATACGATTCTGCATTGTTCAGTTGCAGAGGAGTTTAGAAGAAATCTTTTTCCGATATAGTAAGGAAAGAGAATGAATACTTTACGTTCATTTACGTTTGCATGGTTTTATTGGATTTCAAGTTCAGTATAGTGTAAATGTTATATTATGTATTCTTTTTATAGAGAAGAACACCAGATTCAGCACTATATTATTCTTTTCTAAAATTGACTTTCAAATACCAAGAACACAAGTTTCGGCACTATATTATTACTTTCTAAAATTGCTTGGGAAGTTTTTTTTTAACAAATGTTGTTTTAAAAAATATTTCAAAAGATTGATTTGTTAGATTTTACAATTAGTTTCCTAAAATATATTTCTCTTTTAGATATATTTTTAAAAATTTGTATAAAATATTATTACAAAAATTAATTTACTATTTTTAACCGTTTGTTTTCCCCGTATTCTGTCCTTTCCGAATCACATCTTCAAAAATAAATTAATTCAAAAATTGTTTTAACACAATTAAATTATTTGAAATATGTGTTTTCTAACACTCTTAAACAAAAGAGAGAAATCCACTCCTATAAGAGTACATTTTCGACACAAATGAGTGAAAATTAACTCAGACTGAGTTAAAATCACTCGTTTGGAGTGATCCTGTAGGAGGTTTGACTGATCAAAGGAGTGAATCTACTCCCAAAGGGGAAGTGCATTTTCGACACTGGAATGAGTGAAAATTAACTCAGACTGAGTTAAAATCGCTCGTTTTTTTAAGAGTGTAAGTTATAAAGTAAAACATCCAAACCTCGGAACCTTCGGAAGATTAAATTCGTAAAATGAATTCTTACAATTGTAGCAATTGTAGTTTTGATAACAACGTGCAAAAAAGTTCACTTTTTTATATCATATTCATTCATAAATCGTTGCGAAAATGACACTTTACGTGCTTACGTGACAGACAGTGCCGAAAGTAGTACTTTCGGCACTAGTGCGGTAAAGTAAAATAAGAGTATCTGGTCGGTAGAAAAACAAAATGATGCCATGAATATCTCCATGGAAACTAAATGATGTCATGAAACTCGCTTATTTCTATTGGTTCATTACTTTTGCGTTTTCTCAGTTTACTTTTGCGCACAGTGGAACTTATCAAACCTTATCACGACAATGATTTTTTATAGAGTTTAACTACCGTTTTCGGCTAATTTAAGTTTATCTACATTTTTTTACACTTTCATCTATGTTTTTTTAATTCCCATTTCTTGAAGTTTCATGAAAAAAAGTGAGTCGAACCCTTTATTTTTTTAAAAAAGAAAATTGACTCGGTGACCAAAAGAAGTGTTTATCCTTTTTAAATCATAACTACGAGTTTGCCTATGCGTAAGCATGTGTTAATTACATATTGTAAATTGACGTCAGCAGGAGAAGTGACCAATCAGCTGATTCGCTTAGGTGCTAAAAATCATCTCTGTAAACGGTAGCGTTTGTTGCTCTATCTTTTGCTTCTTCTTTAACTACTACTCGTTGATTTTCAAAGTTTAGAAATTCAACTAGTAGTCGTTGGAGAAAATCTGAAAGATAGAACACCAAATGAGAATGATATTAAATTATATTGCTAGATGAGGGTTGTTCGAAATGTAAACATTTTGAGCAGAAAATTTTTTTTTTTTTTTCTTTTTTTTTTTTTGTATAAGAACAATTTTTCGAAGTTGAAAGCGTTTTCCTTTTCCAAGTTAACCCTTCTAACTCAGTTTTCATGTGGCATCATCACCCTTTATTTCCTACTTATAACTTTCTTGTTGAGGTATAGCGGCCACACAAATCAGCCCAATGAAAATAAAAACTATCCTAAAAAGTAGAAAAACTTAAGATCCTTCCGCGGATGTAAAGAGTTTCATAAATTATTTGTGAATCCATCCAGAAAACATGTTTAAAACATTAATTTCGTTAAAGGTCTAACAGATTTGAATATAATTTTAGAATTTTTCGCAATTTTATCATAATGAAAAGTGAGTTTTGGTTAAGTTGTATTTAGATCATTTTGTATGTAAATATTACTTTCCAAGAGTTTCCAACTAACGAACCGGTCACGCCTTTCCCCCTGCCGTTTTTTATACCCTTTTCTTTTTGTTAAGTTAGGTTGGCAAGAAGTGTACTTTTATACCAGAAACGGCCATCGATATCAACAACTACGGCCAATCCTCTTAAAATCGAAAAACAGAAAAATGCAAAGAAAACAAATGCTAATCTTACATTACATTATTACTTTATGACTTATGACTTATGACTTTCTTGGTGGGGAGCAAGATCGCCAAGCACTGCGACTATAAGTCTATTGTACTAAGCCCCAGAAATGCATTCTTACTTTACTTTCATGTTGAAGACAATCAAAGTTAAAGACCACCCAATCAGAATTTGAAAATTTCATTAAAAAAAACGAAAACAACTTCTTACTGCTAAAATAATACTAAATCGATGTTTTATGGATGGAATATAAAATGGAATATTAAAAAAACCCACATTGATACCACATATTTTTTTTCGGATAATGCAAATTATTGCAATCAATTTCTCTCTTTTTTTTTAAATGCTTTGATAAAGCTCTAGTTTTACAATTTAAAGAAGCATTGAATAAATTAATACAAATATGTTTGTATTTGTTTCTCAAAAAAAGATAGATAATAAATAAATAAATTTACGGAGCTGGTGATGCGATCTCTGAAAAAACCCAACATATATTATACTTTTGAGACGGGAAAATCTATTTCAGAGTGATTTACACGAAATGACTACTTTTTTTAAAAAAATAATTTACATTCGTGTAGAAAAAATTTCTCTTTTATATCTATAAAACTAAAAAAAAAGTAGGTTTTCACCTGGGTAATTTAACAAATTATGTACTGAATAGGTTTTCATCAATTTTCTTTTGACATGCAAATAGCTTTAGCTGCAGGTTGATTTGCACTGCAATGGATTTTTCAATTTTTTTTTTTTTTTTTTGTAAAGGTGTAAAGGACTCTAATTGAAGAGTACAAAAAAATATAAGAAGATGATTTGAAGATTTTTTCACAAGTTGAAAAGATTAAGTAGAAAGAACAAAATGAATTAAGTAAAAAGGGTTAACTTAAAAAATATGTGATTGTTTTGAGTATAAAATCATTTAATTTGCCTGATTTTTTGACTTAAGGGGTCACAGGAGTCTTAAAAATGTGCAAAGAAGCTACTACAAAACATAGTTTGATCTTTCATGTCATTTTTGAACTACTCAATAAATAAGTATAATTTTTTTTATATGTAATTCTACAAGATTTATTTATTATAAAACAAGTTTTAAAATTTATGAAACTTTAGCAAAAACTAAAATAAATGATATTAAACATGAAGGTACTTGAACACACTGTGATTAGGCTTGCGCGGCAAATTGTGAGATCAAAATTGAACAAATGACAAAGAAAATGACTTTATATTGTACAAATATGTACAAACTAGGACTTATACCTAAATTCTCAGCTCAATTTTAATTATAAATGGGGAACTTGCATGTATTTTTTTTATTTTTTTAAACGAATCTCTATGCAATTTGAAAACCAACAACATAAATTTTACCTCAATCCGACTTTTAGTTTTTTTTAAATTAATTTTTAAAGTTGGAGCTTAGCTCCGCCCCCTGAAAACGCAGCCTTCGGCTTCTCTCCCCTCGTGACGACACACGACACATGGAAGATAGCGGGCAGGCAGAGATGATCGGCTACTACCGTGCTTTGCGCGCGAAAGCTTCTTAATGTTTCTCTAATCTTCTTTTAACGATTGAACTTATTTTTGTAATTCATTACACTAAGTTTTAAATATATATTTGGTTGAACACCTAATGTATACACTGGTATTGAATTTCTTATGGTGTACTACTTTATCCAAAAATCTGAAATAGCTATTTCTCAGGGTAGAAAAAAAATCTTGATTTAAAAAAAATAAATATTTGATTTAAATTGGATTATTATATAAATCAGATTTGTCTGATTTTTTTAATATTTAGCATACTAATTTGCGTATTCTTGAAAATTTGATTAAGGACTTCTTAATTATCACTTAAAAATTAATGTACAAATGAAATACAATGAATGATATCTAAAATGAAGACTATTTCAAATTTATACTTTTAAAAACTATGAATACTAAAAAATGAATTATATATTTTAAATTTTGCAATCTGAACTATTTATATTAACATTCAGTTTTTAAAACTGTAACAATAATCGACAAACTTATAAGTGAAATAAATGTTGAAAACTGCTAGACTGAAACCTAGATTTATCTGAAAATCGGATTATTTTGATTTAAATCAGATTTGTTTGATTTTTTATTATTTAGCATACTAATTTGCGTATTCTTAGAATTTGATTAAGAACTTTTTAATTATCACTTAAAAATTAAAGTACAAATGAAATACAATGATATCTAAAATGAAGAATATTTCAAATTTATACTTTTAAAAACTATAAATACTATGAAATGAATTATATTTTTAATTTTGCAATCTGAACTATTTAAATTAACATTCAGTTTTAAAAACTGTAACAATAATCGACATACTTATAAGTGAAATAAATGTTGAAAACTGCTAGACTGAAACCTAGATTTATCTGAAAATAAATACTGATCATAATTATAACTAAATCTAAAATTAAAACTTATGATTCCACATATAGAATAAATTTAACAAAAAAAGGACAAAGTTACCATGATGACATTTCATTTATTAAGAGCATTATACAAAAATACTTGTTTTGCTGCCTTTTCAGCACTCAACCTATTTCTTACAGTAAATGCACCAATCTGTAGGCTGAAAAACCCTTTCTACTGATGCCTGAGTTAAGGAAAAAATATTATTTAAATCAGTGATTTTTTTTAAAGAATCATACAGTTTAAATCTCGATTAAATCATGATTTAAATCGGTCCATCCTGCTATTTCTTATTAGATTTTTTTATTTCCATTTAACTAAATTGACTTGATATTCTATTAACTATCAAAATATGTAATGATAATAAATCTATATTAAAAGGTGTAACAATAATGAAGAAGATTCCAGGTAGAGAAAAGTTTTTCGAATGTTGAATCATTAATCAAAAGTTAACTGTAATAAGACATCATAAAATGAAGCTATAATTTTAATATAAGTAAGAATGGGATAAACTGAATCTTACTGCAATAAATCTCAGATATATTAAGCATTAAAAAAACTAAACAAAATGTTGCTTTAAGTTTGGAAAAATACATGAATTCCAAAACATTTACAAAAGTTTCATTATGTCTGACCTCAACTACTGTTACTTTCGATGCAAATTCAAAATCTGCATGAGCTACACAAAAAAGTCCTTTGTGAATTTTGTTCATAACATTTTAAATTGTATTTGGGCTTCAAGATTCGAAGTCACAGTTCCATTAGAAACGTAATTTCTCATTGCATTTTCTTTGCTTGGGCACTTTATCGCAGTATCTTGGAAATTGCTGGCCCCATCAAAACTTCAAAAAAAAAACCACCTAAAGTTTTGGAATGTGACTCGCCTTATATATTTTCGATGCTGTTATTCGAGCTTGTCGATGCTCAAACCACAGGGTATATCAAGACTGTAATAGTATAAGCTTTTATGCCTCCTCACATGATTCTGCAGTCCTGTTATTTTGACAGAATAACATGAAGCCTTCAGCAGAACCATCTGGGTTGTTTTGAAAAAACACTTCTGCCAGCAGGTGTATAGATAAATGCTTAACCAGATAATTTTCATCAAAATACATGCTGATGATGCAATCTATTTGATATTGTTCTTCTAAAAAACAATCCGAAAAATTGACATGGCTTGCACTTTGAATAGAAGGGACCATCTTCTTTCCTGAATTCTGAAGGCAGGTCTTTTGCTTCACAGTAGTGCCACTTAAACTTCACAGTAGTGTAAACTTTGGATTTTTTTCAATAGTTGGCCACTGTGTCGGAGATGGTTCCTCACTACGCCAATGGATCCAGATAATAAATGCAACTGCATGCTTGCATCCTCCTAAAACAAAAATATATACTTAGAAACTTTAGCAGATTCCTTTTCCAGTAACTCAACATTAAGTTTTCAATTAACAAATAAATTTAGCATTTTAAAATAAAAATAAGAATCAACATAAATAGTAAATAAAAAAAAGCCGTTGGATACCAGGCCAAATTAATACTTGTTGCTTCCCTAGTTTAAGTTCAGCTATACTTTGGGAAGGATTTTCAGGTATAGAATGTATTCTAAAATGTGTCAACTATTAAATCTAATGCCTTTCAGGTCTAAAATTTTTTTCGCCATAATTTCATTGCAGTACTTAAACTAAATGCTTAATTTTTAACAGAATAATGTTACATAATCTAGTTAAGTTAAAGATAAATTTAAAATTATTTACAATTTTATTTTGCTGACTGAGACCTCAAGAGTTTTTTTTAAGTTCATAAAAAAATCATAATTTTTGAAGATCAGTTAAGTCTGTTTGTCAGACTAAGATTAGGTAGTGTAGAGGGTCAGTTAAACCAAAAATCCTAATCATTTAACATCATTATTTATAACTATAAATTACATAAACACTCAGAATTTTAAATGTTCAGATTATATGGTTTGTATTGCAAGGATTTTCATACAAGTGTTATATATACCAAACACAATCTATATATATATATTTTAAATTCAATCCTGTTAAAAAGTCCCTAGTCTAGTTAAAATGCAAACAAATATTAGAATTTTCATATATTTTGGTAGACACTCTCTTTGGCCTATTGTCACAATATGACAACCCATGTCGTTGAAATTTATAAAATTAACCTTATCATAGAAATTCGGTACTATTAATATGCATGCATGTAATTACGTAAAATATCCGGGTATTTATAAATACAATAAGCCAATAGAATCCGAAAATGATCATTGGGATGAAGCAGCCAAGTCGACGAGCACACATATCCCATGAAATATACTACTACTAAATACGTACAGTATCCAAAAGTAACTCGTTATATAAAAACATAGAATAATAATTTAAGAATCTATAAAGATGTTTATAGCATTAATATTTCAATTATTATGCGTATGTACTTTACAATTATATATTTTACAAACTCAATTAGTTTATCCGAAGGCCTGGGAATTTATAATTTTAAATATACATATTTAGAACATTTAGAAAAAAATAATTACAATGAATTGTATTGGATGGTTGTATCTAGTATGCAACCATCATAGATGAGTGTAAATACAATGCATAGGTAATGTATACTACATTACATAGTTAATATATTACATAGTTAATGTTAATATATTACATAGTTATTTTCACTTAACTATGGAAGTTTAACGCTAACCATTTTCTGCATAATTCAGCTTAATCTATTTACTATTTATTTAGCATTACAAGTAGTAAACCCAAACAAATTTTATTCAGCTTAATCTATTTACTATTTATTTAGCATTACAAGTAGTAAACCCAAACAAATTTCCTAGCACACATTAGAGAATCTTATATTATACTTTATTCTGAGTATATTAATTGCTGATACACTTTAGAAGTAAAAGCAAACCTTCCTTGTTAATACTCACATTCTTGAATACTTTTCTATGTAAGTTAAATGCTGACCATTTTCGGCATACCTACTTAATTTCTTTACTATTTAGCAATACAAGTAGCAAACGCAAACGAATTTTATTACAAGCACAAGGGAATTCATATATTATACTTCACATACTGATTGTTTAATGCAGATAAATTTTAGAAGTAAACAACAAAACCTTCATTGCAAAACCTCAAACTTCTAAATACTAATATAATCTTTTCAAAACAATAGACATGAAGTCATAACATTTAAACTTTAATAGTAAATGGATGGGTGTCTAGTTTAAAGGATGTTTATTTTCACCAAATTGTAAAATGTAAACAACTACAGGCTTCGCAAATACTCACTGTTTCTTTACCAATAAACTATACTATATACAAGAACCTATACAAGTTACAATAAACACATTGCTTTGATAAATACTGCATGCAGTTTATAGAGCTTGACGTATTTTAGAAGTTACATAAAAAGTTACTTACCTCCTCATTTTCAAATTCTTCATTTCAGCACTGAAGAAAGCCGGATAGTTCGAAAAAACAAAACATTGTGAACGAGTCGATCTTCGGAAGGTTGTCAGATCGACCTTGAACAAAATCGGGCTGCATATTTCACAAAAATACAACGAAAACTTAGTTTTTCTTATTCCTATTTGTGTTAATCCCTAAAATATTCTATAAAATAATGTAGAATCCAACGCCATTCAAACGCGCACATTCAAAACATGTAAATGTAAACAAAGTTGTGTCGTATTGTATTTTGCGTCGTCCGACGTCAGAATCGCCCAAACCAATAGTTGTCGCGTTTCACGTCACGTGATTTTTCAGTCATTTTTAAACTAAAATTTAAGAAAAATTAGATGTTGAATTAAAAATTTAACTTGATTTTTGAAATAAGCAACCCAAAAACTATCGGAAAAATATAATGTTTTTGCATTTCCCCACGCATGCAAGTTCCCCATTATTTTAAGAACTTTTTTCTAAAAAAATTAATAAAAATTTAAAAATTTTGATTTTAATTTTTTTTAAAAATAATTTCTAATTAAAATTAAGCTGAGAATTTAGGTATAAGTCTTTGTTTGTACATATTTGTACAATATAAAGTCATTTTTTTATTCATTTTTTTCAATTTTGACCTCACAATTTGCCGCCCAAGCCTAATCACAGTGTGTTCAAGTACCTTCATGTTTAAGATCATATATTTTAGTTTTTGCTAAAGTTTCATACATTTTAAAACTTGTTTTATAATAAATAAATCTTGTAGAATAACATATAAAAAAATTATACTTTTACATTGAGTAGTTCAAAAATGACATGGAAGATCAAACTATGTTTTGTAGTACCTTCTTTGCACATTTTTAAGACTCCTATGACCCCTTAAGATATTGCAGTGGACAGTGTTTATGAAGAGTACGAACAATAGACCTGGTTTACGTTATAATGAATATTCAATTTAAAACAAAGGTGTAGATAAACTTTGTAAGATACAGATTAAGGTACATTACACTTGCTTGAAACAAAAATATAAAAATTAGTTCGAAAAGGAACTTATCTTTTTAAATGACTACTTTTGCAGCACTTCGATATAAAGTTAATTAAAAAAAATTCCAACTGTACAATTAGTGTTAAAATTGGCGTTCAATAATTTCATGCGATTCTTAATTGTTTAAGCTTTTAATTAAAATAATTTATGGTAAGATTTATCTTATATTTCAATCTCTTAATTAATTACTCTTTTTCCACCTTTTGCTCAATAGGCTTCAATAATTTACTCTTAATTTCTTAAAGTGAAAAAGGAATACGTTAAAATCCATTATAATATCGGGATCTCCTTTCGTCACCTTTAATTTCTTTTTGTATTTATATTTAAAGTCTATTATTTCCCACTGAAACTATAAAACTAATTAATTTTTTGTTCTACCGTTAAACCAATAAAGTTCTATTCTATTTAACTTAAATTGTATTTAGATAATTTCACGTTTGTAAGCTAGAGGAAGCCTAGATAATGAAAGAAAATATATTAATACATGTATTCTATTAAATAAAATAACGTAATAAAAAAAATATTATTAATTGCATTAAATGGATTGCTCTTTGAATTTTAGGAGATTTTGAAGCTCTTTCAAAAGTTCTCACTAATTTCTCGTCTTTAATAAATCCACGCGTGGTAATAAGATACCGGGCCTGTAGCTGCCCATATATAGCAATGTAAAATTATTTACGACAAAATTATTATAATATTATGACTATAATAATATAATAATAATTATTATTATATTATTTACGACATCTGGAAAAAAATTATAATCAACCGTAGATTTTTTTTAATTGATAGTTTTATGAATTCCTAAAACAAAATTTTGAATCAAAAATTATCATTAAAGAGTTTGGGAAAAATAATTTTTATTACATATTAAGTATAATATTGTACTTAGTGATGGTTCTACTTGATCAATTTAACACTTGGGAAAACACCAACCCTTCAAATAAACAGTAAAGAAATATATAAGATCTACTTATATATTATATGACATGTACACTGCTCAAAACAATTAGGGGAGCACTTTGCGTACTTTTGTTAACAATTTCAGATCCAATTTCTCATTTTTCATTCTAAAAATCTAAAATTTATTAAATAGATTCATTATGCGTCCGGAATGAAATGTTAAAGAATAGGGCGGGGATCTTATTTTTTAGTAAAAATCTAATGTTGAAAAAAATTGGATAAATATTATTTTAATAATTTCATTTAATTCAACAAACATTATTAATTCTTCAAAAGCCCGTCCATGGTCGAGTGTTTAGGGCATCCGCCTCAGGATTCAGCCTTCTCTGGAGTGCGGGGGCTCGAATCCCACCTACTGCCAGTCATCCTATAAATCGGATATCTGTACTGGGAAAGAGTAGAAAATCCAACTCGTGAGGGATTGGCCCGAGTACACTGGGACAGACCTGCTCGTTAAATCTCTGGAGTCCAAAGTCCCGACGGCATCAGCGTGCGATGTCGCTCGAAGTTCCGTTGGGTGTCCGCTCAGGTGTCGACCTCGCCCCTTGACCAGGGTTCTAAATTGCGAGGGATTATTGGCTGTGTTAAAGCTCCTCATGGAGGCTAGAAATAGGCAGCTTTAAACGATTACACTAATTCTTCAAAAGACATGATTCTTCCATCAAACGTTAAATAAGTGCGAGCTCAACTTATTGAGAAAAAAAACGCATTCTAATGATTCCAAATTGAATCATTGGGTGTGTAAAGGTTTAAACCATGCGTTCCCTAATTCTTGTGAGCAGTGTATATGAGATGGGAGCAGGTTATATTTGCCTCTGTTTATCCTATAGACTTGATGCCACACACTCTGTTACAGATTGCATTTTTGTCAACTTAAGTGTTGATTACGTTACTACAAGGCGATGCAAACAAAATCTGTCCCAACGTGGAGATAAGAATTTGACATAAATGTTGACAAGTCAAAAACCAATACGAAAAGCCGATAAAAAAAGTACATGCTAGTGATTATTCGATCATAAATTATCCTAGAGAATCTGACCTTTTTTGTTTTCGTTAATATAAAACATTCTAAATTGATTTCAAGACACAAAATTTGCATTATGGGACGTCTTCATACAGTGCGAACTAATATCTGATCATTTTATTAATCTCTTAAATCACCTATAGATGCAGTTATACAAATACATGCATAACAGCTGTTAAAAATTTCAATAAATTTCAAAAACCTGTCCACCAGAAAGCTAACTGTTGTCCCATCCCAACACATACACATTTCGACCAACTGTACAGGGTGGTTATAAAATAACGCTCCCTATTCGGAGTGGTCTGTAGCTTGAATGAATAATCCAAATGCATCAAAAATTGAGACACTTACTAATCAAGAAGGGGGGAAAAGAATGGTATCATAAAAAAGACAAAATCCTAAAAAAGAATCATAAAAAAGAATCATCATAAAAAATACTCGTCTTTTGACCAGAATCTAAATTACGAAACGTCGTCAATTATGGACAATTACTGCCAACACAGCTAATTACGCTTCGTAATTTAGAATCCTGGTCAAGAGACGACTTCTTTTTTTACGAAAAAGAATGGAATTACAACACAGAAACTCGTCTCTTGACCAAGTTTATAATTACGAGGAGTAGCCAATTACGGCTAATTACGGCCAACACTTCCAATTACGCCTCGTAATTTAGAACCCTGGTCAAGTGACGAGTTTGTTTTTTAGGATTCCATTCTTTTTCCCCCTTCTTGATTAGTAAGTGTCTCAAAGTTTTTTGCATTTGGATTATTCATTCAAGCTTAAGACCACTCCGAATAGGGAGCATTATTTTATAACCACCCTGTACATTTCATCGCAAAACGTTTAGTGTTTATTGAATTTTCAATTATCCTTCTCAAATTTGAAACCCACCAAATCATTTAAATTGAAACCCAAACACAAAAATTCCAATTTAGCAGTTACTAATTGTTTTTAGTAGTTTAACTCAAACCAATGCAACGAATCCCTTCGTCAAAGCATTCCTGTGTTGCATTCCGGTCCAAGTTCAAGGATGCAACCACGACCAAAATGCGTGAACAATTGGCTGTGTACTACACTGCTCAAAACAATTAGGGGAGCACATGTTTTAAACCCTTTCGCTCCCAATGATTCCATTGGGAATCATCAGCTTGTGATTTTTTTCTGACTAAGTTAAATTCGCAACTTATGTATCGTTAGATTCATCATTATATGGAAGACTAATGTATTTTGAAGAATTTAATATATTTTTTTAATATTAATGAAAATATGAAAAATATGGTAAAATAAATTTCACTTTAAAACAGTTTTAGAAAATAAATTGACCCTAAATTTTTCATGCTTGCATTTTTAGATGTTTAAAAATATATTTCAACTATTTTTAACAAAAAACATTTTGAAAAAATTATTGTTATAATTTATTAAAAAGTTATTATTCCATTTCCCCCCTTTAAATTTAAGTATTAAAAACTTAAGATTTTTTTCTCCTGTTTTTTACTATTTCATTTCGAATGCATAGTGAACCTATTTAACAAATTTCAGATTTATAGGATAAAAATTAAAAAGTTGGGAGTGAAGTTAAAGTTGGAATTAAAAAGTGCTCCCCTAATTGTTTTGAGCAGTGTAGTTTTTGGTGGGTTTAGGAAACTATTTCGGAATTGCATCCTTTTCGTTTCAGGTCAATTTTGGAAATAGCATAGTTCTAAAAAATAATTTCACTTTTAGTACATCCATTGAAAACATTCGATTTACAATACTTTTTCCCCACGGCTGTCTCCCAATTTTTCCAGAAAAATAGAAATTAGGAAATTGTGTTTCTTAAATTGTGAAAGTTTTATACATTTTATTTACTTTTTATATTCTACGCATTATATGCATTTTGATTTCTTTAAAAATATTGTATATAGAATTCCATAACACACACAAACTCAAAACGAATGACTGAAGCAATTAAAAAAATATAAAATTTGAAACTTCCATTTATACAAAAGGAATATTTTTTAAAAGTTATTTATATAAATGCATTAGATATAGTTTTTCCGATTATAGAGGTTTTAATAAAAGCAATATACATAAACATACATATTACTTTGCACAAATACATATTTGAAACGAATTCAGTACTGTTGTTAAATATTTATTTATCCGAGACCTTGCATTGATTTCAATAGGCGACTTTTTATTTCATGTTTTTGGATATTTGTTTTAAAGTCTAAAAAACGAAAGTTGTTTTATATATTTTTTTTTTATTTCCAATGCAGCAGGCGATATCGACATTATCCTTTCGCCTTACAAGATCAAATAATGCAAAATACAAAAAAGAGAAAATGTATTCATGAATTTCGGAAACACAAATCAGCAAAACATCAAACACATGAAATAAAATACGAAATAAAATATAAAACATAAAAAATCAAAACTTTAAATTGTTCATTAGGTATCTGGCCTCACAATAACTGGAGTAGATGCAGTTCTTTGTGAGAACTGAACAGTTGAGGAGATGGTCAACATTAATCGTCGCACTTAAGTAGCAAAAACTAAATATTACTGCATATTTTTAGATATAAATCCATCTTTGTAAGTACGTATTTATTTTTTGTGTATTCATTTATGTTTATACATTTCTTATTTTAATCGAAATTTTCGGGAATTATTTTTGATAAACCAATTTTCGGATAACGGGATTCGGATAAACGGACTCTACTTCAAGTTATTCATGATATACCGTTTATTCAAGTTTGTAAATTGAAACCACTTTCGAGTTCAAAACGAGTGTTTTGTTACTGGTTTCCAAGACTTGTAGAATCTTTTAACACATTAGTTTAAATAAATATTATCAGGGGGATTTTTGTTGAAAATCCTTTTTATTATGTAAGTTAAATTAGTTTCGAAACATAGCTAATATATCTTGTTCTTGATAAAGAAAAAGAGTCAACATATGACAGGGTAAATCGCAAGAATAGGAAGGAAGATTTGGCCATTAGAATTTTAAAATTTGCTTTTCTGCGGTTAAACTTTTAGAGAACAAAATGAGACTGCATCAGCAATCAGACTAAGAGGTTTTTTCAGTAAGTCACATCTAAATGTGATTCTTAATAAGGTGTGCATTTTTTTTGATCATATAAAGTGAAAGGAACTCATGAATATTCCATTTTAAAAACTATTTGCACGTTTAAATTGGGGTTTTAGTAAATAGTAATGCATGCGTAGTGTATGGCGCTGAGTGCAAGTCCAGAGTGTCAATTCAATGAGTGATAGCAATGTGCATTCTGAAGCAAGAAGCGTTTTTCGAAACGGTATGTAAACTGCACAGAAGATATTTTACTTAATCGGTTTCTTTTCTTTCGGTAACATGCCTGGGTTGTGTGCTCACCACTCCACTATGCTTCTATACCTAAATTATTTAATTCTTAATTTTTAATTGCAGTTAAATTCGTTCGCAGTTGTCCGAATGTTAAAAAAATTTAACTATTTTTTTTTTTTGTTCAAAGGGAAGAAGTCTTTCAAGAGCAAACATAATTTTAAAAAAATATTTGGTAAGATCTGAAAGACATATACCGGTGATTCCCCCATTTTCGATAATAATTTAAATATTTTTCCACAAACCGTGTTTCTCCTGATTGTTTGTTAAACGAATTTTTCTCAGAAACAAATGTGTCAACAATTGTAACATTTTGATTGCCATTTATATCAATTTATGCCGTTCAGCGCAACGGATTCGATGAAAGATCTTACACCTAAATATTAACTTATATGAACAGTGACGCTAACAACTGAGTTCTTTACTCGAACTTCTATTTATATAATACGGGGGGGGGGGGGGGTGAAACCCAGTCGGTTGGGCATTTGCCTAGCATGCAAAAGGTCTCAGGTTTGGGTCCGGACATCGCCATAATAACTGCCGACCTATAAACGGCCCATGCAGCCAAAAATATCCGACGACCCTGTGTAAGTAAGCACGCGCTAAATATCCTTCAAAATCCTAACGCTGGCGAACGATGCGGCCTAGTGTCGGCTCGTCACTTGACTGTGGTTCTACTATACAACTACTGTCGCCTATAGTTCTCGTGAAGCACAAGTGCGACAATAATCCAAACACAACTTAACCCATTTAATATGGTGCAACGTCCTAACAAAGGAGCCGCAAACACGTATATCACATAAACTTATATCACGTATTTATGTATGTACTCCATCTGATATGATAAATTCATGAGCAAACAATTCGATTTTGTTGAATTCTGAACTTAAACTTGCATCGCAAACAAATCTATTTTTGAGGAAGCTCTATTCGAACAGCTTGGGCAGGCAAGTAAGTAAAAAATCGCCTCTTTATTCAATAAATAATATTCTCAAAGAGACGTTCGCTTCCTGAATACCAATGTAGTCTTCATTCATTCATGTTCTTGACTAGCCTACAAAACTTATTCGAATGCCAAGGTAGTGAGGAAAAAAAACCGCATGAAAACTTGAAGGTAGGTATAAGAGGAAAATGCTTCCAAGTCAAAACCCAAAGAAAAAATTGGTTTACCAAACAAATGCAGATAATAGAATCCACAATAAATCAACGTCATAAAGACGTATTCTTAGGTATGTATTTGTCTGTGTGTATTGTCAGTCACGTGATTAGTTCTGTTCCTGCCGCTAGACGGCGCAATTCAAATTGTAAATAGTTGTACATATTTTCTGTCATTAAAGCTTAGTGTAGAAAACGAAATCTTGACTCCTGTTGCGTTACTTGATTTATCCTGAATTTCCTGAATAAGCAGTGTATTTATTTATTTTGCAGGTACCCAACCACATTGCATACAGCAGAGTACATGGTGTATGTGGCTATACAGCAGGTGCAGACAACAGAGTATCTGGCACAGCGCATACATCAGAGTACCTGTTATATGTTGCTATACAGCAGGTGCATACAGCACGAGTACCTGGCACAGTGCATACACTGTAAAAAATCTGGCTTGAATTTACTAACGATTACTTAGTACCTTTGCAGATTTTCACCATTTACTAGAAAATCATCTGTAACCTAAAGAAACTACTGTAGTAATACTAAGCAATTCTAAGTAAATTGATATAACGCTTACAGCGCCCCCTGGCTATCTTTTCTAGAGATTATGACGAATCGATATCGCAACAATAAAAAACCTAAAAACGTGGGGTTTTTTATTTTAGTATACAAAAATTACGTTAAATTATTTCGAAAACTTCACATCCCCCCCCCAAAAAAAATGAATCTTAAAATTTCTTAATCAATAACATAAAACTCCTTTAACGATCAAGATTTTAATCTCTTTATTTACACGCAATCAAAATGCAAGTCCCCGATAGCAGCGAGGACTAACGCGCAGTTTTACGTTGCGAGACATGCGGATACCGAGGATCTTGGGTTCGGTCCTTACTACTTCTCTGGAAATTCGATATAAAACCTGACTAACAGAAAAAATAGTGGTGCCCTCTGGTTTTAAACTTTTGTAACCAGTTTACTACCAGTCTCTTTGTAAACATACAAGAAAATCCCTTGCAAATCTACTACAGTTTTCTTAGCATAACTTACTAAGCTTTAATTAGTAATATATACACATATTTCTTATGTAACAATACTAAAAAAACTTATGGAAGCTGAGTTTCCTAGATAATTCCTAGTAACCTTACAGATATTTTTTTAGAGTGTACAGCAGAGTACCTGGTATATGTGGCTGTTGATGTACCTTATTTATGGAAAAGTTTTTGCATTGAAATATTCTTAATTTTAACTAGGCTGCTTTTCTGGCAGCTGGTGCAATTTTAATACTTGACATATTAACCACAATTGAGGGGTATTTATTTGTGGCACTATCCTAGCTGCTCCCGCTACCGATTTCATCACTGATCAGATTGCAGTGATTCTGAGCACCCTGCGGAAATTAAAGCATGCCGAAATTTAATATTTCCGAGAGAACCCAGGCCAAATGGGACCTCGCATAGAATTACAACCCTCTCTTACCTCCTAGATACCTTAGAAAAAATCACAGATGCAATGTAATGCAATTTCACAATTTGAAACAATGTGGCTAAAAAAATCTAAATCTTGATTTTTGTAAGACTTGAAAGATTTGAAGTTCGTTTTGAAGAGCTTATATCATGAATTGCCAAGTGAAAATCTTCTCGGTTATCAAAGCATTGCTTTACTTTGAAATATTGAGAGATTTTTGTTGATTTTTGAAACGGGGTTTTACATCTTTAAACCAATAAGTCTATTTTATGGACATTTGGCCTGTTTTAGGAAAAAGTTTTTATAGCAACGGATACTTTTTGTATTTATTTGTTTGAGATGATAAAATATACAATATGATAAAATATTGAACAAAAAAATAATATTGACTTGTTTTATCCTGTATTTCTTAAATTGTCTGGATTAATAAAATTGTCTGTATAACAACATATATACAATTTTTAAAACTGAAGTGTGAATTTTCAAAATTACTTTGTGCTTTTATCAGCTTATTTTGACGAAAGGATGAATTTTCCTAACCATTTATTAATGTGCAGTAAGTTAATGAGTAAATATCTTAGGTTACTGTTAACTTTCCTCCTAAACTGGGAGATTTATTTTTTTATTTTAGAATAGTTTAAACAGTTAAAAATAGATACGATAATTCGAAGGAAAAGAAAGATAAATAAAATAAATCGATAATATAGATAATCATCGATAGATATAAAATAAAATTTTATATTTACTCTGATATAGAATTTATTTAGAAAAATATTTGGTGAGATAACATTTAATGTTTAGTAAGGTTATCTTTTCTTAAGTGTAAATTTCCTTCCTATTAACATTTACTTTGAAAATATAGATTTTAGTTGCACTCAAAAGCTAAAGCAAATCTTGAACAACTCTTCTGGATTTCAATATCTAGGTCAGTAACCAATTGCAGTTCTACCGTAATATTTACGATAAGGGGGATTCTGAGGTATACACATCAATTTATTCAAATGAAGTAAGATTCCGAAACATTTTATAAAAGTATTGGAAATCGAATACTAACGATTTTCTGAAAAAGGAATAATTTTCCGACTAAATTCAAAGGCAAATAAAGGGAATAATAAAAATGTTTTATTATGACTTTTGGAGATTCGGAACTATATTTTATCTAAAAATAAGCACTAGAAGATAATTAGAAATTATATTTTAATGAAAAGTATTTCAAGAAAATTTAACGAATTGGGAAAGTTAAGACGGTGTTTGAAAAGTATTGCATTATTTATAAAGTTATTTGCATTTTCGACAAAATGATACCCTAATATCTTTCCATTTTTATTTATAAACTAGGTGGCAAAGCGCCCTGCTCGCTACCGCTCGCCAAGCCCCGGGAATCGCTACGCAATTGATATTTGTTTGATCCGCATATGAGGATACTGCCAATGCAGGAATGCTCATCTATACAATCTGGCTAGTTTCTTTGGGACTGCTCCAGGGCATCACGTAGCTCTAGCGCTAAGCAACGATCTCCGGCACAAAACAAGCACACCGCCACACTTACTTTCAGCGTTTCTGACTTTCTGATTAGCTGTGGCCGCGTAAGTCACGTGGCTTTCAAGCGTCCGACAATTACAATTTATATTATATAGAGATACTATGCTAAGTTAGCAAAGATTACATTTTAAAAATAAACTATCGAATTTGTGAATAATTGTTTTTACTTTTGATATAACTTTTTTCATAGTTGTTTCGAATACGATGCTCTCAAATTTTAGAGAAATGCTCTTATTTTTGAGAAAACCATTGGTTCGTAATTTTTCCCGAGTACGTTGTTCGTAAATTTGAGATTATACATATCTTTATATTAAAAAATGATTAAGAAATAAGAAATCTAGAGGATGGAAGAAGTGGTTATGGGCTGCGTTGATTCGATCTCACACGATGTAAGTATTGTATAAACCTCAAGTCTAATACTGTGCGTAATCTTACTCTGCCATCACATAATGATGACTGTTCAGTTTTAGTCTCCCTTCTTCAAAAAAGATATAGAGTTGCTTGAAAAATCAGCATAGGGATAAAAAAAATATTAAGTTTATCGGGTATCGATTATGATAATAGATTAAGATGTTTAAACATGTGTTCCCTGGAAAATAGGAGAACAAGGGGTGTTTTTATTCAGTTATTCAAGTTCATAAAACAGGAACACATGGAGGGCTTTGGTTTTTCCTTAAATAGCCGGACCAGAGGACATGATCAGAAATTGAATAAATTGTGCTTTAGAAGGGAGGTAAGAAAACATTATTTTTACAATTGAGTAGTCAATGAGGAGAATGCTTGACCAGAAAATACGTTGTGTATTCGAAGAGAGTGAAAGATTTTAAGAAGAATCTCGATAGCTGTTGAAAACTGGCAAGGAATTAGGTATATTTTGAACCAACCTTGCTGGACCTCTGGCCTGTTGTTGGTCGACAAATTTTGTATTTGCATGTTTAGGGGTGGGTGAATGCTTATTCTCTTTGAAAATTGAATCTATTGTGGGATAAATCTCCACCAGATATATTGGAAATTTAAAACATGTATGATCTTAAATTTGATATGTATTTTTTTTCTTCAGAATATTGTTGTCAGAATGAAATGAGAACTTCCTAGGACACATTTCCGGTATTTTTATTTTAAACTGCGCTAAAATTTGATTTTCAATACACTTACTTTTGAGAATACAGTTTTCACAATAAAAATAAAAAATACCCTAGTAGACTAAACCTAAGTAACTTAAAACTATGTAGTAGTGGAATGTATGCTAATTTGAAGATAGTGGTTATTGGTATCTGAAAATAATAATATAGCTTTGAGCGATACTGAACTTAAAAATCAATAGCACTACGAACACATGAAAGCGTTTTATGTATTTTTCTTTACTGTGTCGGAAAGAGATTTTCTTAAAACTTCTCTGAGCAATGCAGGAAAGTAAGCAAAAATCCGTATTGTATTAAGTAAATATGTTTCTCAAAGTGAAGGTGCTTTCTGAATACTAAAGTGGCCAGACTTTTGTACCAATCTAAAAACTTGTTTCAATACCGGGAAAAATTCCAAGGATGTTTCCAAACAGAGTCACTGTTGGATATGAATGCGTTTTCTGATAAAGGTTTGAATAACAAAGTAACATACGTACCGACGAAAAAGTGAAGCACCTTGAAATGTGATGTGATCATAGAGATCTTAGTTAAAGTATTAGAGTGATGTATCACGTGCCCTCCAATGCTAACTACGGGACGCGCGTGGAGAGCAAAATTGGAAGGGTATGGGGCCAGTGTTGCAAACACTTTAAGGAGAAAAGTACTACGAATAAACTAAATTTAATACTTAAATTTAAAAAAAATACTAGCTGCATTTTGGAATATTTTCAGTGACTTTAAAAAAAAAACACTTGAAAAGCTTTTCTAGTATTTTTTAATATGTTTTGTATAATAGAACTAAATATTATATTTTCGTTTAATTATTTTCCGTAATGTTCTGGTAAGGATAGTGTTGCCAGCACTTAAGGAAAATAATACTACTAAAAAATACAATTTTATTCTAAAAATTCCAAAAATACTTTAAAAATACTACATAAGTGTTTCACGTTGTTTTTTTTTAAAGCACTAAAAATATTCCAAAATACAGCTAGTATTTTACGGTATACTTTTCTTTTTAAGTTTTAGAATTAATTTTTTTAGCACTTTTTTCGTAAAAGTGGTGGCAACACTGGCCCCATACTCTTCCAATTTTACTCTTCATGCGCGTACCATCGTTGGCATTGAAAGTCACGTGATCTGCCACTCTAATACTTTAATTATGATCGCTAGGATGTGATACACACAAATTAAAAGCACTCTCAATGTAATTTCCATTCGAAACGTAATTTTTCTTTACAAATGTGTCATTAGAGCTCAGATAATAACAATTATTTTAAGATAGTTTAAACATTTTAGGGATTTTTGTAGCTCATTCTCATGCTCTTCTACTTTGCATTGTTGCTATGAAATCAAATCAGTTATTATAATTTTATTTTTCTTTGAAAATTTAGATATAGTGAAAAAAGCCTTATGATAGGATTTATATTTTTCTACAAATTATCTTAGTTTAACTCGTCTATCTATACTAATTTTGTATGTTTAAAAACTCTCATTATTTATTTATTATTTTTTTATAATTATTATTGTTATTTTTTAATGTTGCAAAACTGCAAGTGCTTTAAACAATCATTCTGGTTAAGGAAAAAAAAGTGAATTGATTATCAAAATATTATTATTCCTGCTGAAGTACAAATTTAATATTTTAATTTTTAAAGTACATCAATTAAGTAAAGAATCACATATTTGAAAAATTAAGTCTTTGCCGTGCTCAACTCATTTTATGTTTAGAAACAATAAAACCAAACTAAAACTAATAACCTCAACTAATGCCAATTAAACTAATGCCTCAACTCATTTTATGTTTAGAAACAATAAAATAAAACTAAAACTATTAATGATTTTATAAAGAAGTAGGTAAGTTACTTTTTTAAAAAAATACTTATTAATTTTTTTTAGAATTATGTAGCTAACATACACTCTAAAAAAAATCTGTAAGGTTACTAAGAATTCTCTAGGAAACTCAGCTTCCATAAGTTTTTCTAGTAATATTACATAAGAAATATGTGTATATATTACTAATTAAAGCTTAGTATCCAATACAATCATTTAAATTGCAAGCATACTATAAAAACTTCAGTAAACGTTACCAGATATATTCTAGTAATCAATACATCCACTTATGTAGTATCTTTACTAGGAAAACCTTAGTAACTAGCAGTTTCAAAAATGTTAAACAAGAGGGCGCCACTAATTTTCTCTTAATCAGGTATTATTTCGACTTTTCCGGAGCAGGTCGCAGGACAGAACTCGCAACCTCAAGATTAGCTCGCGCATCCTTCAACGAGAAGTAGCACGTTTGTCCACGCGGTCATCGGGATATGCCGATTCTTTGCGTGTAAATAATGATGTTAAAATCTTGATCGATATAAAGCTTTTGGATATGAAGTTTTAGAAATAATTTTTACGCAATTTGTATGTACTAAAATAAAAACACGTTTTTCTGTTTCTCATCGTTGCGATATCGATTCGTTATAATTTTTTCGTTGAAACGTACATTGATTGAAGTTTTACCTTTGACCGATATCGAATCAGACTTTTATCTCTTAGTCTCGTACACTTTCAATTTACGGACGCGATAACCGGTTAGTTTTTGCTAAATCCGATGGCCGATCGAACAAATTTCGAGAAGCAAAACAATGCAACAAGGGAAACTACGCATCTCTCAAAAAGGTAGCCAGGTGGCGCTGTACGCGTTACATTAATTTACTTAGTATTGCTTAGTATTACTACAGTAGTTTCTTTAGGTTATACAGATGATTTTCTAGTAAATGGTGAAAATCTGTAAAGTTACTAAGTAATCGTTAGTAAATTCAAGCCAAATTTTTTACAGTGAACGTATCCACATTTTTTGTTGATTTTTAAATAGTTCAGGGGGTTGCAATCAACGTTATCTTACATTAATATAGGTAAAATTTTCCCTGAATAATAAATTTTTAAAAAAAACCCACATATTTATTTAGAACACCACGGGTATATAAAAAAAAACTATGACAAAAATGGGGCGTTAAAGATGAAAAAAATTATAATATTTATATGCCAGGTGCAAGTTTAAAATATTTCAGGGATAATAAAATACGCAAGTTCATATTCCAAACCTAGTTATTCGTAATAATTTATAATTTGAACTTTAGATCATATCTACTAAGTTAAATATTTGAAAGTGAAATTCAAGAAAAAAAAAGATTTTGCAAAATGTATACGTTATCTAATAAAATGTTTCTTACATTTTTACAAATGATATAACATTTTTACAACTATTTGATTTGCAACCACCAAAGAAATAACTGATAATCAACCTGCAATCGCATAACTTATTTATTTTAATTTTTTTTTTCTTTTTTTGTGTGTGTTTCATAATTTGCACAACCCTATTACCTTCTAAGAAAAGGTATTTCACTGAGGATAAGGTTCTTACAACGGCACTCTATTTTGCTTTGGAATACGATAGCAGAATATTTTGGTTGAACTAAGGTATTGCGAATATCAAGTTGCATTTTTTCCAGAATTTTACATAAAAAGATATATTTATATTTTATACTTAATATCTTCTTGTTCACAGTTCACATGCAGATAAATAAAATATAAACCTTATTAAGTTTATTTAGTAGTAATTTTTAACCTCTTGTAATCCGAACAAAATTATATACATGTTTTTTTTTTTTTTAATAATTTGAGATATTTTTCAGAGAATTATATATAAAAACGTACTTTTTGCAAGGACTAATAATTAAATTAAGTAAAAAATAACTTTTTAATGTTTGATGTGGAGCCCTTTAGTTGAAATGTAGTCTTATTCCAAAAAATATGCATTATTTGTGTGTGTTAAGAAGGCACAAAAAAGCTTTTTAATTTTCTGGAATTGGTAGTCTATTGTTACATATAATTAATAGTCTATTATTATTTTTATTCCTATTTGTATATTAAAACTTAAAATCATTGAAATTGTTTTTTTAAAAAAAATTTGTGAATAGAATGTAAAGAAAACTGTTTTGTTTTTATGTCTTTATATTAAACTATATTTACTTTTATTTGCTAAATATTCATGTTTATTTATTTTTTATTATGTCTTGTTCGAAAAATAGATTTTGTCATATAATTTGATGAAAAACTAGCACTTTGAGGATGAGTCGTTTTTCCGCTCACGATCCAGAAAACACTGCATACTAAATATAAATTATTTTTAAATCATAGTGATGCTTTATTTTAATTTTTCTTAGAAAATTTTTCTTTGTATAATGAACAGAGGAATATATCAGGGATTGTAATGCGTATATATCCCATTAAGTCAGCCACATTCTTCCTGTTCAGTTCTACTTTTGTGTAGTCGTTTCCATTACTTCAGCTTAATTGATTGCCAAAGACAGCCGGAATCGAAGAATGAATATCGACAACTGTTCGAGAAAGAAACGTTTATAAGAATGTGTATTCTTCTGCTTTTGTGGAGAACTAGATAGATTTTGTGGAAAATAATTACCATTACACATTTATCAGCTACTCTGTGTGGTTAGGTTAGGTTTGAATTATCGTACCATTAGAGCTACATGAGGGCTATTGGTGACGGGGGCCGTATTTTAGAACCACAGTCAAGTGACGCTACTCTGCGTGGGGAAATAGTATTGGATAGGGCAATCGTGGTGTTCTAGTGTGATATTATTCCTATTAAAAGCAAGCAAGAAGTCACGTCTTATAAAATTGATTCACCCTAAAATATCTAAAATGAAGATTTAGTTATGAAACTAGAATTTTTTTAAATTTGAATAAAAATAACTAATTCAAAACCATAGTTATTCATAATAATATTCCACAGTTCATCGTTCCTCTTTTCATTTCACTAAATATATTTACAAATGTCCTTTACAAATTTTGAGTACTTAAAACTAAATGCATGTATATAATTGCGGAAAATCGTTGTCGTGATGTTATTTTCAAAACGGTTAAGTACACCCTTCACTTGAATTTCTAAATATAACTCCGGACAGAAGACAACTTCATTATTATTGAAGAGGAGATTCATTATACGAGACTTTAATCAAGGTCCTTAGACAATGTATCTGTATAATGAACTTAGACACGAATGCACTTGTTGCTCTTTTATAACGATGCCTCCCCCCCCCCCCCCCTTCCCCCTTTCATTAATATTTTTCAGTATATCAAGGAATATTTTATGTCGAGTATATATCTAAGTTATAAATGTAGCTTTTTATTATACCGTAATAAAATAAGCACATGAGACTGACAAAATAATAATTTTATTGGTATTTTGGTACAGATTAAATCATAAGCAAAATGTCTTTGGTCGGCTTATGGTGTGGTAGTTAGCGTGTATTCTTTTTCAGTCACTTCGACCCAGATTCGTTTAATGGCCATGCAAAAACTTAGCACTGCATCCCTCTAATTCGATAAAAGAATACCAAGCTAGCTTGGGATGTGAACGTGGGGAGTATAATCTAACTTGCCACAATTAAATTTTTTGTTTCATTAGAAAATAAATAAATAAACAAGTTACCACAGCTGTCTTTATCTTACAACATTTTCACATTTTCAATGATCAAGCACACTAATCGAAATACCGGAATATATGTGTCAATCTACCAACCAACCACATCTCCAATATACACATAGTTCTTTTTTGCACCCTTTCAGTCCCAAAAATTTACTACACTACAGAAACATCTGATATTCACAAATTAACTTATTTTAGGTCAAAAATAAGAGTTCCACAAGAAAAAAAATGCATTTGAATTTTTTATATGGTTTTTGAAATAATGCCAAAATTTGGTAACTGTGAGAAAAAAAATAAAAAATATATATATCTTCTTTATTGGCTCGACAGCCCTTTGTGGGCCAGGGCCTTCCTCAGAATCTTCTTCCATTCTGATCTTGTTTTGGAAGCCGACCTCCAGTTTTGCACTTTAATCGTTCTGAAATCTTCGTCTACGCAGTCAATCCATCTAAGTTTGGGCCTCCCTCTTGCCCTGGTGCCGATTGGCTTATAGTGGAAGACTCTAGATGTTAAAGAGTCTCGGTTCATTCTGCACAGATGTCCAGCAAATTTCATCCGACTGACTTTTATGATGTTGATGATATCTGCTTCCCTACATAACCTATAGAGTTCATTGTTATATCTGTGCCTCCATATGCCATTGATGTTCACTGCACCCATAATTTTTCTCAAAACCTTTCTTTCAAAGACAGCCAGTCTATTTTCCTGCGATTTTGTCATGGCCCAGGTTTCTGAGCCATAAGTAAGCACTGGTCTTATGATGGTTTTATAGAGTATAATCTTCGTTTTCCTTTTAACCAGTTTGGAGCTCAGGAAATTTCTCAACCCATGTAGGCATCGATTAGCAGCGACAGTGCGTTGCTTTATCTCAGTGTCTAGATTGCTCTGGCAGTTTATATTTGAGCCTAAATAATTGAAGCCCTCTACACGTTCAAATTTATAACGACCAATTTCCAAGAATTTCAAACTCTCTGTTGTCTTGCAGACAGGCATATATTTTGTTTTGCTTTCATTAACACTTAGGTGTATTTTTGCTGCAGAACTTTCGATGGCAGTAAATGCATCTGACAAAGACTTCTTAGTTCTTGCAATAATAACAATGTCATCAGCATATGCAAGGAGTTGGGCTGACTTATTGAAAATGGTTCCTCGGGTATTAATACCAGAATCTCTAATGGACCACTCAAGGGCCAAATTAAAAAGAAGACAAGCAAGTGCGTCACCTTGCCTTACACCATTTCTTACTTCAAAATATTCTGTAACGTTTCCACCTAATCTGACACACGAGAAAGATGGACTTAAAGTAATTTTTATAAGTCTTATCAATTTTTCTGGGATCCCTAGATCACCAAGAGCCTTCAAAAGCATTTGTCGGTTAATGCTGTCATAGGCAGCCTTAAAGTCAATGAAAAGATAGTGTAAATCAATTCCAAACTCTCTTGTTTTCTCCAGAATTTGACGCAGGTTGAAAATTTGCTCACATGTGGACTTTCCTCTCCTAAATCCACACTGATATTCACCAACAATGCCTTCAACCAGGGGTGAAAGCCTTCCAAAAATGATGTTTGAGAAAATCTTGTAAGAGATATTCAACAGACTGATCCCGCGATAGTTTTAACAGTCTGTTGGGTCACCTTTTTTATGGATAGGGCACAGTATGCCATGAGTCCAATCCGTTGGTAGGACCTCATCTTCCCAAATTGAAAAGATAGTTTCATGTATGGCCTTGTTCAACAGAGGACACCCCCCTTTAAAAAGTTCAGCCGGTATAGAGTCAGGCCCTGGGGATTTGTTTCGTTTTAGTTTTCCAATAGCTATTTCCACTTCTTCTAGAGAAGGTGTAGGGAAAGTGCCGTCTGGCTGAACCAAAACAGTTTCTTCAAGGGATACAGTTGGATGGTCATCATTTAGAAGATCATTGAAGTGTTCCATCCACCTTTTAGCGATATCTGAACAGTTGCTAAGAAGAGATCCATTTTTGTCTCTACAAAAAGTAATTCTGGATTTAAAGTCTTTGCGACTATTATTGATTATTTTATAGAAAGCTCTGCTTTCTCCACTCCCTCTCAAATGCTCAGCATCTTTAAGGAGTTCTTCATGATAAAGTCGCTTTTTCTTCCTATGTAACCTCTTTTCCCTTCTTCTTGCAGATTTGTATTCTTCAACAGAATTTCTAGTAAATCTTCTCTGGTGCATAATTTGATATGTTTGATTTTTTTCCTCAGTAGCTAATCTACATTCTTCATCAAACCAGTTCTTTTTATTATTCTTTTCAGCAGGTCCAAGGATAGAATCAGCAAAAATATATATATATTAAATAAAAACATTTCGAGTTATATATTTAAAGGTGTTCGACCATATTATTAAAAAAAAATTAGTAATTATTGTAACCGAAATAGTTTAAATTGCGTCTTAAACATGTGGAACTGAAGTGAACTTTTCAAAAACTAGGTGAAACGCTTGTTAGCTATTTTCTAAATTAAAAAAATATATTAGTTTTGACTTCTATTGAGATTAATGTTCAATATTGTGTAATAGAACAAAATGTGAAGAATCGAATGATGTTTGTTTGGATATCCTAACGGGACATAAACATTTGGAAAAAAGATATTGAAACTGATGATGCCAAATGGCATCACTGGGACTGAAAGGGTTAACTTCTCTTTCTTGTTGTCCGAGGACAGTTGTAGCGCCATCTCACGCCGCCAGATGTGTGGGACAAAGTCTGAACTTTATAAAAACGTTTAAAGCGCCTGGGAAAGATTTTAGCCGACGGAAAGTGTCTGGAAAATTTGTTACTAACTGCTGACATTATTTTCCAAATCATACGTCAAAATCAGCCTTTAGAAAATGACTTAAGTTAACTTAATTAATAATTTTTATTAACTTAATTAATAATTTAACTACTTTTTGCACCCTGTAAATTGGCCGTCGGTTCACTCAAGAGGGTTATGCGTACACTAAAAGTGAATGAAAACCCAACCTAATCCGATACATTTCATAATTTAGAAAATGACTTAGGTCTGGAGCCCTGGGCTCTCACTTTGTAATAGCTAATAATAAAGGTATTTTAGTAAAAAAAAGTGAGAGTTTATTAAGAGTTTTTTGCAAATGACTGCACTTTGTCGCTAGAAATAGGAGACTTTCTTGTCGATCCTACAGTTTTGATCTTCGGACTTTAAAAAAAAATCCAAATTAGATTCCTGATATATTTCACAAGTTTTTTTTTTTTTAATTTAGTAATAATTCTTAACTCAAAGAAGTACAAATCAATTTTGATTTTACCTTTATCAGCCTTGGTCCTAGTTATTTTACTTACTACATTAAAAATGACTATAACTAGTTATGACTGACAGGGTAAAACATTAAACCGAAGTATAAATTAATCCCTAGATATTTATGAAAATAAAAATTAATCTGAAATCAGCAATTTTACACATTTTACATTTTTTTGTTATTTCATTCCGAGTATAAATCAAATTAAATATAATTCAAAATTAAGTTCCCCAAATTCGTTTAATATAGAGTTTTTTTTGTCATTGATCAGTTAAGAAACGTACTTTAAAGATTGACTGGTTCAAATATCTATCTCGATTTGCAGTTCAAAATTTTGCAGCATAAACTTATTCCATAATATATAGGTTACAACAATACGATAAGTAGGGTAACACCTAATCGTGATTGGCCCCCATAAGACAGTGATTGGCCCAAGCCTTTAGCGGCCATTTTGCTTTTCCGATTGGTGTTGCACTGTTGCCAACATGACAAACGTTTTTGGCGGGAATTTTTAAAATCCCTTGTCACACCAATTTTGGGCTTTAACATCTTACTATTTTCAATAATGAACGAGGAGGCCCATCACTGTGAGCGTGCCAATCACTGTACTCGTTACCCTACACAAAGTACCAAATTAATCAAAAATATTTTATGAGTAGGGGAGATCTGTGTACCTAGGGCCACCATGTACCTAGGGCCACCCTACCGTATTTAAATAATATTTAGTTAAAAGTTTTATAATTAAGGGTGGAGAGTGGCAACACCAACTTTTGTTTTGGCAGCCATTTTTAAACTTTGGAGGAGAAAGCTGGGGAAACTTATAAGTGAAAATCTGTTTTGTATGTCCTAAAGTAAAATTCTGAAGCTCATCAATTTTTTTGTTTGACAAAGGAAAGTTGATTTTTTTTCAGTTGAGTTCTAGTGTATAATTTTATTTGTAATATTGGGTTCTAAATGAGATAATTAATAAGTCTCCTCTCCATGTGGGTTTTTCTGTGGATGACATTTTGTATAAAATTATCAAATCTTGTACCTAGGGCCACATAGTTGCATTGTACCTAGGTCCATGGCCCTAGGTACAACTAGGTCTAAGAGAGGTGGCAGAAAACCAGGCAGATGCAGAATTCTGACAGACACTCCAGAAAAGAAAGAAATTGAAGAACAACTTGGAAATAGAAAAGCCAAAAAAAGGAAAATTGTGAAGAAACCTGTAATTGAAATTGAGGAAACGTCATCCGAAGAATTATCAGGCATTGTACAGTGTTCTGATTCCAGTTCCACTGATGATGCAAGTTATATAGTTGATACCATGAGTAATTCTTGTTTGAGAAGGAGGACTTTTGTTTAACAAAGTTACAAGGCAAAAGATCTTAACACTTTTATGTGACTGAAATAATAGATGTTGCAGGCAAACACTGTAGCATTAAATATCTTAAAAAAATGTTGCACAATCAGATAAAGTTATCTATGATAAAGATGAAATCTATAAAATTAATAACAGTAATATAGTGTTTAAATTACCCAAACCACAATCTGTTGGTACTTCAGAGCGGCAAAGTTTGCAGCTCACTTTTGGAATCAGTTTTTTAAATTATTATGTGAAATGAAAATTCTTGCAATTCATTAATAATTTGGTCTATTGCAACTTAGATAATTGAATGAAAAATGAATGTAATACTTGTTATCCTTCCTTTTATAAAATTCCTGTATGTATATATGCGTTTTTTATTCACTGGAAATAAAAACCTGAGTTTATAAGGACTGGCCCTAGGTACACAAGCTACTGGCCCTAGGTACATTGATGTCTTGTACCTGGGGCCATTCATGAAGTTTTTTTAAAAAAACTCATATTTAAAAGAATATATTATTTTAAGTATTTTTGTTAATGCCAAATGGATATTAATTAGTGTAATGATTTGTGCATACCAATTTTACATTTTAAAATAATTTATTGGCTCTGTTTTTGAGGATTGAAAAAATCCGGCCCTAGGTACACAGGTCTCCCCTAAGTGTTTTGATTAGAAAATCCGCAGAGAAATTATTTTCAAAGCTAAGTAAATTTAAACGCTTTGTTATTAAAATAGCAATCTGTTAAAAGCCTCTTAAGCTGGCCTTTGTTTGTTTGCGAAGCAAGATAATTAAATATCCAGCTCCTGTATGAGTCATATTAAAAATCATTTTAATTAACTTCAAATGCTTATTTTCCTTTTGTTAAGTACGATTTGACGTAATGAAAATTCTTAAACATGCAAATTTTAAACATTTTTAGCATTTATTAAATATATTCTCCAAGTACGAGTTATTGTTTGGAAGAGTAATTGGAAGGATATTCGAATTAGTTTGTGGTATAAATTATATTCAACTTTTTATTTATAATAAAAATAAGCGAAACAATTAGTTTTATTATTTCATAGATAATAATGAGTTTTAAGTGCATATGTCCCTTTCAAAATATAATATTCCATTGTTGTAATTGGTTGAATTTGTTTGAGTTATTATCGGTTGATGAGCCATTTTCAAAGCAGCTTTAAAGTGACTATAAACTTGTTTTTCATGTGTGTTTTAATTAAATAATTCTTATCGTTTTTACCTTTGACACCGAGATAAAACATAAACAAAATAGGAATCTATATTTTTAAAATTTATTTGCTCTAAATTCCGTCACACTGGTGCACAGAATGAACTACATTAAATTATTGAGGCTTGACGAAAAAATTTTAAGATATTACTTGTACTTAATACCAAAAGTCAATTTTTACATAGTAAAATTCTTGATACTATAATGTTGTAATAAATATTATCGTTTTAATAAATATTTCAAGGGTTTTTTTTAATTTTTTTTGTTTCTGGAAAACTTTTCTGTTAGAATTTCTAACAGGTGACATTTATGACTAAAATTTCACTTATAGCTAGTAAGATAATATTAGTTAAGCTTACTGTTGATCTAAAAACTAATTTTAATGATAGCGTTTAATTCCTTATATATTGGGTGGTTATAAAATAACGCTCGCTATTCGGAGAGGTCTGTAGCTGGAATGAATAATCCGAATGCAACAAACATCGAAATACTTATTAATCAATAAGGGGGGGGGGATAATTTAATCATAAAAGAGAAACTCGTCTTTTGACCAGGGTTGTAAATAACGAGGCATAATTGGCTGTTTTGGGTGAAATTGGCCACAATTGGCTGCGCCTCGTAATTTAGAACCCTGGAAGAGTAATTTATAAATTTTTTAATTAGAATTTAGAAGATTTTTTATTATTCCATTCTTTTCCCCCCTTCTTGATTAGTAAGTGTCTCAATGTTTAATGCATTGGGATTATTCATTCAAGCCACAGACCACTCCGAATAGCGAGCGTTATTCTATAACCACCCTGTATTTCCGTTGATCGTGGTTCGTTTTTATTTTGCTTATTTTTAGTGCAATGTTTTTGTAAGAACTTGGTTTAACTTTCGGGGTGTCTTGCTGTAACTAAAGTCGTCCAAAACATTCACGCAAAAATGCAGTAGCTACCAATGGGTATTAACAATACAGAACCGTTTCAAGGAGAAATAATGCAGTGGGGGGGGGGGGGGAACATGGTATGCCCTAGTAAGATATCACCTATGGAATGTTCGTGATTTTTTCCTGCAACAATGTGAATGGATAAGGGTTGTTCTGGTGACGTAGAACTCGGAACAATTTATCGAGTACGACCATTATTAGGGGACCCATTGCTCTTGTGTCTGATATATTTTCGTTCGGTGGCGAGAGGTTGACTTAGGGATCTTATTTACAGTGATTCGTTTGGCATCTAACGGTGAGAAATCGATCACAGGGACTAATGATTGCGACTATGGGTTTATATTTGTAATTATATTTGGTTTGGTTCGGTCCGATTAGGTCATATCGGCTAGTGAAAAAAAGACACAAAATCGGGGTCCCTGATTGCACAACTTAACCTCATAGTCAGAGCTAGTTAATTCATAGTCATTAGCAGCGTCAATACAGTAGATGACCGATAATAATTTATTGTGCCAAGGTAGCTCCTTATCTTGAGGGGTCTAATTTTTTTTAATACTGAAATATTAACTAAGTTTTTAAGTGGTAATGATAAATAATAGTGTTAAAGGGAATATCTGAACAAAAAAATAATTAAAAAATGACATTTTTTATATAAATTTAAATTTTGAAGAAATTTGCCTTAAATATAAGCCCCTTACCCAAAACGTCACAAGCAAAAAAAAATAATTTTTTTCCTTAAATATGAGGCAGAGTCATAAATTAGACCTTCTTACAGGTTTTGAAATGAGATTTTAGCCAAACTTCGAATACTTTAGGAATTGAATAGTATCCAATCTATGTTTATGAAATTTTTCAAAAAAGAAGGAAATTTTGATATTTAAAAGTCCATAAAATAAATTCTATCAGTTATTTCACTTAAATTTCATTTCAAAACACTCATGAACTTATAATAAACATACTATGAAAGTTTTATTATATTATATTAATTAGTTTTTGAGATATCAGGTTTTAGAAAAAACTTTGTTGTTGAAAAATACCGTTCTTCAGAAAACGTGTTTAAAGTATTAAGTTTTACAGAGTTCATTCTAGAATTAAAAAAGGGCAGGGCGCTTCAAACACAAAAAGGGCACTTGCAAAAAGTTTAGGGCATCTAAAAATGCGATAAAATAATTTTTTTGGATTTTTAGAAAATAGAATATACACTCACACTAACAATGAGCCAGAACTGCAAACAGATCGCCATGAGTAAGGTGGAGGAAATTATTAATGCTACTAATAAAACAAACATGGGTTTTGTTTGCATTCAGCTCTAGCATTTAAAATTAAAAGCATGGTTCATACACTTTTTCCAAGTTTAGTAGAACTCCAATTATTCGAAGAGGTGTTGATTATAAGAATGCCAGAAAAATTTAACTTGGCCTACCTGTTACTGTTCCTCTTTATTCAATGTCATGTCTAGTATTTTTTTTGTACCCACAAAAAAAATACTAGGCAGGCATGACATCCAACAGAGACGTACAGAAAAAAATAGGCCGAGTATAAGTTATAAATCGCATATAAATTTTAGTACACTTTTTCCAAGATTCTAACAAAAGTTGAAAAAAAAAAACTATTATAAAACGATATAACTCAAACTGAAACAAAAGCTATAACCCAAACAACATCTTATAATTTGGATTTGGTTAAACCGAAATTACAACTTCATTATCTCACAGCCCAACAATATATTTTGAGTAATTGATTAAAATATATATTTTCTCCAATTATCCAAATTTAAAATTATATGAACGTGGTTAGGTTCCAATTCCAATTGCTTAGATAATTTTAGTTCTACTGCATACTATTCAAGAATTTTTTCCAGAAAAATTCAAGAACTTAATTACTAACAAAAATTTGAATATATTAAGCGTGTATAAGCCAACACTCCATAAAAACAACAACTAAAACTAATCTGAAACCCCGGTAAAAGACGAAATAAAAAAAAGCATAAGTTTCAAATGTAAACAAAAAAATCTTAACATTCAAACTGCACTTGCGATCACAAGGTCACGACTCAAAACGATAGATCAGAAGAAAATATTCTGGTTGGTCCAATAAGGCCTGAACCGGAGCTACAAAAGTATTGAGACACTCTTTCCGATCACGCAAACGCAGAGCCCGCGAACTGTCAATCATTGAGTAGGCAATGTGACGTTATCGGTAGATTTCTAAAAAATTACTAGGCTGCAAGATAATCAAATCAAGAAGCATGAATTGCACATTTTTGGTCCGGATGAAGATGACCCTCTTTCAATGAGGGATTGCACCCGTTGGCCAATATTTGAAGACATCTTAGTGTAATATAATCCTAATTCATCCTTAAAATTTTAATTAATTTTTTTACTTTTATTATTAAAATCCATTATTTAAACTTGTTATTTATCGAAATTTAAGTTTAGTTTTCATCGATATAGATAATGAACTTTATTTTTTTTTAGGTTATGGAAAATTTTAAGTCTTAGGGTTAAGCCGTTTGTTAAAGCTGATCCCCTTGTTCAAAGCATGATTTTTGCTCAAAATTCTCTATTGTCTATCTGATTCTAAAATTGATTATGTCTGGCATTTCTTAATGATTAAGTTTAGAAAAACGGGTTTAAAAGTATAATATAACGTAACCTGGGTTAAATAAATTTTTGAAAAAGAAAGTTGGATAAGCGGAATTTTTGAAAAACTCGGGAAAATGCGGAATTTTTTTTTAAAAAAAAAACGGCAACGAGGGCGGGATTTATTTTGTAAAAAAGGGCATTTAGGGCGGGATTTATATTTAAAAAAGGCGGGCAGGGCGCAGCGCCCCGTGAAAAACGCCTAGAATGATCTCTGAGTTTTATCTTCCATATCCGCTTTGTTAAGTGCCAAATTTGACGCACTATGCTTTACTGAAATAACCATGACTTTTGATTGAATTATTGTAAAATTAAAATATCAACAGTTTTTAAAATGTTTATAGTAGGGCTTCTTTCTAAAGCATTAAACAAAATTTGTGATAATTGTCATAATTTGCAGTTTTCAAGGTAGGGGCCTTAACCTGTCTCTAGCATAGATCTCTGAAAAAAAAATACAGTGTATAAAACAATATCCAAAGGACATGTATCATGTCTTGACATTAAACAGTTTAATAGGAACGAAAATGGAATTTCGGTTGGTTAATTAATGTAGTGGGTGGAGAAAAGATCATTTTCTGTAAAAATTCGATATATCTTTCACCAAAGTTTTTTAATAGTCTTCCGCTTCAAATACAATATTTAAATGATCTTACTTCCTTCAAAAAGCAGTTAAAAATGTTTTGTTTGATATTCCTGATATAGAGAACTATTTTTGATTATGCATACATTAATGATTGAAATAAAATTATGAAATGAAATTTGTATTGACTAACCATTCTGTATATACAACCGACAAATCTCTTGCCACAAAAATATTTTTTACTTGTAATTTATTATTTGTTCTTTTTTTGTGTTTGTAAATTTACATTATATACTTTTTATGTTCGCCAATATGGTTCTTGTGACCCTTGGTGTTCTGTCCACTGCATTATTGCTTTTGTGTTTGTGTTTCCATTAATCAATGTATATTATTTTTTTGTGCAATGAATTATTATTATTATTATAATTATAATTATTATTTTAATTAATTAATTATAATTATTATTTTAATTAATTAATTATAATTATTATTTTAATTAATTAATTATAATTATTATTTTAATTAATTAATTTTAATTAATTAATTATAATTATTATTTTAATTAATTATAATCATTAAGTGTATTGTTCAAAGTGAATATACTGCACATATTTTTTTTGTTTGTTCTGTATGTTAGTTTTTATGATAAAGGAACATGAAAAAGGTTAATTTAACATTAGCCGTATACAAGGTAACCTGCCAAAAAAATTATGTATTATGAATATTAAGTTCATTAACACCATTTCAACTCAATGACTTACCAATCCAATTCTTCATTCATTTAACAAAGACCTGTCAGCGTTTACTGTTCAATGTAAGTGATCGATGTATCGTTTCCCAGTAATTCTTGTCTCTAATAATTCAAAACCCTTATCACCAACTTCAAGTTTAATTAATGATAATTCCTCATTCAAATCAATGTGTTTCAGCTACCATAAAAGAGACTTCATGTAATTTGGTGGTTTGACATTCTCGTTACAACAAATTAAAAACTCATTTACTGGTTAATTTTCTACGTAGGTTCACATGGGAGAATTATGGGTCACTCTCTTTCCGGGGTAAATAATGGTCACTAAGTTTTGGGAATTAAAAATGGTTTTTACAAAACAAATTAATTATGCCAAGTCATCCTTATACATTCTAGTTTCTTATATCAAGTTCAAAAACAATGTAACTCTGCAGCAAAAAACAGAAAAAAAAAATACTTTTTTACACTACTATAAAAACATCTTCAAAAAAGATTATCTTTGAAAAACAGGATTTTTTAAGATCCATACTGGAGAAACATATTTGAACTAACTATTTTGTTGGTGCTATTTTTCAATAGGGAAAGGTCTAAGCTTTTCCATTCCGATATAAATTTTTTCATAATTATTCTTTTAAATGATTTTAAAGGTATATCGATTTACCCCCCAGGTTTACTGGGGTAATTCTGGGTCAGTTATATTTTTTGATTTTTCATGTGCTTTTAGCTAAGTGGTATACGTTTTTTTGAAGCAAAAAATCAGGTTAGGCTGCATTCCAAATTTCATTAAAAAAATTCGAATTAAAAGTTTATTTAAAATTTAAATGACAAAAAATTTAATATCTACATTGAAATAACATGTAAATTCCATCTTTATTCAATATTTTGACTGTTGTCATTTCCTTAAACTTACGAGAAACTTTCGAGATACTTCGAACTGTAAATTAATTTAACAAACGATAAATAACTGAATTTTCGAAAGAATGTAATTGTGAAATTGTGGCATTATTTATTAACCCTTTCAGAGTCCCAAAAATTCACTACACTACAGAAACATCTGATATTCCTAAAATAAGCTTATTTTAAGTCAAAAATAAGAGTTAAATTAGTAAAAAAATAATTTTATATGGTTTTTGAAATAATGCCAACATTTTTTAACTGTGGAAAACAACAAAATAAAAATATATGTGTTACCTAAAAACACTTCGAGTTATATATTTTAAGGTATCTGTCCACATTATTAAAAAAAAATTAGTAATTATTTTAAACGAAATAGTTTAAATTGTGTTTTAAATATGTTGAACTGAAGTGAACTTTTCAAAATTCAGGTGAAAAGCTTGTTAGCTATTTTCTAAATAAAAAAAGAGTAGTTCTAACTTCGATTGAGATTAATGTAAAATATTGTCTTATAGAACAAAGTATGAAGAATCGAATGATGTGTGTTTGGATGTCGTAACGGGACATATAAATATTATTTAAAAATATTGAAAGTGATGATGCCAAATGGCATCACTGGGACTGAAAGGGTTAAAAAAGATTACATCACTATTCTTCGAGCTTAAAACAAATTTAGCAAACGATAAAGTTGAATTGTTTTCTGAGAAAGAAGATTAATAAAGTTAATTTAGGCGTTTAAAAGTTTGCTTTAAATTTTATTTTAACGGCAACCAAAAATTAATTTACTTTTGACATGCATTACTTTAAAAAAGAGGGTGACCCATATTTACCCCATGTGTGACCCATAATTGCCCAAATCCAGGTCACACAATAATTAAAATAAAATTAATAATAATGAAATTTTAGGTAAAGTTATTATTTCAAAAAATTAATAATTATTTTAGCCTACTCCATACCAAATTAAAACTTTTTATCTTTCAGACTTTAGAAAAAAAAAGGATGTTGTTGTATTTTGACCAATAATTCCCCCATATGACCCTAGGAATTTTCTTTAAAAGTTAACACACAACAAATATTTTTATATGTAATTTAAGAAGCCTACAGAATGATGCAAAGTGGAAGAAATTCTTCGCTTAAATCCCTTTTTGAAGACTTGTCTCACTAGAGTTAAAAAATACCTCTTTGTTTATTGCAGATATCATGTGCCGTTAACGGGTTCATGAGTTCTGATATTTCAGCTCTAAACTTAATTTAATCTACTGCTTCGTGAAATTCTGCTTTGTTTCTATAGCTGCACGGGAATTCGTGTTAATATGTGTTAAATGGATGGCTTTATGTTTTGGTTCGGTTGGAACCATGACCAAAAAGAGACACGACCAATTGGAAACTTTTCTTGCCTCTCTAAGAGGCAATACTTTCTTATTGAATCGAAAATTTGCATGCGGAAGATCTCAGGTTCGGGTGCAGGCATCGCTATAATACTGTCGACCTATTAACTGTCCGTGCAAACAAAAATGTCTGACGAATAATACCCAGTGTAGGGTAGCGCACGTTAAATATGTTCCAAAGTCCCAACGCTGCGTACGATGTCGTCCTTAATTGTAGAGTTGGGTGCCTACTCCAATTTCGACTCGTCACTTGACTGTGGTTAGAAATGACGACGCCCGTCGCCAATAGCCCTCTTGTAGCTCTAGTGCAATGAAAATTCAAACCTACCTACCATTCTCCGTTTGTACTAAAAAAAAGCAAACAACGCGATTATGCCTGGTATATCACGTATTACTAAATTGCATGGAATATATACGAATCTGATTGTATATCTTTTTTTTTACGTGATTTTAATATTAAATGCAAGAAATATTTTAATACTAAATGCATAAATGTAAAAAAAATAGCTTAAATACGCTTAAATTTATCCTTTTTATTAGTTTATATTATTAACGCACTAATTAGTTTTTCACTTTCTAGAGCACAAATTTTCACGGATTAGACTAAAAACCGTATTTCCCACTAGTAATAGTGGAATTCTGATGAATAATTTTCATTTGTGACGATGAATCCAACTAAAATATGTCTTCCAAAAGTTTGGTTAATAGATAAATGTCACACGGTGATAAAGTTGTGATCATTATTTAACATAAATTATTTCGAAGACATGTTCAATAAATTTGCACTGATTTTGATACCGATAAATAATGTTATTCCTAAGAAATATCAAAACTTGCTTTGCTATTGCTTTTCTTTTGTAATATCGGGTTTGTAACAAGAATCTCTGTCCACTGTTGCTAAACAAATATATAATACAATCTTTGATATCGTAGTTAGAAAGATAAGTATGTACAATGCTAGGAAACAATATGAAATAGGAATTGCTTATCTCATACCATATCCGAAAAATAACTTTTCTTTCATATGTGACACAGAACCCATATTATATATCGGAATATAGTATTGTTTTCCGAAAAATTACATTATATTACACAAACTATTGAATTTTGTTTTTACTTAGGAACTCTATCAAACCATAAAGAAATTTGAATTGGTATTTCACTGACTCATAAGGCAGAAAAATGAAATATGAAATAAAATTGTATACCCATGATGAATATATTAAGAGTAGTTTTATAAGCAAATAACTTTCCGTCATCGCCTGTGAAAACAAAGAAATATTCGAATTTTCTTACATAATGCAATATTTTCCATGGCCAGTCGGATAGGAAATGTAATAACAGTGTTTTGACAATGTAACACATGTTACTTTCAACTTTATATTACACACGAATAAACGATTTTTTGTCAATATGCTGATACAGGGTGAGACAAATAAAAGCGGCCCCGGTCTAGATATAGGAATACGTTAAAATGCTTGGCGAAAAAAGCTCTTGAAGCCGCCTTAAAGCTGTTTTTGTATTGGTTGGATTAGATTTGCTTCACGTTAGAGTTACTTATAGATTAGTGGCGAGTTCAGATCTTAGTTCGTATTGCATGATCAAGACTTCCCAGAATGAAAATTTTGTGTCTTGCAATCAATTTAGAATGTTTTGAATTAACAAAAACAAAAAGGTCCGATTCTCTAGGATAACGCCTTAAATAATCACTTCTGGAAAAAAAAATTTGATGAGCTCTGCAAACCTTGTTTTATTTGAATTCTAGTAGCTTCTCAAACCATAGCGTAGTTGCCGGCAAATAAGTCGCCAAGCGTTTGTTTGGGCTTAATATTGAAGCGATCAATAGCGTCAGTTAACAAACCTGTTTTTGTATTGGTTTTTGACTTGGCACCATTTCTGACGTATTCTTATCTCCACGTTAGGGACATTTTTATTTGCCACACCCTATATCGTTCCAGTAGCTTTCAGTTTTTATTATAAAGTACTCTTTTCGATTCTCTAAACTATAAAAGGTTTTACAATAGAATTACAAACATAAAATTCAAGTTATAAATGCCATATTAAACTGCATATTGTTCCAATCTCCAAAATAGCTATACTATCATACCTTAACTAATTTTTTCTCTGTAATTGTCTACTCTCCATAGCATATTTCTATTTTCCCAACTTTGGTTGGCAAGGAGTTTATGTAATCCAAATCCATCCGACTAAGTTTTATTTGATCTTTATTTCCGCTTAAGCTATTCACAAAGCAAGAACCGTAAATGTCCCAAGTAATTTACATACACTGGCAGAATTATGTACGACATAACAATCAAATCTCCTAGCATAAATATCTGAAATGTATCGCGAAAATGTTTTATGACACATAGCAAATGGTCGTAAATGCGTCAGAGTCCGGTTTTACGGTTGAAATTATGTACTAAAATATTTATATCTCGGCGAAATAGCATTTTGAAATGTTTACCGATATGCATTTTGGTATAATTCAAATTATGGCACCGCGTTGCTTGTAACTTGTATAAGTTTTATGACCCAATAACTTTTAAAGTCTAATTATTACAAGATAGCAAATGCATAAAAAATAGTGATAAAACAATTCATTTGAAGTCATGCTTTTTTTAAATTTATATTTTTGTCATCGGTATCGTTTTCTACAGTATTTATGTGCGAAATTTTTCCGACTGATATTGTTTAAGCGATAACAAATGGCAAGTAAACCTTAATATAATAAATACTGTTTTTTAAACCTGAGTTTTGCAAGAGATATGTATACGTTTGTACTGCACGTACCAACCAACATAAATGTAATACTAATTAAATGTATGATAAATTGAAAATCGTGATTTTTCCTTAGTTTAAAAAACTGTCTCATATACAGATTATCATTAAATTTTATTTATTTGAAAATTTAGATGCTTAACACATAATTTCTAATTTTGGAATCTAAATTTTAAGCATTTTCTTTATTATGCACTGTGTATAAGCTTTGAAATGTTTCAATATAATTTAACACATATTTATTGTCTGAAAAATATATATCTTATATATCATAGTATTTTTTTCTTGTTTTATTTTAAGTCGTCGATGCGTCAAGGCGTTATAAAATTCAAGTATAACAAGTTTTTAGTTTACCAATATCTTTAATAGTTCCAAAAATATAAATACCAGTATTTAAAGTTTTCAAATATTTTTTCGAGTATATTTAAACCCTTTTCAAAGGGTAAAAAAAATTCCAATGCTTTTTTATTTCCTTATTTCAAAATAGTTGTAAAAATATAAATGCGATTCAAAAATAAATACAAAACTCGTGAAAAGGATTCGATAAATGGAAAAGATCATAAATTACACAACAATTGAATGCATGAGAAACAATTTTTACTAACAATATATATTTTTTCTCTCTTTATGATAAATGACGATGCAAAACTTCAAACAGTTGTTACTGTAAGAGCACGTTCAACAATTTTTATGAAAACGAATCTGGAGAATGTCGTGATTTTAACAGGGTTCTGTTCAAAATTTGTTTGTTTACCCGTTTACTATTTATTCTAATTTTTTTCTATTCTTTAGAAGAATGGTCAGTAACATATAACTAATAATAATAATAATAATAATAATAATAATAATAATAATAATGATAATGATAATGATAATGATAATGATAATGATAATGATAATGATAATGATAATGATGATGATGATGATAGTAATGATGATAGTAATGATGATAATGATAATAATAGCAATAATAAAATAATACTAATAACAATATAAATGACGATGACAAAGTTCAAGTGGTCGTTACTGTAAGAGCACGTTCAACAGTTGAATTGAACGTCGTGATTTTCTTTTGGTTCTGTTCAAAATTTGTATGTTTACCTATTATTATTTATTCAAAAATTTCTTTATTCTTTAGAAAGGATTGTCAATATCTATTATGGAGCTAATGTATAAGTTTTGATATTGCAGCATCAGCAAAAGTTATTCCTTTGCATGTAAGTATATTTATCCCCAGGTATGAGAATTTTTATAACAGCAAAATAAAACATATTTTTACAATAGAAAACATATTTTTATGGAAATACCATACGGATATTTAATTATTCCAAAATAGACGGAAAACGGTGACATTATTTTCAAAAATTATAAATTCATTATTAAATAACCATATTTCCCCTTTAAATTTGTTTATTTTTTAGGGAAATTCTGATTTTCATATCTGGTGAGAAAAATGTGTAGATGTCAGAGCAATACTTTATCACAAATTGCAATTTTAAAACCTATGCTATGGGTCGTCGGACTTACTAGTGACTGAAAATTTTCCTCTTGAAATGTAGTAATATTCAACAATTTTCTCTGTGGTTTACATTTTTTTGGCTCTGATATGATTACAATTTTTTGGCTCTGATATGAATAAATAAAAAAAAAAATAACAATAAAATAAAAAAAAATCCTTTATTTACATTTATGCTTCAAAAATATCTAATGATAATATGATAATCACAAATATACTTTAAAGGCAGGAAAAAATATATAAAAGTATTTCCTCTTTAAAAAAAATAATAATAATAATAATAAATCCACTTCAAACTCAATCAGTAAAGGTGCTGAAAAACTTTTCCTTCCATACTAAATTCAATAAACCAACCTCTACGAATCGCATCTAAAAACCTATAAGAGATACAAAACTTTTAAAGCCTTCAGAAAACTGCACAAATTGAGGCGGAAAAAAACCTCGGAAATGTCTCCAATTTCTCGGTTCTCTCCGCCCATTCTCAATTTGACGTGGTTTGACTCCCATTCGTATATAAATAAGCTCATGACTTGATAATGCAAGTCAACCTACTTTCGCTGAAGTCCACGTGGCACATGTGGGGCACTGTCATTAGGGCTAAGTGTGTTTCTGGACATTTGATGTCCGGAAACAAACTAAGAAAAAAAGTTCGGACACTGTAAATGTTTGTCACTGCACTGAAGGGTGGAGTGAATAAAGCGTTAGATTAGTTAGGTTTTGAATTATCGTCACACCAGAGCTACACGAGGGCTATTGGCGACGGGCGTCGTATTTTAGAACCACAGACAGGTGACAAACTAACACCTGAATAGGCACCCAACTCAACCGTTAAGGGCGGCATTGCACGCAGCGTTAGGACTTTGAAGGATATTTAACGTGCACTCCCTTACACGGGGTATTATCTAGGGTTCTATTCGTCGGACATTTTTGGCTGCACGGGCCGTTTATAGGTCGGCAGTTATTTTGGCGATACCCGGACCCGAACCTGGGACCTTCCGGATGCTAGGCGAGTGTCTAACCGACTCGGCTCCCCAGCCCCTTGTGTTTCTGGACATTGATGTCCGGAAGAAACTAAGAAAAAAAGTTCGGACACTGTAAATTTTTGACACTGCCCTGAAGGGTGAAGTGAAATATAACGTTCGAAAAAGATTACGTTACAAAAATAAAAAAAAAAAAATTAAAGATGGCTTATGTCCAGAAGATTTCCGTAAATGATTTAATTTCTTACACTCTTAAAACTAAAGAGTGAAATTAACTCATGTAGGAGAAGTGCATTTTCGACACTGAAACTGAGTAAAAATTGACTCAGACTGAGTTAAAATCACTCCTTTAGAGTGATTCTGTTGGAGTTTTAACTAAAATAAAGAGTGAAATAAACTCCAATAGGAGAAATGCATTTTCGACGCTGAAAAGAGTGAAAATTAAGTCAGTCCGATTTAAATTCACTCGTTTGTTTTAAGAGTGTACATGGATAAATATGTAATAAACGTTGACAACATTACAGTAGAGTCCCGTTTATCCGAATCCTGGTTAATCGAAAAAAAATCAGAGCCGTTCGGTTAAAATAAGAAATTTATACGCATAAATAAATACACACATTATAAATACGTACTTACAAAGTTGGATTTGTTTATAAAAGTATGCAGTATTTTTTTTTTTATTTTTTATTTTAGCTGCTCAGTTTTGATCCCGTACCTTTCGGATAAGCGGGACTCTAATGTGTTTTATTTCCAGGCGACTAATAAACATTGAAATAGAAATGTTATTGGAAATATATATCTTTCAAACAGATCTCAAAATGCCCCGTCGTCAGGTTTCGAGAACAAGGCAGAGAACATGCACAACATAAAAAAATGTGTCATTTGGCCACATTTGGATTTCTATCAATAAATATTGGCTGATGAGAGTTGGTTAATCCTAAAAACTAGCGTCTTTTTAATGTTATAACTTAAATATATATCTCAGCGTCCAAAATAATTTTTAGTATTACAATATTAACTTGACTTTAGATCGTTTGTCATAAGCTCATTTCTGCTCTGCAGTAAATCTGAAAAAAAAAATAACAAGTTAAAATATGCTATTTCTGTCATTTTTATCACTAAATAATATCTTCTGAGGGTTAGTTATTAGTTAGAAGAAGCGTCTATTTAATATTAGAACTAAAATATATCTACACAATCAAAAAGATATGTTAATGCTTTACGGTATTTTTTAAACTTGACAATGGATCTTTTGTCTTAAATTAATTTCAGCTCTGTTGTATAAAGGAGAAAATAATTAAAGTTTTTAAAAAAATATATTTATAACATTATCCGAGACTTCTAAATAAAGCTCTCTTCCTAAAAAACGTCAGTTACCTCATATTATTTAACCCCCGACATATGTCACCATCTAATCCCAGGTGCCTTTGTCCCGCAGCTACCGTTATCCGGGGGCTTCCGCTCGACTGCAGCTGATTAGCTCATTTTTATGGCTGCAGCTCCTTCGCACAATGGGTCGGATAGGGACTTATCTTTAGAATGGGATGTTTTGAGGTGGGTTTTTTCTTTCTTTTTATTAATCTCGGCCACGTTTTGTGTCAAGAGATTATTAGGTTTAACGTTAATTGGGTTCGAAAGGTTACTGAAGTAAGGAACAAAGATTTGTCAAAATTAAAGTGAGCAGTTGCGAACGAATTGGAGGAAACATGCCTACAAATGTGACCGAAGTCACGTGATTTTAGCAAAAAGGTTTTGGCTTACATCAAATCAAGGGAAATACTGGTTTTAGATGCATTGCATTGCTTCCGGTAAAGTTCACCGTCTTTACGGTGTTAAATAGTCGCAGTATCAATGTTAGGTTATGTTTGAATCATCGTCACACTAGATCTATAATATGGCTATTGGCGACGGGCGTCGTATTTTAGAACCACAGTCAAGTGACGAGCCGACACCTGGATAGGCACCCAACGCAACCCGTTAAGGGCGACATCGTATGCAGCGTTAGGACTTCGAAAGATATTTAACGTGCACTCCCTTACACGTATTATTCGTCGGATATTATTGACTTCATATTTCTGACCGGGTCGGAAGTTATTTTGGCGATGCCCGGACCTGAACCTGGGACCTTTCACATGCTAGGCGAATGCCTAACCAACTTGGGTCCCCAGCCCAGTAACAGTGTTAAGTGTATGTGATATTTCACATGCGATGAAAACAGAAACTGAATAACGGTTTTATTCGTTATTTTCAATAGAGTAGTGACAATTGTGATGCAACTTAATTAAGTGGCGTTTGTTTTTTCAGAAATAAAAGGGTTTCTGATCAACTAACTCATCCGACTACCCCATATTTACCATTGTAACCAAAACAAAAACTAAATATACACATTTCTAAATTTATGTTATTAGTAGTTTAATCTAATTGTTTTAGGTTCAAAATATCGTGATTGAAAATAATGCTAACCACTAATATTATTTAGAAATGCCACAATTTATTCAGAACAGAAATATTAAAATTCATTTGAATATATCGCATTCCTCGGTTATGGTTCTATGATTGATTTTTGTGAATATAAATTTATTTTATACTCTTATCTTCGTTAGTTTATGAATAATGTATTCTACGTCAGTTTGAATAATTAATTCTACGTTAGTTTCTGAATAACTATTTCTACGTTTGCTACTTAATAATTAAATCTACGTTAGTTTCTGAATAATTAATTCTACGTTATAGTTTCTTATATCTAGAAAACCGTCCGCAAAAAAAAATATATATCTATACACAATTCCGAAAAATTGTATTGAGCATCAGCCCAATTCCATATGGATTTATTTGTAGGAATTCAAATTGTTATGCATGCAAGAAGAGGGTCTGTTTGATAACAATTGAGAAAAAATATATAAAAGCACATGGGACAGTTCCTAGGGCTTGATATTGTAGACACATGCGCGATTCTCATCTCAAATTTTCAATTGGAGAATTCAACTCAATTTGGAATTTTCTGAACGTCGTTTATAAGGATGATTTATCTCGTCACCAGTACGTAACGTAGTTACCGATAAATCAAAAGATCGGCGACAAGTAAATATCCCTACGTGCTTATTGGTTGTCCCCGTAGGTCAGTCTCTTTAAATCTTTAGCGTTAGATTTTTGGGACATTGCATTTATGGTCCTTTGCACCATTAAATTGAGAATCATGGTATTTCATTCTTATATACACGAAAATCTTGCAATTTTCTGATATGTATATATCAAACCATTCTATAGTCCACAATTAATGTATACTATTATAAGTGCACCGTTGCCACTTAATATTTTTTTACATCGGAAAACGCAGGATGCTTTGTTGTTTTCCACTCATTTAAGAAATAAATGTTACTGGACTATTATTTAAATTATAAAAAGCAAACATTTTACAATTAAATAAAAAATATCTGATTTTTTTAAACATTTTTTTTTTAAGTTTACAACTTGAAATTGTTATAAGCAGCTATCAAAATGAGCTTTAACATTTAAGATTTACAATATTATAATATTTTTTAATGTATGTTGAAATACTTTTATCAACTTTTCGAAACAAAACAATTAAATATTGTAGAAACTTTCGAGTAAATATCAAACTAGTTCACTATACTACTGCTGTAAACTAAAATAACAATAAAAATACATTTATTGAGAAAAACACGGCTTAAAATACTATTTATATTTTCTGCGTGCTGGAATGTTTTTTTTTTTTTTTTTACAAATTAAGAGCTTGGTGGAAGAACGTGCTAAGCGACAAAAATGTGAAAACGAGAAAATTAGCTTATAAGTTTATCGTTTGCACTCATATTTGTTGAAAACGGTACTTCCAAACAGTAAAAAATGTATTAAACTTTAAGCTTATGAAAACGAGAAAACTTGTTATCGTTAAAGAAGTTAGCAATATATTCATTAACAGAAAAATCTATATTTTGTTCCCAAAAATGTCACTTAGTACGTTCTTCCACTAAGCTCTTCAAATATTCCTTAATTTGTAAACAAAAAGTAAACGTTAAAGATAAATATTTCATGTTATGTTTACTTTTAAATACGAGTTGTTAACAAAACAAATTGAAATGTTTGCTCAGGGTTTAACGATAAAAGCTTTCAATTTGATGCGAGATTAAAATACGGCATTTGCTGTATTCATAATTCATAACAGACTAGATGTATGGTCGGCATTGCTGGGAACCTTTTAACGTAATAGAAAATTTGTCATAAAGAATATTGAAATGGGGTTTTCTCTACAATAAGATTGATAAATTAATAAAGATTTACCTAAAACACTGGTTGTCATCCTCAAACAGATTCGAACGTTAATGTAGAAGAGCTTCCTAATATAATTTCGATTGCTTGCAGTTCGTTCTTTTTTAGCCAACATATGAAAGTTTTCAGAATTAGCTACTTTATATACCGTTGACCATAGGAAAAACATTGGTTCATTAGATTAAGTAAAAAAAATGAATGATTGTCCCTGAGCCTTGTTTACACTCACGGCAATACTTAAACGAATATGAAACTGCAATCCTATTAATTAAAATTTTCAAAACAAAAGAGAATTTTTGTTGGCACATGCTTAATAGAAAAGAAACCACAGCGAATGAACATTTTAAAAGCAGTATAAATGAATTTAACAAATAAAAAATACAGATAAGAAATAAGAATATATAATTAAAAAATAAGATGATTAAGTTTATTTAGTAATTTAGTAAACTTGACAAATGTATTTAGAAAATATTAATATTACTTAAGAATCAAAATTAAATATAAAAATTCTAAGCCTTAGGATGCACACGTAGGAATTAAAGGGAATCTATATTAAAAATTTCAAATTTCTAAAAGCAGTATAAGATATCTACTTTTAACTCTATGCCCATGGCTATGCAGGCAATTCAATAATAAAGCGGCATATTCGGTGTTCTCTATTACATTTTCTTTAATATATAAGTTGTAGGTTTAAATACAACATTTTTTAAAATTAGTAAAGATGGTTTATAAAGAATATTCATACTGTATTTATATTATTAAGAGCAATAAACTAATATTGTTTGCCAATAGTAGCATAGCAATTGAACTACACTCCTTGCCAACCCAAGTTGGGTAAATAGAAATATGCTATGGAGAAGATCCTTCCGCGGATGTAAAGAGTGGAATAAATTTTTTGTGAATCCGTCCAGAAAAGATGTTTAAAACGTTACTTGCATTTAAGGTCTAACAGATTTGAACATTATTTGAGTAAATTTCGAAATTGTATAAGAATGAAAAGTATTCTGTTTAAATTGTATTAAGATAATTTTGTATGTAAATATTACCTTACAAGCGTTTCCAACTAACGGAAAAATCGCGCTTTTTCCCCTGCTTTTATACTATTTGTTTTTACCCAAGTTAGGTTGGCAAGGGGAGTGTAGGCGGAATAGACCAACCTCCTTAAATGTGAAAATGTGGATAATATCTTGGCTTGAGTGAAATCGTTCGTGCAACTATGACCTTCAATCATATGGAATACACCTCAGAGGTACGTATATATATAATTTAATGCACTCATGCAAAACGATTTATTCTAAACAATGCAGATTAGTAAAGCTTTGGCCGTAAACCAGCCGAACCTCACCACATTCAATTTACCATAGCAACCTAATGAACGACGATTCATATGAATGGCCCATTTGTAGCATCCCATTGGAGAAGACTTATCCTAGATGAGGACTGCAAATGGCCTATCAAAACTGATTTAGTTGAACTAGAATTAATGTTAGCCAATGGGATGAGTTTTCGCAATCCAGTTGTTGCACAAGTACTTCTGATTGGTAATCGTTCTTAATGATTCGTGTTAGAGGCAGGGGAATGTTTGGTCAGACGTGTCTGCTATTGGACACTTGAGAAACCATAATGGCGGTAATGAAGAGTTCATTCATTATAGGAAACTGTATAAACATCGTTTAAACATTGAATTGGCTTTAATAATATCTCAAAATATCAGTGTTACCATTTATAAATAAATGAAGAGCGCATTTTCTCTTGTCGGGAATATAACTGTAGTTTTAAGGAAATCAATTTCTGAATATTTATGTAAATAGTATATTTTCTTCCCTTTAGGCCCATTTTCCCATTAGCATTGCGTCCCGTTAGCCACCATTCCCCCATATCGAAAAAGATTAACCCAACCACAATACTTTTTCAAGCGGTCCGGTCTTTTGGTCTTGCCAGATTTTTTTTTTTTTCGTTCCTGCAATATCATCTGCAGTTAACAGACGAAAAAAATCGATGAAAAGATGGTGCCAACTATTTTAAAACCGACAATCGAAAATTGAAAATAAAATTTTATACTCGTGTACGATAAAACATAAGCTCAACACTTACATTACACTTTTAATTTGAGTTACACATTTTATTCAAAACTTTCTTGACTTAGAAATAATGTCCTCTATTTAATCTGGTTTGCCGAGTGTCCCATATAAACTAAGAAACTATCCGTAAACAAGATCAATATGATTAAAAATGAGGTATGCCGAAGAAGGGCAAAGTAGAAGAAAGTAAAGGAATGGAATTATGATTTGGCAAATGGGGGGTATTGCAGGAACGAAAAAAAAAATTCAGTCAAGACCAAAAGACCAGACCGCTTGAAAATTTATTGTGGTTGATTTAATAGGGGGATTGGGGGCTAATGGGACAGAGGGCCCAAACAGAAGAAAAAAAAATTACATATATTTCTGCGCTACAAAATTGTAACAGTTAGACTTCACATTTTAACAATCAAAGATCAGCTATTAAAAGCATGTGTGGAAGTGATCGAAGAATTTTTGGTTGGAAGAATTCAAAGTAAGTTAAAAGTGTCTATATTTTTTTACACTTTTAAAGATTTAAATAAAAACTTTTCGAGAATTAAAGTATAGTTTTAAATAGAAGATATTTCATAGATTGAGATAATATTTAACAAATACTGTAGTGAAATGACTTATGACTTACGACTTTCTTGGTGGGGGGCAAGATCGCCTAGCACTGCGACTTTTAAGTGTATTGCACTAAGCCCCAGAAATGACACACAAAGATAGAGACGACACAAACACGTAGACAAATAACAATATTTATTGACAGTCACAAACATCCATGCCTGACCGGGATTCGAACCCGACCCCAGCAGCTCCAAAGGCTAGAATCATAACGAGTGTGCTACCGGGGCGGCCTGTAGTGAAATACACGTGGTTCCGTGTTGGATCATTTATAAATAATAACTTTGTGGGGCTAATGGTACAGAAACTGTGGGGTGAAATGTGACACGAATACACCTATGAAATGCGTATCTTGAAAAATCTGTATAAATTCTCAGATATCTTATTCAGTCAAGTTGCCAAACACTTTTTAAAAAAAATAATATTAAACTTTTAAACTTTTTTCGTCGAAATAATAAGTGAATGAAAGTTGAAGTAGCTTTATCAGTTTTTCACCTGCAGTTTAATTAATTACATCTGAATAGAGCTTGGTAAACATAAATGATTTGTTGTTGGTAAAATTTGCTAGAAACCAAACTATTCTTTTTACTATGAATCGATTTTTGAAATAGAAAACGATCACCTCCGGGCGAGTTGTTTGAAGATACTAAAGAAGGTATATTTAAATTCACGTGCCCTGAACACCTTTGTTTGGGATAAATTTTAGAAGATTTAGTTAACTATCGTTTCCGGTGATTCAACAAAAATTATGGGAGTATCCTCGATTTGAGTTTTAACTTTGATATTTCATATTTCAATAGGAAATAATTCTTTCATAAAAATGTCATTATGTATACACTATAAAAATGGTGTTTATTTAAAAATTTCATTTTCTGGTCATTTCCTGATTTTTGACCAATTTTTGAATTTTTTATAAGGCAAGTTTTACATGTCCCATTAGCCCTGCACCTTGTCCCATTAGATTCCACCTAATATGGCGGCTACTGGGAAAAGTACATGTTTGTTTAAAATGCTCGACAACTAAAATGTGGTAATGTTTTAACATCTGTCGAATGACTATTCGAGTAAACTAATGTTCAGTTTATGAGCTTGTAAAAAGAGAAATAAAAAATATTGCATTTTTGCTGAAATACTTACAGAGGTCAGTAAAAATTTGTCCCGTTAGCCCACATTTTCCACTACTTTTTAAAAAAGGGTTTTAATAAAAAAAAAATTTGCTTTAATTCTTTAGAAAATTTTCCGGTAACAATGCTCAGTATATTCAATAGTTTAAGCACATTCATGCAGATCTTAAATATTGCAATCCGTTCTTACTAACCAAATATTATTACTAAAATTAATTTTTTTAATGATTTTGGATTTTATTGTTTTTGTGGCCAGTTTCAGATTAAAGTCCCTTACTATCAGTAATAATTCTGGTTAGATTAAGTTCGAATTATCATCGCACTAGAGACATACGAGGGGTATTGGTGACGGACATCGTACTTTAGAACCACAGTCAAGTGACGAGCCGACACTTGAATAGGCACCTAACGCAACCGTTAAAGGTGACATCGTATGCAGCGTCAGGGTTTTAAAGGATATTTAACGTGTACTCCCTTACACGGGGTATTATCCGTCGGATATTTTTGTCTATATGGGCCATTCATAGATAGTTATTTTGGTATGTCCGGTCCCGAACCTGGGACCTTTCGCATGCTAGTCGAGTGCCTAATTGACTGGGCTCCCCTGCCCCTAATAATAATTCTGGATAATTTCTGCTTACAAATGTGCGCATTATTACACATTTCATAGGATATTTTAAAAAAATGATAGTTTAATCTTTGGGTCTCTTATACATCAATACGTGCTGAAAATTTAGGAGGATTATTGATATAAAAAAGTATTATATTAATTTTGAATGCTATAAGGAAAATCAGTTTTGCTCAAATTTTATTGAAAGTTTTTCACACATTTTTTTTTAATTTTTTGAAATTTTTTGTAGTACAAAATGCATGTTTTAAATGTATAAAATTTTAATGGTTTCAATTATCTGGGAACATAGATTAATCTAGTTGTTAAAGAGTTTTCGGATGTTATTTTTTAACAATATTTTGCTTACTATCCTCTTTTTCAATTCGAAAGGTATAGGTATTGACATCGTAGAAATATCCGTCTATTCATCTGCCGTACCACCTCGATTGTCTGTCACTTTCGGCTTTGAGAAAATTAGTTATTATTAAAGTGGATAGGAAAGTAAACTGGTCAAGTCATTTCAGAACTTATTGTATGGTATGGTATGGTACATATAGATTCCAGCTTGTGTGCTTGTTCAGAGAACCGCTTCTAAGCTTCCGTCAAGTGGGACAGACACAGAAAGAGTTGTTTACAGTCACAAAGAAGTGAATAACACATAGACAAATAACAAAATTTATTGACGGTCACAAACATCCATGCCTGAACGGGATTTGAACCCGACCCCAGCAACTCCAAAGGCAAGAGTCCTAACGATTGCACCACCGGGGCGGATACTTATTGTTAATGTTTAAAAAAACCTTTTTTTATTTATTTGGTAACATTATGATTAGATCTTCTCTGAGAAATAACTGGAAAGTTTTTTTTAATCAATGTTGTAAAATTCCTACATGCCAATTTAACAAGAGTTATTGAATGTTAGTTTTGTACGATGACATTTTTGACGTTTCATATTTAAGCAAAAAGTTTGATTTTCTATAAAATAAATTTTTGATGTCAGAATATTTGTATTTATTTTCTATTCTCTTAAAACAAACGAGTGAATTTAACTCAGTCTGAGTTAATTTTCACTCTTTTCATTGTCGAAAATGCATTATCCTATTAGAGTGGATTTCACTCTTTTGTTTAGTTAAAACTCCCACAGGATCACTCCAAACGAGTGGTTTTAACTCAGTTTGAGCTAATTTTCATTCCTTTAGAGTGTCGAAAATGTACTTCTCCTATATAAGTGGGTCTCACTCTTTTGTTTAAAGAGTGTGGACATTCAATATTAAATTTAATATTCCCACAAAAAATAACTTTATTAACTTAAAATTAAATTGGTCTTGGTATAAAAAATTTACTTTTTGGAGTACCAATTATTTATATATATATAAAAAGTCCAAAAATCATAAAAACGTACTTACTTTAGTCGAAAAAGGGTCAATCCAACATAGCAACAGTGTACAAAGGCTATATTTTGGAATAAGATGCGGATTTTATACACTACAAATAAAAAGTATTTTCACGTAGGGTGATGCATAAATATATAATAACAGGGATTGAAGATCTGGTAGATTTTACAGTTTTGCAATCGGTAGACTTGTCATTGGCAAACTTAAGCGACGACAATAAGTACCCAAGTCACGTGAGCTTGGCGCAACATTTTGGCGTGATTCCGTGGTTATAAACTAAAAATAATTTAATAGTTTCACTAGATCTATATTTTCTTTTTTTTTATGTAATTGTATCCATGTAAAAAATATCAAAACGTTTGTAACCGATGATAATTTTCAAAAAAAAAAAAAAGTTTATCACAGAGTATTTAAAAAAATAGTGATACGCCAAAATTCATTGACAAGTGCCCGAATATAAAGAAAATCTCGCCAATTCAGCTTTTCATGCTGGGTCCACCCTATCATTTTTTTACATTGCCTATCTCGTGAAGGTCGATGACGGATTTTTCTTTCTTGCTCTCCAATAATATTTTCGTAAAACTATATAAAGTTCGAGTTGTTTTTACGTCACTTTTTACTAGGGAGTGTATATAGTCTGTGTCAACACCAAAGCATGGAGTAAGAATCAAGTTAAAGCCTAGGATTTTACTTTCAGTGGTTTAATACATTTCCTGTAATATTTTAATTCAATTACCACACAAAGAGCTTTGAAAAAGTTTTTTTTTAATGCAGAACAATGCAGTGGGCTTTTTAGCCTCTTAAGACCCAAGAAAATCCTACACGTACATTCTTAATATGAGCATACTTTTCATATAAATATATGCTAAAAATTAGGTTTTTCAAATAAATTTTCAAGAATATTATGCTTAATATTTACTTAGGAAAACGCCTTAAACTAAAAAAACCACTCTTTTCCTTGTGCTTTAAATGCATGTTTTTAATGCAAAATTCCTTTAAAATTTACTGCTAAAAGAAATTTAAAAAGGTTTGAAAAAAATTAAAATAATTTTTTAAGAACTTTAAAAAATCTTATTGACCTTCGTTAAACTCATTTATTTAGAGAAAAAATTACGATACCTGTAATCAAAGGCTGAAAACTGATATGTGGATCTTCTTCTATCGGGCCAGGTCGATTTCGGAAAGAGTTAATATTTAAATTGTTTGTTGGGAGGTTTTAAAAAATGTAGCCAAATGGGGACACCAGGTCGCAAGAGATTAACTGATTGATATTTTCAGTTTAATATTTTAGGTAAAATTAATTATATTGCTTATTATTTAATTATTATTAATAATATATTATTATTAATTTGTATTATTGAAGTGTTTATACTATTACAAGTCGATAGAAAATTTTCATACATTTTAGGGTATTACAGATAGCATATTTATTATTTTAAATAATCAAATGACCTATATTTTTTCCGTAAATTTTTTTTATAAATGTTCTAGTGCAATGCAAATCTTTTAAAATTAAATGCAAGACCTACGTATTTTCAAAATAAACTTGTGTGTATCATCCATTAAGAAACTAAGTACTTAACAAAGTTCATAATACCGTAAAATTTCTTCCACCCCTTCCCCCTCCTTAAACAAGTATTGCTTTTAAAATATCAAATGAAGCACACTCAAGCACAAGTAATGTGTTTGTCAAACATTTAAGAATTTTTAGGGTTCGCAAGTTTTAAGAGTTCAATTTAGTGGAAAACGGCTTTATGGTATGGGGTAATATATTAGTAACTTCTTAAATATTTACTTAAATACAAATACCCAAGCTCTTATGTATTTTACTTGTTAGTGTTTAAATTTTAAAACTTAAACTTTGCTTAAACTAATGTGCGTAATAAGTTTGGGTCATTATGGAGGGTAGATACATACATATTCCAGCTTGTGTGCTTGTTCAGAGAACCCCTTATAAGCTTTGGTCAAGTGGGACAGATACACAGAAGGAGCTTTCACAAGCACAAGAGACACACAAAGAAAGGACAACACAAACACATAGACAAATAACAACATTTGTTGACGGTCACAAACATCCGTGCCTGACCGGGATTTGAGCCCGAACCCAGCTGCTCCAAAGGATAGCATCCTAACGATTGCGCCGGCGGCTGGGTTCATTGTCTAAACGTATATTTGAATATCTAGCAAACCTGCAAATATATATTCAATTTTTACACGCGCGCTTTCGAAAATTGTCAATACAATTAAGAGATTAAAAATTGTATTTAAGGGGGTATGGGACACTTTCAACTTTTTTTTTTAATATTGCAGATATCAATATATTTTTTTCCATAAATGTATACTAAATATACTTACACTTTTAGATAGTCAAAGGTTTAAAATTATCATTATTTATTTTTTTAAATATAAAATGTGTCAAAAAGTGATGTCTCTTATTTTTTTTATAAGTCAAAAACTTATTTATTGGCAAACAATTATTTAGCATTTTTATAAACAGAAAAATGTATTTAATAAACTGTTATTACCGATTTTTCTTAATTGCCATAGTTTTTTTTTTTTTTAAATTAAAAAAGTTTTTTTAAATAATCTCACAGGTTCACTTTTTTTATAAAAATTAATAAATAAAAAAATAAACTATTGACAACTAATCCCCAAAGACAAATTAAAGATATATGTTTGAAAAATATGAGTGGAAAATTTTGACACTCTATGGGCAGTAGATTTTGAGTTATATCAATTTAAAGTCAAAAAATCATCGAAAACACGATCAAGGAGAAAAACAGCTTTGAAGTTTATCACTTCCCTTACTGAAACGCTCCAAACCGACCGGACAACTAAGGATTCGATAACGTTATTCCTATCTAATATTACGAGGAAGCAAAGATTATAAACGTGGTTGGCCAACACCGATGTCATGACACAAAAAACTACACATCTCACGTTCTACTAAGATATAAATAAAATTTTTGTTTTAAATTATTCTAAAATATTTGTGTTATTTTTTATGACAATAATAATTTTTTTTTATTTTTTTGAAAATGTTGTGTCCTATACCCCCTTAACCATTCATTAGAATGCTTAACCCTCTAATGCATGCTGTTGTCATATGGCTACAAGTAACATAATCCACTTTATTCTATTAAAGTAGAGCTCCCTCTCGACAAATCTGTGTTTTTTTATCTATTTTATTCCATTTTGAAGTTTTAGTAACTAATAACTTTCGTTACTAGTAACTTTAGTTGTGAAATTACGTCCTTGGCAGTATTCAAAGTATAATAATATTAGTACTAAATCTAAATAAATTATTTTGAAAAAATAATTGTAAATCAAGAGATTTATTTTAAAATATATTTAGTAGTTTTCTAATCATTCTTATCAAAATTGGAATTTTGTAGTTGGTTTTTGCCGTATTGCAAAAATTTTAAAAACTGAAATTATTTAAATTCCAATGCAGTTCAATTTTCTTCAGTGTTTTTGCAATAATATATGAATATTAAAGATACAAATATATATTTTTTTGGAATGAAAAAAAAACATGCATTACAGGGTTAACACTGACTCCAAGACTCTCAAAACAATGAGAACGAGAAGCATCTTTTTTTTATTCGTTTTAAACTTACATTTATGATGTATTCCTATATTTAGTATGCTGATTTTTTCTTTAATCTTAATAAAAGTTTGAAATTTATAAGGTTTTCAGTTTCTACCAAATACAGAACTATGTGTTAGAGGGAATTTTATTATCTGCCTTAATAGAAGATAAGTACACGGAAATTAACAAAGAAAGCAAGGCGAGTATAAAATATTTATTTTTGAATTGATTTTGTGTGGATCCTCTTTTATTAATTTTGCAATGTACATATGCAAGAAAAAGAAACTATGTGTTACAGTTTAAAGTTATAAACGTTTTAAAAATCATAGGCTCTTTAAGATCCAATGAAAATATTTTGTCATTGGTTTTTTGAAAAAATACAGTTCCAATAATAAAATCCCTGTGTGTTTCAAAGGGATTATTTTTTTCCTTATTTGGAAAATTTCTTTCTTTGAAAAGATAAAAACAAATATGAGACTAATTATAGTCCGACCACGCTAAGTTGGCAATCAAAATATTTACATTGTGGACCAGTCCACTTCGAAAAAAGGTAAGGAAGGTTTTGGGCAAGAGTTACTATGTTTAGCGATTCATTGCTTTTGGGCGCAAGTTTCTTTAAGGTTAAGAAACAGATTATTAATTGAAGGGTGGTAGATCGTACTTGCATCGGGTTCACTCTAGTACAGGGTGGTAATAAAATAACGCTCACTATTCGGAGTGGTCTGTAGATTGAATGAATAATCCAAGTGCTTCAAACATACAGTTACTAATCAAGAAGGGGGAAAAAGAATGGAATCATAAAAAAGAATAATCATAAAAAAATAAACTCGTATCTTGACCAGGGTTCTAAATTACGAGGCATGGTCAATTATGGCAAGTTACGACCAACACAGCTAATTACGCCTCGTAATTTAGAGCCCTGGTCAAGAGACGAGGTTTTTTTTTCCCGAAAAATAATGTAATCATAAAAGGAAACTCGTCTTTTGACCAGGGCTCTAAATTACGAGGCGTAATTAGCTGTGTTGGTCGTAATAAAAATGTGCAAAGAAGACTACATAGCATAGTTTGATCTCTCTTGTAATTTTTTAACTACTCAATAAATAAGTATAATTTTTTATATGTAATTCAGGATTTATTTATTATAAAACAAGTTTTAAAATAAATGAAACTTTAGCCAAAACTAAAATAAATGATATTAAACATGAAGCTATTTTAACACATTGTGATTAGGCTTGTGATTGAAATTGTGAGGTCAAAATTGAAAAAATGACCAAGAAAATGACTTTGTATGTACAAAGACTTATACCTAAATTCTCAGCTCAATTTTAATTAGAAATTATTTTAAGAACTTTTTTCTAAAAAAATTAATAAGAATTTTCGGCAGAGGCTTCCATTTTGAAAAAAATAAAAGCATTATGTACGATATCTTCTCTTTCGCATGAAGTATCGTTCTTTCATTCGACATTATCAAATATGCACAGATATTAATCGATTATTGATCAAGTCAAATAAACGAAGAAATTCACGTGTAATCGTTAACCGCTACTAGCAATCAACAACAATCCTCTATCGCCGATAACTGATGTGTAGCTCTAGTGTGATAGATTGAACTAGACCAACAATCTCCTCTTCTCGCCAAACGCCTTGAGCTGGCAACCCTTTTTTCTTCTGCTTAAAAACCTCAATTCAAAGTGGAATCGTCCACAATGTAAATATTTTGATTGCCAACTTAGCGTGGTCGGACTATAGTCTTATTGGTATACTTAAGGGGTTTCTTTTAAAAATGATGGCTCATACACATAATCAAGATTTGGCAATATGACTTATTTGGTGTAGAGAGCTAAGATCATTTTTTTTAATTTTTAATAATTTTAAATCTTTGATTGGTTACCTGGATAAATCTGAAACTAATATTTGAATTTGGAATATTTTTAAGCTAAAACTTCGAAATATGAACACATTTATACCCAGAAGATAGCTAAAAATGGGACACTTTTTTTTAGATTACTTTTTTCGAAATAAAAAAAAATATTAAACAAAATATATATTACCTATGAAATAATTAATGAACATTGACATGTGGCAAGCCACCAGCCAGGACTAATCTCAAGTGCTACTGCACTAACTCTACCATTGTCTGTAACCTTTCTTAAGCAAACCAAAACTTAAACTTATTCAACCAAACACTTAAAATTTAATGTATCCGTTTTATTTTGCAATAGTTAATTTTTATGCAGATATCTTATGTTGTTTAAACCCCTTGTACTTGTTGCTCCCAGTTCTAAAAGTGTTCATGTCAGCAGTGCTGCTTGAGATTGTGTAAATATGTAAATAAGCAGTTCAAGTTAATCTTTTAACAATTTCATAGTACACAGCAAGTTCTATGTCAGACAAATTAACAGCAACATTTCAATATTAGTTTTTTATACAATATTTTACTAATGATAACTGAGTGTCGTATTACAGCACCGGTATGCTTATATAGCTGCATCAAAAACCCCATAGATTTCAAAAATGTCTGTGATTTATATAATGCATTAAATCTCCTAACTGTTACTATATCAGTACATAGATTGATAATAATAATTTTCGATGATTTTTAACCCGATTTCTATTGCTGTGTTGATCAATTGATTAGTCACAATCAATTAATTTTTTTTCAAAGTTTCGTATTACGTTACATACGTCATGCTAATTTTCTCAAAAACCCAAAGTGAATTTCAAAAATGTCTATTATTTATATAATTTAGCAAATGTCATAAATGTTACATCCATTGACAATAATAATTTGTAATAATTATTAATCTGGTTTCTTTTGCTATGTTGATCAATTGGATAGTCACTCAATTAATTAAAAACTAAGTTTCGCATTACGTTACATACGTCATATACGTGTTTGCCACTTTAGAAGTATAAAATTATTGCAAGACACTAAATTTTCATCACGGAGTTTGCTAGGAATATTTTTTTTTGTACAACATGCCCAAACACTAAACATTTCAATAATGACGATGATATGCATAACTTAACACATTTTTTGGGGGAACAGGATAAAAATAAAAATTGGAAATACTCATTTATTCCCAGATGGTTATGGTAATTTTTTTTGCATAAAAACAAAGCACTTATCCTTCATTATGGGAATTTTTACCTTTTCTTAATTACCAAATGCTAGTACGGAAAATCTTATTTATATATTCCATTCTTATAATAGAACAAAACCAAAAATCCCATTAAACGAACATTTAATTAGAGAGAAAAAATAATACAAGGGAGGGGCAAAATATTCATAAAAACAACAATTTTTCGTGCAATAATACTTTTTTCATAAGTAATATGGTAATCATATCAAAATTAAATAAAAACTTCCGAGCGTAAAAAATGATTTCCGCAACCTATTTAACAATTAAATAAGGTGATAAGAAGTAAAGTGAAGCAACCCCGAGAGGAGGGTCTTTACATATTTTTTTTTCTCTAGTCTTATCTGAAAAAAAAAATGAATAAAACACTGGTTTTCCGCTTAGAAAAAAATTATGAACTCTTAACATCATTCTGCATAACCTTATCATATTTCTATGAAAAAAATAACTGTTTTAATTAAAAAAAAAATAAGTTGGAACGGTTGGTTTTCGTTGCTTAAAAAGTAGCATATACCGACGTGGAGTCAAAATTTCATTAATGACTAGGGACTGATAACGGTAGAGTAGCTTTGGCAATAAACCGATTCCCATTAACACGTTGGATGCCACTGACTCCTTAAGGAGTCGCGTGGTTCCGATTCACCGATAACAGCACATTCTGATGAAACTCATAGTACCATTTCGCCAACCGTTCTTATGAGTTCAAGTTCGTTTGTGACTTTTGCAAACGATCCTTCTGTGCTTGGAATAATACTTGGTGATTTGAAAGAGAGCATTCTATTTAAAATTACGAGGAAATTAAATCCTTCGTCTCAAGTGTAGGGCGACCAGACACCAGACATACCGCATTTCGTAAAAGTGATTCAGTTTGTTATTCAACAATCTAGCTATAAAAAAATTGCAAATAGTCTGTTTTTTTAAACGAAAACTACCCAAAAAATATGAATTAGGAAAATACAATGATGATTTCTTAGTCGAAAAGTTAATCACTGAAGCAAATCTTGTAATTGGCTTTCAATTCAATTATTTGTGATCATGATGAGTTATCCGGTTGGAAAAGGCCAGGAACACATTTCTTTGTATTTTTACGACTAGGTAGCTATCGTGTAGCTCTAGTTAGTGACGTTAATTCAACCTAATCTTGCTATTTTACGATCTCGAACTAAGATTTGTACTTGTTCAAAAAATGAACAGTTAGTTTATTTTCATTGTAACGAATAGGTTTAAAAAACAGGATGTTTTTCTACTTCATCAGCCTTTATCGATGAAGACTCTATCGATGATTTAGTGGCAGCGAATGTGTTAACGGGGCCAGAGCCCTGTGAAAAGCATCGACTTTTCGAATTGTCAAATCATGCACGGGTAATAATTAGATTTAGTATTCGGTTGGATGCTTTGTGCTTGGCGAGACGAATTTAATGGATTCACTTATCGATAACTCCATATTAGAATTAAAGTATTGTGTCGTGATACTCAAGTTTTTCAGGAGCATTGGTATACTGATACTGTCCGTGCTTGGGTATAAGACGATCACCTATCAATTCCTAATTAATAGAAAATCGAGATATTTTATTTCTACTATTTGAAGAGTACACGTGAAGAACCACTTGATTTTTTAGAGCGAGTTATTGAGAATTATCCTTGATATAAAAATTCTATTTGGGAAAAATCTTATTGCTTATTAACTTCTCCTTTGTTAGTTCTCTTAACTATTGCTTACCAACCAATGAAAAAACAAGTTTGTCAAAGTTTGACGCTAGAATAATTTATGAATTCGCCTTGTAGGATTTTAGGCGGCATCAATAATTTTTATCGCCAAGCTCCCCTGCATTCGTTACTCAGTCTCGAGGCTACTTTTGTTTACCCCACCCTGATTTTTATTCACTTAACTATTCTTTGGAAAATATGTTCTTAAGTATTGATGTGTTTATTTATGATTTTTTACAAGAAAATTTTATAATTTTGAAAAATAAAAATGTTTCGGATAAAGCTAAAATAAATAATAAATTGAATATGGAAAAGTAGAATTATTATTATTGCTGATAATTCTACAAAGATTAATAAATAACTCGAATGCTACAGTCAATATTAATAAAAATAATTTTATGAACTTTCGAAGTGCCAATTCAATATTTATATATTTATGAGTTCGGAAAAGTTAAATTGAAAAATTTCCTGAGCATATAAAAAATGTCTTGATCTTAAATAAAAAATATACATTGGCTGGTAGGTAGTTAAATATTCTTTAAGGGAGTTAGGTATTACAAATTCTAATTTAGGATTCCGAAACATACCTAAAAAATGCAAATATTTTGACAAAGTTGATTTAGCGAATCAGATATTATAAAAAAAATAACTGGTCTGTGTTCCATTTTTTAGTTTGAATTTTTAAGATTTTCAGAAATATAAAAACATCAGCCTTCTTTGCATCAAATTATTTAAATTTTAAAATGCGATTTTTATGATTTTTACTTTTTGTATACAAATATGATTTTAAAAAAATATAAAAGAAAATATTTTTACTAGCATGTTTGCGTTTGAATAGGCTAATAATTACGAAAAGAACTGACGAAGCATGTTTGCGCATTCATAACGCAGAAAAAAAATTCTACTAAAGACTTTAAATTTCATAGAACTGATGATCCCCTCAGGTAATATTGGGTGTAATGTTTTCAAAAAACTTGAAATCGTGCGCATTTATATTTAATTTTATAAAAAAATATGTCACTTTTAAAAAATAGCATATGTAAGATTCCGCTTATGGTCAGAAGGTTAACAAATAGTACTAAAAAACTTTATATTTTGGTAATATATCTGCGGACTTAAGTATAAAAATAATACATTGTGAGGCAAACAAAAGTGGCCTAGGTCTAGAGATAAGAATACGACAGAAATGTTGTCAAGTCTAAAACCAATACAAAAACAGGTTTGCTAACTGAACCTATAGATCGCTTCAATATTAAGCCCAAACAAACGCTTGGCGACTTATTTGCCGGCAACTAAGCTATGGTTTTAGAAGCTAGTTGAAATGAAATACAGGGTGATTGTAAAATAACGCTAGCCATTCGGAGTGGTCTTGGCTTAAAATGAATAATCTAAATGCATCAAAAATGGAGACACTTACTAATCAAGAAGGGGGGAAAAGAATGGAATCATAAAAAAGACAGAATCCTAAAAAATAATCATAAAAAAGAATAATCATAAAAAAGCAAACTCGTTTCTTGACCAGAATCTAAATTACGAGGCGTTGTCAATTATGGCCAATTACGGCCAACACATCCAATTACGCCGTGTAATTTAGGACCCTGGTCAAGTGACGAGTTTGTTTTTTGTGATTTCATTCTTTTCCCCCCTTCCTGATTAGTAAGTGTCTCAAAGTTTTTTTTTTTTTCATTTGGATTATTCATTAAAGCTACAGAACACTCCGAATAGCGAGCGTTATTTTATATCCACCCTGTATAAACAAGCTTTGTAAGCTGATCAAGAAAAGTTCCCACTAGTGATTATTTGATAGTTTCGGTCGTTATTTATCCTAGAGAATCGGACCTTTTTGGTTTTGATAATACAAAACATTCTTAATTGATGGCAAGACACAAAATTTGCATTATTGGACGTCTTCATACTATACGAACTAAGATCTGAACTGGCAACTAGTCTATGAGTAGCTCTAATGTGAAGCTAATCCGATCCAACTAATGCAAAAACAGGTTTCAGACGCCTTCAAGAGCTTTTCTCGACAAGCATTTCAACGTATTCCTCTCTCTAGATCGGGGCCACTTTTGTTTGCCTCACCCTGTATATGTCATATACAAGCTTGTACAACAGCTACCTCTAGCGTCCACCTATCGTAACTCTGCCCCAACCGTAATTTTTGCATTAGGAGTAGTGTGAGGGTACCGAGAAGATTTAATTCTTTGTAAATTGTGAATTCTGCTTTATTTAATTAAATGGCTCTTTTTTTTCACATTGAGTTGCTTTCTGCTTAACTGCCCCTCCTCCCTCCTAAACATCGTTTTTTTTGTTTTGTTTTTTGTGAAACATTCTAAAATTTTCCAAGTATATTTTGGTTTAAGTATTAGTCTCTATATAATATTAAATTGTAATTTTCGGACGTTTGAAAGTCACGTGACTTACGAGCTTTAGCCAATCAGAAACGTCAGAAACGCTGAAAGTAGGAAGAGAAATGTTTGAACTGCGCAAACTCGTATATACCACTTTCTTCAGCTTCTAAAATTGTCGATTCGTATTGAAATAACATTGAGAATGCTTTTTGTTTGGGTGTATCAAAACAACTTAGTTGACTTCCAAAACGGCTTCGCTCTTTTCTGGTCCAGTATCTTAACTATTATTCGAACCTCTGATAGAAAATTCATTCAACTTCAACAGTGACTTTGTTTAGAAGCATCGTATTTTTTGCTTAGAAGCATCGTATTTTTTCTCGACATTGGAGTTAGTTTGTAAGCTAGACAAGACTATGGCTGAATGAGAGCTACTTGAGAATTCAGAAAGCGCCTTCCCTTTTAGTAATATATTTACTTAATACAATACGTTTCTTTGTTTACTTTCTTGCATTGTTCAGTTCAAAGGAATTCAGCAAAAATATCTTTCCAAAACAGTAAGAAAAATGAATACATTATGAGCCTTTGGGTATTGATAGTTTTATTGGGTTTCGAAGTTCAGTATAGTTAAAAAGTTATATTTTGTATAGATTCTCAAATACTAAGAACCACTAGTTTCAGTACATATCTTTGCACTTCAATTTTTTTAAATGTTTAGTATTTTTCTAATATTATTTAATATTTTAAAAGATTGTACTCATTTTGTTAAATTTAAAAATAGTTTTCTAAAATATATATAAATTTTTTTGAAATGCATGTTAAAAAAGTTCTTTAAAAGGTTGTTACAGAAATTTTTGCACCACTCTTAGATTCGTTAAATTAGTTTTTACAATTGTGGCACACATAATAACTAATAAAACTTACTTAACAAATGCAATTACTATCTACAATATATGATTGCGATATCCATTTTTTCACAGACTTTCAATAAAATAAATTCATAAAACAAAACAATTTACTAAACTATTTCACTTTGTATATTGATCACTCCAAAAAGCATGCTTGGATAGATTTCGTTAAATTTTAAAAATCTTTTTCTAGAATATGTTCTTTGTTTAGAAAGATTTTTATAATTATTTCAAAAGATTATAACATAAAACCAATCAATATTGTTAAATTCGTAGCATGAATTTTTCCAATTTGTCAACTGTTCTTTTATTGTTGGTAAAGTTAATTTTAAGGATTTATTAAACATTGTTTATTGTTCGTAAATAAATTTTTAAACTTAAACTTAATTTTTACAATTGCGTGCACACATAATAATTACTACCTATTGTATCCCAGATACGATAACCATCAACAATAAATCACCGTGACATCCTTTTGTCCACACTCTTTCACTAAAATACCTCTATACTACAAAATAGTTTACGAACGAATTGCACTTAGTATAACGACTACTCGAAAAAGCTTCCACATCTCCCACCATTAGAAAAAAAACATTATATTGAAAGAAAACCTCCATATCTGATGACTCAAGTACTATTAAATAGTTCGCCAACTATCTCACTACCAGGCAACCTTCTACCCATTGTTACAAGCAAAAAAGCACGTAACAATTCTTGGAAAAGTCCTTATCCTTCAGAGTAGGATACTTTTTTTAGAGAAGGTTTTTTTTTTCTCAGGAAGGACAATCCTTCTTTAGGATTCCTGACCCGTAGATTAACACTTAGGGGGAATTATTTTTGTGGTCTGGGGCAACGATATAAATGAAATAGAATGGGATTCGACTAATTTCTTGAAGAGATGGAGTGTGAACAACTTGAATTGGCGACAAAAAGTTATTCCTTTGGTTTTCTCAAGGTAAGGAGTTTACGTGGCCGAGTCGATACGATGACGACCGACTCAACTAGTGAGGTTACTTACGGTTTCTGTGGCGCCACACTATCCGACTGGTTCTGTAATCGGTAGCACGCATTCATACACTCATATACTGTATACTATACAATAATATGTTCGTCAGAATTTGTTTAATATTGTCACATATAAGAATTAAGAAAAAAACAATTTTATAGAAATCATTTTTCAAAAGTTAGTTACTAGTTTAAACAAATCAGTCAGTATTTGCCCTTAAATCCTAATTTTTTCGAAGAGAAATCACAACTTTTCAAAATATATTTAATTAATTTTAAGACAACTATTCAAAAATGTGGCTTTAAAATCCTGCCAGTAATGCTATTGCCTTGCATGCTAAAACAACGAATAATACTCCATGTAGAGTGATTGCATGTTAAATATGTTCCAAACTTCCGACGCTTTGAACGACGTGACTTAAAAAGGTTGTGTTACACTAATATTCACCGGTTAGTCACTTTGATTACTGTGATTCTAAATTACGCCGGGGCCGCCCTATATTAGCACTGGTGAGGCTTTAACAAAACCTGTTTTCAAATCGATTATTAAGTTTTGTGAATAAGTTATTTGTTCTTGTAAAAGCAATTCTTAATTTATATTACAGTTAATCACTAAAATATTTAATGCACCAACTGAACTAGGTGTACTTACCATACTGATAAATCTCACTACAATTCATAAAATATTTAAGAGTTTAATCATTATTTACCTACATATCAAAAAGTCAAAATGGCCTTCCTTTTCAATTAACATTACAATCAAAAACTCGATTTAATATTTTATTTTGAATGCCTATAGTGATATTCTAAGGTTTTCGTTTATGCGATATTTCATTATGTCAAATGGAATTTAATAAAAAAAAAAAGTTTTTATCTAAAGGAAGTTTTGAGTCAGTTTAAATTAGATTTGATGTCACTAAAATTATTTCCAGTGATTTAATTATTTCCTTTATGAAAGCATATCAATTCTGCTGCTTGACATCTTACTTGACAAAGCGAAATTTAAAGCAGGTTCTTACTAAAAATAATCTTTTTTTTTTCTTTTACAAGCCAATGTATTGCCGTCAAATGGTTTAAAGCATTGCCAAATGATAAGAACAGTTTAAACGTACAAAAAAATATATTTTCTTAAAGTTGAGCAATTGTTTGAACCCTAGATCTTTTTGAGGTTGGGTAGGGTAAGGTACATATATATTCCGGCTTGTGTGCTTGATCAGAGACCCGCTTATAAGCCTTCGTCAAGTAACACAGACAGATAAAGAGTTTTTACTGCCACAAAGAATGGAAGTACACCCAGGGCGAAGGCGGAAATTGAATCAGCACCCGTTACAGCACTCAGACTGCTGACCTGTGATGCTAACCCCTCGGCCATCCGGGCCCCCTTTTTGAGGTGTTATGATAACCGTTTTAGCTAATTGATTTGAAGAATTGATAAAAAAATCTTTCATTCGTTCGGTTCACGGTTCGAGATTCAAACCAGAGGTTTACCATAGCAGTGAATTTAAAAATTTCAGCAACAGGTCAAATGACTCCTGCGCAACCACACTTCTGTCGTTTTTTTTTTTAGTATATAAGATAAGGGAATAAAGATGGGGCTACTATAATGATTTTTAAGTAGTCAGGAAACTTACATCAAATACCAGAAAAAAAAAATTGTTGAAGCAATTCTCAGTGTTTAATTAGGATAAACAATTAAACTATTTGGCTGTTTTTTAAAACTTGACCACCAAATTATTATTTTTTTAAAATTTAAAATTGATTTTTCAACTAAATATAACAGGAAGTAGCGATCTAGTACCAACACATATCTGCTTCTGCAACCAATACTGATGATACGGTTGATGAGCCAGTGCAGAAATCTCTCTCAAGCGTCGAATATATTAAATCTCGTTTCTACATTTATTATCGTTTGCTAATAAAAATCAAATCAAGAGTTTTTATTTTACATTTCCGCTAAAAAAAGAATTGGGAATAGCATTCATAATGTAAGGGAAGATAAGTTAAAAAATGTAGTGCTATTAATAATAAATAATAAATTAAATAATTAATAAATAATAATTAAATAATAAATTATGCACTTTTCGAGTAAATGTTTACTTTTTTAAAAGTTTCATTCTATCAGACAAAATTTCTTGGAAATTATAAAATTTCAAAGTTTTTTTTTTTTCGTAAAAAACTTTTATTTTCTTCCATAGAACAAAAAATGATGCACAACGTTCAAATTTCCTTGTGTTTAAATTTCTTATAATCTGCTCGAATGTTATTATTTTAATTAATTGGATTATTTTTATAATTTCTCTAGTAATTCTAATTTGTTTTTTAACATAGCAACAAAAAAGTGAAAATGGGCATATGTATTTTGGTATCTCCTGAAACATTTATAGATCGGTGAAATCACTGGAAGAATTGGAGTCAAGTTAAAGCGCCAAATTAGAAAAGAAGTCAAATAGTTTCCCGCACACCCGTTAGCAACGGCCGCGTTTTCTTAACATTCAGAAGTACATCCATTAATATGCATCTTTGTTCAAGAAAATATTTAAAATATGTAGATTTGTGTGTTGTTATTATCCTAAATTATAAGACGATATAAAAATTAAAGGCAACAGCTATGTACGTCTTAACCCTTTCAGTCCCAGTGATGCCATTTGGCAACATCATTTTTCTAATCATATTTTTAAAAAAATAATAAGGCTACCATCTATTGGGATTAATTAAACATATTTTCTAATAGAAAAGTTTGAAGAGTCGAATGATTTGCCTTTGATATTATAAATGGCTATAGACGATCAGTAAAAATAATATTCTAAAATGATGATGCCATAATTGCTCATTGGGACTAATAGGGTTAAAAGGTAAAAAATGCATATGATACTTGCTTAGATACTTTCAATTTTTTAGATAATGCGAAGTTTAGACATGAATCGATATAAACTTATACAAGAATATGTTGCTCGTACATAAAATGTTTATATGGATACATTATTAGAAAGGACCTTGATTTCAGCCCTCTTTTAGAAGAATGAAGTTGCTTTTGAAGGAATATAATGGCTATACAGTTTCCGTAATTATTCCGAAACACCGTTATCAGGAGCTTTTTTGGGTGGATAATGAATGGATTTTGCGATAGGCCTCTGGTAATTTCAGATTTAATATAAGTTCGCAGGGAACAAAGTATTTTCCTGACTTTTTTTCTGTTGAAAACATAATGAAATTTATTATGTGATATCTTTCGTTTTTCAAAAGATTGAAATATATAAATGTTTGGCTATAAAATATTTTAGAGATTATCTTATCTATGCAATGGGAGTAAATGCAAAATTTGATTATTTAATAATAAATTTTAAAAAGTCAAAATCTTTGAAATTTAAAGATAAATTTTTTAAAAAAGTTTATATCTAAACATAACTAAATGAGTTTGTAATTTAAATGCTCATTCAGTACATTTTATTATTATTTTATAATAATTATTTTTTTTTATTTCATAGTGGGTATTTCACAGAACAATACATAAAAAAAAGATAAATAATAAACGAACAATAATTGTCGTTAAACTAACATTAGCCCTTTTGAAAAATTATTTTTTTATTTAAGCATTTTTTTTTACATATAAAAGCCATATTTGAAAAAAAAAAAAACTTTGTGTTTTCTTCTGCCCATAGGCTCAAAGAACAAAACACATAAATAAAAACATTTCAATAACAACTACATTATAATATGAACAACGAAGCAAATTAAATGTTTTTATGCAAAGTTGTAACTGAAACGCCGAAACACGAAACTACCATTTAATAATAATGACGATACAAAACTTTATTTTTATACTTTGTAAAATAAAATATCTTTTTCAGTTGCATGAATTAGAAAAATAACAGAAATCAATTTAGATTAAATAGTTATTGTGAATCATTATGTTAGTAATTCTTTTTTGTCAAAGTTAATTTTTTGTCGACAAAGCAAAAAGAACAAACTTTTTTTTATCCGCAGGACAAAAACAAATGTGCTCCAGGTATTGTCATTTTTCTGCTTTCTAATACCAAAAACTTTATTTGTAGGATTATTTGTAGTTTTATATAAAGCTACGAAGTATATATCTTTTGTATAAAAAAAGTTTTGTTTGTAAATGAATATTAAAGTATTCTTTCATTGAATGAAACAAATTGAACAAGCAATAAATTTTTATTTAAAAAAGAATCTCTATATATTTGCTGCAAAAATAACGTAATTGAAAAGTATCTGAACGTGTAAATGAAACAAATAATGTTTTAATGGTAAACTTTGTTGTTTCGAAATTTATAAAAATGAATTAATGAAACAAATTTATTGTTTGGCTAAAAATATTGCAACTAAATAAAATGTATTACAAACAAGCAAATAAACTGATGGGGTTTGAATTTAAGGTAACTTTAAATAAAGCAAAAAAATCAATGCAAAAATATTGAAATTTCATTTTCCATTTTAAAATGATGTTCGCTTTTAAAACAAACTTGTAAACATTAAATCATAGCATCCCATATTCACCAATGTAAATATCTTAGTAAACAAACAGTTGACCGAAATTAAACCAGAAGGCACTAAATTGTCCTTAAATTTCAATAGGGGTGAAACGAAGCATTTGCTGAATAATCAAAATTAAAAGATCTATGCGTTATCTACGCATTGCTGCAGGTAGATATTGAGTTTCCCTTTGCGTATCATATCAATCGGGGGACTCAAATTCTTGTGTTTTTTTTTAAACATATATTAATAATTTTATTAATTTAAGCGCAGTTGGTTTTTTGATATACATATTTTTTCAGGCTTGTGTGCTTGCTCAGAGAGCCGCTTATTGGTGGTTGATTGGTTGATATACATATATTTTCAGGCTTGTGTGCTTGCTCAGAGAGCCGCTTATACGTATACCTTCGTCAAGTAAGACAGTCACAACACACACACACACACTCACACGCACACATATACGTGACAGATGCTGCCATCCATCACGCGCCACCTCCACAATTAAGACATGTCCCTGAAGGGGAGGGAAATAGTGTCCAAGAACCTGTACCCGTGGGAAACTGCGCAATGACCTTCCACAGGACTAATTTAAGCGTATTATCAAGTTAAGTAACCAGAGCCGTATAACTGAGCAACAGTATATGTGGAAACTCCATTCACCTCGGAAGGAATATTGAAACAAAATTAATTACCGTAACGGACTTAGAGAAAAGTGTCTTACTTGGCCCCTTGGCAATTGTTATAATAATTAAGCTGTCATATAAAAAAAATAATAATAAAATAATTGTATCATTATATGTTATTTTATTAAATTTAGTTTAATTATCTCGATATACTTTTAAATAAAAGAAGTTCAATAAAAAATGAAAAAATTCTAATTTAAGGCATTTCAACTCATATTTTAACGCCAAATTATTTAAAGTTACGTGATAAACAGATTTCTTTCCATTTTTCCTAAGATCCTTTTTGATATGCCAATAAGCGTTTGCCGACTCTGCTTTCTCAGCCAATCAATTAAGTTCAAATAAAGTAACGATCTCACAATGAAAAGGGAATAATGTGGAAATATGCACTTGAGAGTCATCGATTTCCACTTTCTTTAATGTACCAGACGTAGAAAAATCCCATAAAAAAGACAATAAAAGTTACAATATCTTTTAGAGAGTGGGTAGTGGGTAGGTAGATATATATTGCGGCTTGTGTGCTTGATCAGAGACCAACTTATAAGCCTTCGTCAAGTAAGACAGACTCCAGAAAGAAATTTTACTGTCACAGAGAAAGGAAGTACACACAGGACGAAGGCGGGAACCGAACCCGCAACAGTTACAGCGCGCAGACTGCTGGCCTGCAATGCTAACCCCCTTTAAGCCCCATGTAGGGTAGACTAACCAGTGAATGAACGCTTAAGACGTCACGTTCACCAGTGAATGAACACCAGGATATAATGACCAGGGCAACCAGCCTTTGCCAGATAGCTTCCTACTACATGGGAGGAAGTCAGTGTTGCCAATCCATATAGTGGAATCATTTCCAATCCTTATTTTCGTAATTATATTAACCAAATAGTCAGTCTACCCTATCTGTCTTTTTAGAGAGTTTCTGTTAATGACATGTGAAATTTGAAGAAGTTTGGATCGATAATGTTGGATACACCCTAAACTATATTATTTGAAATATTGTCAAATGACAATGCTGCATTTTAAATTATTAACATCGCTCAAAATTAGGAAAGGGGGGATAGGTTATTTACATATATTTTCCTGCTTGTGTGTTTGATCAGAGACCCGCTCATATAAGCCTTCGTCCAAGTAAGACAGATACATAAATAATTTTTTACTCTCACAGAGAAAGAAAAGTTCACCCAGGGAGAAGGCGGGAATCGAACCCGCACCCGTTACATCGCTCAAAACTGATGGCGTAATGACCCAAACCACTCGGCCATCCGGCCCCCTGAAAATTAGGTAAATATAGATGCTCAACTTCTTTTTAAAAATAAAGTCAAGAACTAAATTCAATTATTAAAATTCACTAAAATACTTAGTTAAAATTTTTATTCATTTAAATATATTAATTTTTAATATGATTATTAATTATAAATATTTAATTAAAACTTAAGATTCTTCTTTGTTATTAATATTTCGATTTGGCTCGTTATAAATACTCTTTGAAATTATGTTCATAACGTAAACATCGTCAATTAATATCAAGATCTTTGTACACCAAGTATCCAACAATGCATTCCCAATCATTTCGCAGTTCTGCAGAGTGACCCCCCCCCCCACTAAGGTTATTGCCTCGTCTCTTGAATGCCAGTTAAAATTGCTAGAGGTACGTTGCTGCGGGCCCGTCCGTGGCCGAGGGGTTACGGCATCAGGATTCAATCTTCTCAGTAGTGCGGGGGTTCGATTCCCACCTACTGCCAGTCATCTTATAAATCGGATCTCTGTTCACTCTTAATACAAAAGAGTGAACTCCAATAGGATAAGTACGTTTTCGACACTGAAAAGAGTGAAAATTTACTCAGACTGAGTTTAATTCACTCGTTTGTTTTAAGAGTGTACTGGGAAAGAGTTGAAAAATCCAACTCGCGCGTGACGGATGGGCCCCAGTACACTGGGACAGATGTGTTCGTTAATATCTGTGGAGTCCAAAGTCTCGACGGCGTCAGCGCACGATGTCGCTCGAAATTTTATTAGGTGCCCGCTCAGGTGTCGACCTCGTCACTTGACCAGGGTTCTAAACAACGAGGCGTTATTGGCTGTGTTAAGTCTCCTAACGGAGGCTATAAATAGGCAGTTTGAATCGATTTACATTACCCACATTACGTCGCTGTGTTAGAGCGTTGTAAGCAGGCTGCCTAATCACATGAGAAAACATAAATGCGATTATTTGATTTTTCAATTATCTAAAAAAACTAAATTGTATGTTTTATTAAAAAATACTTAATTAATTTATAGCATTTAAAAAAAAGAAGGTACATAGTTCATAAAAATATAATTCGACATTGTTTGAAAAAAAATCATGCTTAGTCGGCATTTAAATATTCATTAAAGAAGTTTTTGTGTAAAAGGAATTTATTAAAATTGCACCAAGAAAGAATTTAAATTATGACGACATATCAAATTAAATTTTTGTCTTGCAAAGAAGTTCGATATCATTAAACTTTTTTTTTACTTTACAAACATTATTTTTTGTAAAAAAAAATAATATAAGGCTCCTCTTTTTCTTAGTTTTGTCTAAGCGTAAACATATTTGTTACAACATAATTAAAAAGTATAATACGAATAATTTGTTTTGGAATAAGTATTTTGGAAAGGAAAACAAAAATTTAATTTCCATTCTGAAATATGTTTTACGAAATAGGATTTGCATTAATTAAGAAATCCTAGAAAATAGTATGTTTATTAATATATCATTAATATTATATTAATGACATATATTAGTAGTTTAAAAATATTATATTAAAAATAAATAATATTGAAATTTACTCAAAATCCTCATTTCCTAACAATCGCAAGTAGTGGATATCATTTTTTTTCTTTAGAAGTTTAACTAAAATTAATAAAAATGTTACTTATGTTGAAGATAAATAACCCATATATGTTAACCCATAAATGTCAAGGCATATTTTTTGCGTATATAATCCTGATTATTTTTAATTTTCATATATTACTTTAAGAATTTTTTTTAATATAAGAAGTTTAAATTATAGCCGGATGCTGTGTTTAGTGAAATTTATTCTAATGTGCATCAATTTTAAGTGGAAATTTTTGTAGACGGCACTGTTTCGAGCAGAGTTGTTTCCTAGGAGGAGAATTGTTTCCCGATAAGAATTTCAGTATTTAATTAACAGTAAAGTAGGCTATTTTAGTTCTTTTAGAACTTCCTGTTATTTTCCTAATCATTCTCAAAAATGAGAACATGAATAATCTCAAATTGGAGAACAACGTATTTGAAACAATTAAGACGAAATGATGTTCTAAAAAGTAAGAGCAGTATTCCTTAATTTAAGAGCAACGTATTCAAAGCAATTAATAACCAAAGATAATCTCCAAAATAAGAATTTTATTCTCAAATTTGAGAACAATGCATAAGGAACGTTAATGAACCATTGATGTTCTCGAAAATAAGAGCATTGTTCTCAAATGATTCTCAACTTCGAGAGCTCAGTTTACACTGTAATCTGCGTTATCAACTTAGAATAGTATTTATAAATAAAATTAAAAACTACCTACTCCTCGAAAATACAAATAGCTTATAAATAATGCAAATAATAACTTTCGAACACCATCTTAAACTTTCCATAATCGAAATTTTCTTGAAATACGTTTCGATAAAATAACAATTCTAAATATCTTCAAATCATTACTTTAAGATAAAATAAAGTTCGGAATCTCCAAAAGTCATAATAAAACATTTAAACTTCATATTCTATTTATTTGCATTTGAATTTGGTCAGAAAAATTATTCCTTTTTTCGGAAAATCGTTAATATTCGATTTCCAATACTTTTTATAAAATGTATCGGAACCTTACTTCATTTGAATAAATTGATATGTGCCTCAAAATTTCCTTTTACTCAAATATTATGGTAGAACTGTAATTGGTTACTGACCTAAATATTGAAATCCAGAAGAGTTCTACAAGATTTGTTTTGGCCTTTGAGTGAAAATATAATAAATATTTTTTAAAGTAAACGTTAATAGGAAGAAAATTTACACATATGAAAAGGTAACCTTACTGAACATTAAATGTTATCTTATCAAATATATTTCCAAATATACATAATATCAAAGTAAATATAAACGTACATTTTATATCGATCAATTATTATCTATAATATCGAGTTATTATATTTATCTTATTTTTCTTTCGAAATATCTTATCTATTTTAGCTGTTTAAATTATTCTAAACTAGTGAACAAACCTACCAGTTTAGGATGAGGGTTAAAAATAACTGACATTTTATTAAACCCATTAACTGACTTCACATTAATATATGGTTGGAAAACTACATGCTTTCTTCAAAATAAGTTGATAAAAACGCAAAGTAATTGTGAAAATTCACACTTCCATTTCTAAAAAAGTTTACTTATGTTGTTTAGGGGGGGGGGAGGATGTTGGTACAGGGGGAAATGAGGGAAGTTATAAAAATACAAATTTTTTCACCATACATTACCATTTTTTTAGACCTTTGCTTTGAAATATTATATTTAGAAATTTTATATTTGAAATATTATATTTAGATTATCTTTAATTATTTTTAATTGGTTTTAAGTATCAAACAAAAACATGAATTCATTCAAATTCTTATTCTCAAGCATATTTTGCTTCAGCTGTTAGAATTCATTCGCAAAAACTTTGCTCTATTTATTTTATAAAACATGATGTGCTCTTAAGCATTGTTTCATGCATAAGCCACATTCTCGAAGAGTATTTCTTCAAAATTATCTAGGAAAAATTCATTCATATTGCTAAATTTGAAAACCCCTATTTCCCCCCACTGTGGTGGAAAATGAAGGTATGAAACTAAGTTCCCTAAATTGCCAGATATTGAAGCATATGTACACTGTTAAAAAAAGCCTGAATTCTACGTGCATATTTCTGTGATTATTTTCGGGAATTTACGGAAAGATTGCGTTTCTTCAACAAACAGACGGTTTGTCGTAAATAAACAGATCGTTTCCGTTTTCCTTAAACGCTTGACAAGCGAAAACGGAAAAATACCGTATTTCTGCGTGCAGAATTTCACTTAAGACCCGTATTTACGTAATTTCTCCATATAACCTCGCACCCAACAGCTTTTAGCCTCGACACATCCGCCGACCGACTCAGCCATCATATTTTTTGTTTGTTTGTTTTGACTACATCTGAAGCAAGAAAGGTAAAGCAGGTATGTTCATTTCTTTTAATAAAATAAGATTTTATTTAAAGATTATATTTTCTATCTTTCTTTTCTATATATAGAATCCAGTTCTTGTCTCTTTCTTATTTGTTTCGGTAATCTCTATAGTCCTATAATTGACCATGGGATGATTCCTGAAATTAATAATTCCGTTTGTTTACCAACACGCTTAACTAAGTACATTTAATTTAAAAGTTTGAAAAAGCTGTCAAATGTATAAAATAAACAATTTTCACCTTCAAACAAGTGCAGATTATTAAAAAAAAATAATGAAAAGATTTGAAATTATTACATTTAAATTCGATTGAAAAGCAATTGCCCTCGTGTAGCTCTAGTGCGACGATAATTCAAAACCTAACCTAACCTCGATTGAAAAGCACGGTTACGCTATCGCTATCAGCACAGCATGGTTTATTTTAAAAACTATGCAAGTATACATACGTAAAGTTTCTCTTTAATAAATAATACTCTTTTGTTTAATTTAACGAATCAATTAGTGATTACGGATGTATGCAGATCACATGTTTTGATTCGATTCAGATGTTACATACACTATTGTCAATGCTCTTTGTTTTGAAAAATCTGCACTATGAAAAACACAATTTCCAATTAAATGCAAATTTTCTAACAAATTCAAAATTTAGGAATTGCAAGTGTCCTCAGAACGCTATTTTAGCGTTCATTTAGATACAGCTGCTAAGTGATATCTCATTTTCGGCCCACCGTCTACAACTACAGCAAGAATTATTAACCTTTACTAGAATACTAATTATAAGATTGTATTTTATTACTAAATACTATATAAAATTGTATTTATTACTAAATGCTTTTTAAAATTGTATTTTTAATTTTGATATACATTATTCAAGAACACTTCTGTTCTGTTTCTACCCCCTCCTATTAAAAAAATATTTTCAGTGTTCCAATTCTCAAAACTATATTGTAAGGTATGGATAAATCAATTCATTAAAGGTACTCTAAGATTCATGCCTTGTCTTCCCCATCCATCCCCCCTCTTCACAAAAAAGAGAAAGAGCTTTTTTAACTCTGATATTAAATTATTACGGTGCAGATACTATGGAATACTTGCTCGAAAAAAAGCCTAAAATTGACAAATTGTTTAATTTTAGAAGGGGCTTAAGAAGATTTTGTCTGATTAACGCCTGATTACCACTTGCTTCTTAACATTTGATCTACCTATTCAAAATTGGATATGTATATATTAATATATTATTTTTTTTAGGTGCTTGTTTATCATAAATCTCCAAAGAGGGTCGAAAGTTCAGAAAAAGAAGAAAACTAAATCTGTAGTTCCTGCACAAATTTTTTAATTAGTTGAGGATTTGAAATACCATAACAGTCCTTTTCAATTATGAAAGAAAAATAAAACTTGATTATATTCTGTAATTCTTTTGTTATTCACATATTGTTAAATTGTATCAGTGGTGTATCCAGGATGGAGGGAAGGGGGGGGGGGGGGAATAATAACTCTCGGCCCCATATACTAATTTTTTTTTACTGTCAGTGGCTATACAAATTCATGTATGTATTCCACAAATGAAGACACTTAAAAATTTAACGTTTTTGAATACAAAGTTTACTGTCTTAAAGAGTATCTCTGTTTAGGGGTGTTCAACCCCTAAGACACCAGACTCATTATCCCCTACCGATGATTTTGCCCTGGATATGCTAACTGTAAAGTACGACACCATTTAGCCACAGAACAATACTAAATATATACATTGTAAAAAATATGACGGAAAAATTATCAAAATTCTTAAAAATTTTCTGCCATATTAAAATTGTTTTAAATATTTGAAGAGTGGATATCTTTAAATTTCAAAAATGTGAACCATGTCCTTTTTATTCAGATAATATACCAAACATGGTTACAAATTATCAAAGGATTAGAATGTATTAGTTTTGAATAGATTTAAGGTTAAAGTATGAAGACATTATATGCTTACGTTTTATATAACAAACAGGATGCATGTTTAAAATTCCCTATGCTTAACTTATATTTATAACACCATATATAAATGGATATATTTAGAATGATTGATCTTTAAATAGTATATAGAAACAAAATTGACAAGAAAAAAAACAAAAATGTCTTGGAATTAACTAGAAAATACTATGCAAAGTTTTCTGAATTTAAGAGAGAAATGCCAATTAGAAATTCATGAAATTAACAGGAAACAGCTAAATGGAAAATCCTGAAATTAACGGAGAAATTCCGAAATGGAAGATCCTGAAATTAACGAAGAAATTCCGAAATGGAAGATCCTGAAATTAACGGAGAAATTCCAAAATGGACGACCCTGAAATTAACGGAAAAATTCCGAAATGGAAGTTCTTGAAAATAACGGAAAAATTCCAAAACGGAAGATTCTGAAATTAACGGAAAAACCCCGGCAACTTGCTGCCAGTAGTTTTTCCGTTATTTCAGGGAATTTTTTTTAACAGTGTAGTGAGAAAAAATTAAAAATACTTATATATTCGAAATCTAAACAGTTCGAATGTATGCTATAAACAAAATAAATCCTTTAAAATTAGTTTAAAAGTATGTTTTTAAAGAGACGATTTAAAAAAATTGTCGATTTTACCATCATTTTCCCCCACCCAGCCCTATAAAGACAATTTTATTGATCCAGGCACTTTATGAAATGCCGGATGAAATCTGACAATATTTTAATTTTGTGTTTTTGTACAATATTTTAAGATATTACCCGGTCATTATAATTGCTACTACTTTTTCTGGATACTTTGATGAATTAACTAGTAGTTGTAACATGGAATTATGTCTATTTATAAACACATACCTTTTATATTTATATTTTTTAAATAGTTAATAGTTAAAAAAAATTCTTAGTATAATATGTTCTTATTTTCTGATATCTTATATACTTGTAACATGGAATTATGTCTATTTATAAACACATACCTTTTATATTTATATTTTTTAAATAGTTAATAGTTAAAAAAAATTCTTAGTATAATATATTCTTATTTTCTGATATCTTATATACTTATAAAGATAAATATGAATAAAAATATTCTTTAAAGTGCCCACTAGACTTTTAGTATTAAGCATAATGCCTAGACACTCTGATATTTTGTACCGTAAGATGCTAAGAGTGAAAAAAATCTGAAACTATAAGAAGCACTTCTTTGCCGAAGTGTCTCTAGAGCTTAAACTAAAACTCTCACTATCGCATTCCAAAGTATAAAGGAAACCATTGTCAGGAATCTATTCCTTAGTGAAAAGGTATGTTCGTAAAAGATAAGAGGGATTTGTAAATCATATCAGTGTCTTTTACTTCAACACTAACAATTTTTCATTGTATATCGCACACATTAGTTAGTTTTCCAATTAGTCCCGTGGTGGTCACACATCAAAAAGTTTCCAAGGGAAGTTGGTAGGTTGGTACGCATATATTTTCAGGCTTGTGTGCTTGCTCAGAGAGCCGCTTATAAACCTTCGTCAAGTAAAACACTCTCAACACACATTCACATGCACACACATGACAGATGCTGTCATCTATCGCGCGCCACCTCCACAATTTAGACATATCCCTGAAGGGCATGGGAAACAGTCTCCAGGAACCTGTACCTGCTGAAAACTGCGCAATGACCGCCCACAGGACTTTCGGACCCAACTGATTTAACGAGCACGCTCTCCGCATATACTATTTCAGCAACCAGGACTCGATCGCGGGACCTTCCGATCCGTAGATCGAGACACTGACTTCAGGGCCCCTCATATCCCCCATGGGAAGTATAAGTATGACAATATTCTGAAATGTTCCACTTAGCCGTTAACAGCTCCTAATGCGTTATATTTAGATCTATGGAGTTTAAGTTTGCTAAAGAGTGTAGGCCATTATCAACCGTCGCATTCATATTGCGTCACAGAAACATATAAGTAGAACGATATTATTTGTGAGGATCGTTAAACCTAGAGCAAAAGAACTGCTCTGGAGAAGGGAAAGTTAAATAATCGACGTCGAAGAGTGCAATGACGTGAGAATCTGAAACGAAATGCTAGTTTTAACCCTCTAATGCTTACTGTTACCGTTTGGTAACAAGTAACATAATCCACTTAATTCTATTAAATTAGAGCTCCTCCAAGACAAATCTGTGTTTTGTTTCAACTATTACATTTGATTTTAAAGTTTTAGTTGCTAATAATCCTCATAGATGACAGCAGTAAAAGTGTATTCAAAATTAAAGAGTGAGGTTATTAACTTTTGTGAAATTACGTTTTTGGCAGTATTCAAAGAATAATAATATTAATACTAAATACTAATAAAATGTTTTGAAAATTTAATCATAGTTAGTTTTGAAATATTTATAGTAGTTTTCTAGTCACTATTATCAAAATTGGAAGTTTGCAGTTGGTTTTTGTCAGATAGAAAAAAATTTAATAATTGAAATTATTTAATTTCTAATGCAGTTAAATTTGTTTTAGTATTTTTCCTATAATGTGTGAGTATTAAAGATACATATATATTTTTTGGGGATAAAAATAAAAATTCATGCATTAGAGGGTTAAGTTTGCTAAAATATTGGAAACTATCAACCGTCACATTCATATTACGTAACAGAAACATTTCAGTAGAGCGATATATTTGTGAAGATCGTTACCTAGAGCAAACGAACTGCTCTGGAGAAGGGAAAGCTAAATAATCGACATCGAAGAGTCGAATGGCGTGAGAATCTGAAACGAAATGATATTTTTAAACAATTCAAACGTTTATTATGCGACCAATGGAATGGAATGCAAATGCGCCCTCTAGAAGGGAAGGGCGTAGGCTATGTAGCCCATTACCCCGCTCGCCAGAAGGGACAGTCACAGGAGACACACAAAGAAAGGACGACACAAACGCATAGACAAATAACAACATTTATTGACGAGTACAAATATCCATGCCTGACCGGGATTCGAGCCCGACCTCAGCAGCTCCAAAGGCCAGTACACTAACCATTCAGCCACCGAGGCGGCATTATGCGACCAATAGATAAGTATGTAAAGTTTTTAAACGTTATCTTAGTATGAAACGTTGTATATACATACTGTTATTCCCTACGAACCATAGTCAATTACGAACATTTAAGGGGTCTAAGGAGTCTTAAAAATGTGAAAAGAAGGCACTACAAAACATAGTTTGATCTTTCATGTCATTTTTGAACTACTCAATGTATAAGTATAATTTTTTTATATGTAATTCTACAAGATTTATTTATTATAAAACAAGTTTTAAAATTTATGAAACTTTAGCCAAAACTAAAATAAATGATATTAAACATGAAGTTATTTGAACACAGTGTGATTAGTCTTGCGCGGCAAATTGTGAGGTCAAAATTGAAAAAATGACCAAGAAAATGGACTTATATTGGACAAATATGTACAAACAAAGACTTATACCTAAATTCTCAGCTCAATTTCAATTAGAAATTATTTTCAAAATAATTTTAAATCAAAATTTTTAACATTTTATTAATTTTTTTATAAAAAAGTTCGTAAAATAATTTCTAATTAAAATTGAGCTGAGAATTTAGGTATAAGTCCTAGTTTGTACATATTTGTACAATATAAAGTCATTTTCTTGGTCATTTTTTCAATTTTGACCTCACAATTTGCCGCGCAAGCCTAATCACAATGTGTTCAAATAGCTTCATGTTTAATATCATTTATTTTAGTTTTTGCTAAAGTTTCATAAATTTTAAAACTTGTTTTATAATGAATAAATCTTGTAGAATTACCTATAAAAAAATTATACTTATACATTGAGTAGTTAAAAAATGACATGACAGATCAAACTTTGCTTTGTAGTATCTTCTTTGCACATTTTTAAGACTCCTTGGACCCCTTAACGAAAATAAAACTAGAAAACGGGCCTCTTCTACAGTGGTGGAAATTGATTTATGAACTGACAGTTTTTTAACAGTATTTCTTTATTAAATGCATTTTTATCGATTTAAATTTTATATACTATACAAACTTTGCATTATAAATAATACACGTAAATAAAATTTTATATAAATTCGTAAACAATTTATTTTTTTGATATTTTAGTTTTAGTATAGGGAAATTGATTTATGAACTTTTACATTCAATTTCTTTTAATAATTGCTAAAACTACTTTTTGTCGCTAATGTTTCCTTGATTTTGTTTTTCATTGACGACACAAAACTTTGGGTCAAGTTTTGGTCAAGAAATTTTCAGTTTTTAATGATAAAGTCCTTCTATTCCATAACTGATGCACACTTCATTAAAACCATACTCCATTTGAGTAAATTATTCAAACCAATTGATCTCAGAAATTATCCTTGGGATTTAAGTCATGGCTATTGGCAGGATGATCTAAATGAACAACACTTAGTTCATTTAACCGGTCTTCCATTTCGTTTGAAATGTGGATACTTGCATTATCATGCATAAAAATCTAATCAAAAACATAGTTTTGCCATGCAAAAAGGAAGAAACTACCTGCTATAAAGTGATGTTTGTGTCAGCCCTTCAGAAACATAACCTTGTTTATTCAATCATAAGATATCGGGGCCCAAACCATCAAACTTCCACCACCTGCTGAAGACAGATCTTGGGGTCATTTTTCGAAGATCCTTTCAATAACATTTTAAACCATCACGTCCATCCAAATTGAGCTTTTTTTCATCAGCAAATGTCACTTTTTTCCCATTTTTCTCCCTCCACCCCCACCCAATCCATTTTCATGTAGTTACGACTATATTTTAATAGCCTGTTCTTATGGTGAAGAGTAAGCTTTGGACCAGCCTTCATTTTGGAACATTTCAAGTTCGACGACGATATCAATATTTGTCCTACTCTTCTGGGAGTTACAGGAAGTGATTGTTCATAACAAATTCGCCCTGTAATGCACAAATGCTGACACAAATGGTAAGTTTTAGGGATACAAGTCCAATAATCCTGCTTTTGTCCCCGTCCCACGAGGGTTACACCTTTTTTAATGATGGTTTTTGCCGAAGTCAGAATGATTCTTCAATTATTTATGAATTATATTTATTGATCGTTTAATTAATATGCTAATTTCACTTAAAGATTTGTTAAATTATTATATAAGGGTCATTTTTAAAATTTTTGGCTTCACGGAGTCCCGCAAGCTTTCCTATTTAGTAAAATGGGAATAAAACAGATAAATTTCAACAAATTTGGCCATAATCTTATTTATAAACACTGATAGTAAGCTCCCCTGAAGTTCAAATGAAGAACTAGTTAAAATATTTGGTACCTGGGTTCAAAATAAATTTGAGTTCATAAATCAATTTCCATCATTTGATATGCTTAAAAGCTGAAATTAGATATATTTTTATTTAATATCATTTTTTGAAAAAAATTATGTGTGAAATTCCTTTATTGTGCTCTGAATATCCAACACACAAAATTTGAATTGTTAGTACTTAATACAAAGCGATATCTGGTGAAAAGAATGTTAGTTCATAAATCAATTTCCACCACTGTAGTAGGGATGTCTTGTTTAATGTATACTTCAAGTTTGAAAGAAAAGTTTTCACAACAATTTAAAAACAGTTGCAACCGAAGTTGATCTCTTGGAACAGCAAAAAATTACAGTCAGTATAATTTGTAATTCTAACATACACTTGAAATAGGCAATTTTTACGCCAAATCTGGTAACACCGAAAAATTGGTATTATGGCAACCTTGGCGAAATTAGTATATAATTCTGAATTTTTTTTATCAATCTTTCAAAAACAATATGTTAAACGATTTTAAGTAATTATTTACTTTTTTAAAATCAATTATTCGTCATTTTAACTTTCTACTTTTTTTTTTTAAATACAAATCTGATGGTCTGCAATTTAATAAATTCTTCTTCGTACGTAAAAGTTTATTTTCTTGGTCTGCCATTTTATTTGTTGTTATCTGGACTTGGTGAGGTTTTTTAAACGTAGCCAAATCCAGTCACGATTCATTAGGCTACCATGTGCGTCTTATGTGCCCAAAGACACGAAAATATAAAGTAACTAAAAGAAAGAAAGCAAAACAAAAACTACACCTCAAGTTCATAAAAATTCTTCGGAATATAGTGCCTTTTATTCTATATAGTGTAGACTTGCAAGATCATCTAAAATCCAAATAAATTCAAGAAGTACTCTATGAAATGAAACCTATAAAAAAGCTCATTAAAATAAAAATAAAATTGGATTATTGGTTTGCTGATCCAAACATACACTTCAAAAATCACCAAACATATCACAATACGCTTCCGTGAAAATAAAATTTTGATAACCGATGAGATTTTCATTCTCAATTCACGGCATAAGCACATCAAAAGGAACTTCAAATCCTTCAAGTATTACAAAAATCAAGTTTTCCATTTTTTTTAAAACCACGGTGTTTCAATTCGCAAGCCATTGTGAAATCGCATTACTTTTCATCTGTGATTTCTTCGGAAGTTTCAAAGATATGGTTGTAATTCTGCGCTTGGTAAAAAGTGAAGCAGTCTTGAATTCGGCAAACAGATTTGATAGGCCCAAGCAAATCATACTCTTTATATTGCGATTTCACCATTTTTTTGACCACCTATTTGACTGTCAAGCAATTGCTGCCTCTCTTTTTAAACCTTGGCGTAGGAAGATACTCTCTGCAGGCCCAAGACCTGACAACTCGATACTTTTGAGTTATAAGGAATATGCCGAGTCTGCAACAGCCAGAGATGAAGCCGTTTTTTTAAATATTGATATTTCAATCCAAAAAATGTTTTATTTTAATTCTTGAACATCTTGTATGATCAAATGTATTAGATTCTAATTTGTTCTTTTTATTGGTAACATACAAATGTTTAAGTTTAAATTTCAGTATATGCACCATATACTTTTGTTACCTGCAAAAAAAAAAAAAAACAAAAAAAAAATGCCAAAATGTCAGCATTATGTCTGCGGAGAAGGGGGAAGGGGGGGGGGGGTAGATACACATATATTCCGACTTGTGTGCCTGATCTGATACCCGCTTGTAAGGCTTCTTTAAATACGACAGACACAGAAAGTATTTTTACTGTCACAGGGAAAGGAAAATACACACAGGGTGAAGGCGGAAATCGAACCCGCACCCGTTACAGCGCGCAGGCTGCTAGCGTAATAGTCCAAACCACTCGGTCATCCGGGCCTCGCATTACGTCTGATTTGGACAATACCACCTAGATTAGAAGGCCGACGAACTAAGCAACATAACGTCACACTAGTAGACCAATTTCGATTTGCTGACCAATAACGTCGTATCTTAAGATGACGTCGCATCTTCATTTAACTTATCTTAAAAATGTATTCAAATACAAGATCTAGTCACGAATGATCATTGGTCAAAACCACAGAATCAGTCCACTAGTATGACGTCAAACATTTAGTTCGCCGGCCTTCTTATCTAGGTGGTATTGATTTTGGTCGATTGTGAAAGCAGTTATTGGTTTTACCTCGCAATCCGATTTTTGCTTCGGGTTTTGACTCAGCAGCATTTTTCTCCTATTCCCATCTTCCAAAGATATTTTCTTTCATTTTTTTCTCTCACGGCATTCGAATAAGTTTTGTAGGCTTGGCAAGATATAGGGCTGAATGAAGACTACTCCGGTATTCAGGAAGCGAACTTCTCTTTGGAAACCATATTTATCGAATGAAGAGGCGATTCTTTACTTACTTGCCTGCCCAAGCAGTTTGAATAGAGCTTCTTCAAAAATAGATTTGTTGGAGATACGAAGTAAAATTGAGTATTCAACCAAATCTATTTGTTTATTCATGAATTGATGTGATCAGGTGGCGTATGTACAAAAATAGGTGATATAAGTTTATGTAATATACGCGTTTGGCGGCGTCGTGTCTTTGACGTTTTAACACAAAAATAGAGCCAGTCCAATCTCGTAGTCATGTACAGGGTGTTTATAAACTAACGCTAGCTATTCGGAGTTGTCTGTAGTTTTAATGAACAATCCAAATGCAACAAACTTTGAGACACTTGCCATTCAAGAAGGGGGAGAAGAATGGAATCATAAAAAAACAAACTCGTGTCTTTTGACCAGGGTTCTAAATTACGAGCGTCATTGGCAGTGTTGGCCTTAATTGGCCATAATTGGCTACGCCTCGTAATTTAGAACTTGTTCAAGAGACGAGTTTCTTTGTTATGATTCCAATTATTATCGAAAAAAACTCGTCTCTTGACCAGGGTTCTAAATTACAAAGCGTAATTAGCATTGTTGGCCGTAATTGGCCATAATTGACTACGCTTCGTAATTTAGAATCCTGGCCAAGAGACGACATTTTTATGATTATTCTTTTTTATGCTTATTTTTTATGATTCAATCTTTTTTTTTTATAATTCCTTTCTTTTCCCCCCTTCTTGATTAGTAAGTGTCTCGATGCTTGTTGCATTTGGATAATTTATTCAAGCTACAAACCATGCACTACGAATAGCGAGCGTTATTTTATAATCACAATGTATATCACATAAAGTACTAAATTTGCAGATCACGTGACCTCCAATGCTAACGACGGGAGACGCGCATGGAGACTTGCAATAAAATGCTAAAAAGTAACACATTCAGTCTCTTTACTATAAAGCCATTATGGTTCTTTAAACTTTTAAACAGAACATTTAAAAACGTGAAATACAAAATTACCTATATAAATCGATGTCGTTTCTCAGATATTTGACAAAAAACTGAACTCATTTAAAATATGTATGCATATATTGGTTCAATACAATATGTATGTTTATGTATATTGCTCTTATAATAACCAGTAGAATAGGAAAAACCATAAATGGTGCTTTTAGATAAAATTATGCGCCTGAAATAAGGTTAACAATAAGGTTAGAATTCTACCTTTATACATAAATGGAAGTTTTAAATTTTTATACCTTTAAAATATTTTAGTCATTCCTTTTGAGTTTATGTGCGTTATGGATTCCTATATCCAATACTTTCAAAGATATTAATGCATATAATGTAGAATATAAAACGTAAATAAAATGTACAAAACTTTCACTTTAAAAAAACTCCCGAACCTCATTTCTATTACTTCTGTATAGCTTAGATAAAATGAGAGACTGAAGTGAGAAAAAATGTATTGGAAATCGAATGTTTTCAATGGATTTACTCAAAGTGAAATAATTTTTACAAAACTATACTTATCGCGTAGTGTATTGTGTGGCATCAATCGATATGAAAAAAAGTCATAAAACGTTAGTTTTTTCTGAGTTACACGAGATATATTAGGAAGTTCTTATAAATTTTATGCTCTGTCAAGTTGGTTGATGTTAATAACGATAGCAGCCTGTGGGTTGTAATGGGTGCGGGTTCGATTCCCTCCTTCGTCTTGGGTGTACTTTAATTTCTCTGTGACAGTAAAACTTCTTTCTGTGTCTGTCTTACTTCACGAAGGCTTATATAAGCGGGTCTCTCATCAAGCGCACAAGCCGGAATATATATGTAACTACCCTGTTACCTGGTTAATGTTAGGTTGAAGGATCGCCAAGCTCAAACTACGCGATTACTATTGGCAAATAGCTTTATAATTTTTAATCACCGTCAAATAACGAGCGGACATATAAGTAGGCACCCATAGTAGAGGTAGCGAGTGTGAGACAGATATAATAAGTAGGACTTTGAAGCAAATTTATCAAGCACTCCCTCTACACTGGGTATACGTCAGGACATTTTATTTGTACAGACCGTTTATAGGTCGCCAATTATTTTAGGGATTCCTGGATTTGAACTTGGAACTTTTCGCTTAAAAGGCTAGTGTCTTTACCGACTGGACTTCCCACAAAATCTGCCGCCCCCTCCGGGGCTCGAACCCGCAAACTTGAGCTTACGAGGCCAAGTTCATACTCTAGAGGAGGGGTCGGTGTAGATACAAATATATTCTAGCTTGTATGCTTAATCAGAAACTCGCTTTACAAGACTTCGTCAAGTGAGACAGACACGGAAATAATTTTTACTGCCACAGAGAAAGAAAGTACACCAATGGCGAAGTCGTTAATCGAAACCGTACCCGTTACAGTGATAAGACTGCCAGCCAAACCACTCGGCCATCCGTGCCCCAGAAAGTGTATCGTGGGCATTATCCACGCAGAATTGTCATTTCTGCAGCGTAAGTCACGTTTGTTGAAGAGTTATTATCTATAAAATTTTTAACATTAAATGAAAAAAAATAGCGGAATAGTTGATCTTCGCTTACTAAAACTAAATTTTTTAAAAATTGTTTTATTTGATTTGATTGTATTTTAAAGATAAAAATCTTTTTAATCTTGTGACTTACACCACACTGTTAAAAAAAATCCTTGAATTAACGGAAAAACTACTGGCAGCAAGTTGCCGGAATTTTTACGTTAATTTCAGGATCTTCCGTTTTGGAATTTTTCCGTTATTTTAAGGAACTTCCATTTCGGAATTTCTCCGTTAATTTCAGGATCTTCCATTTTGGAATTTTTACGTTAATTTCAGGATTTTCCATTTTGGAATTTTTCCGTTATTTTCAGGATCTTCCATTTCGGAAGTTCTCCGTTAATTTCAGGATCTTTCATTTCGGAATTTCTCCGTTAATTTCAGGATTTTCCATTTAGCTGTTTCCTGTTAATTTCATGAATTTCTAATTGGCATTTCTCTCTTAAATTTAGAAAACTTACATCGTATTTTCTAGTTAGTTCCAAGACATTTTTGCTTTTTTCTTATCAATTTTGTTTCTATATACTATTTAAACATCAATCATTCTAAATATATACATTTATATATGGTGTTATAAATATAAGCATAGGGAAATTTAAACATGTATCTGTTTGTTATTTAAAATGTAAGCATATCATGTCTTCATACTTTAACCTTAAATCTATTAGAAACTAATACATTCTAATCATTTGATAATTTGTAACCATATTTGGTATATTATCTGAATAAAAATGACAATGTTCACATTTTCGAAATTTAAAAATTACCACTCTTCATATATTTAAATCAATTTTAATATGGCAGAAAAATTTTAAGAATTTTCTAATTTTGATAATTTTTCTGTCATATTTTTTACAATATATATATTTCGTATTGTTCTGTGGCTAAATGGTATTGTATTTTACAGTTAGCATATCCAGGGCAAAATCATGGGTAGGGGATAATGATTCGGGTGTTTTAGCGGTTGAACACTCCTTAACAGAGAGACTCTTTAAGACAGTAACATATGTAGTCAAAAACAATAAATTTTTTAAGTGTCTGCATTTGTGCAATTCATACATGAACTAGTATAGTCGCTGATAGTAAAAAAAAAACAATTTTTTTAGTGTATGGGGGCGAGAGTTATTATCCCCCCCCCCCATCCTGGATACACCACTGATACAATTCAACAATATGTGAATAACAAAAATATACAGAATATAAATCATGTTTTATTTTTCTTTCACAATTAAAAAAGACTTATGCTATTTCGAAACCTCAACTAATTTAAAAATTTGTTCAGGAACTACAGATTAAGTTTTCTTCTTTTTCTGAACTTTCGACCCTCTTTGGAGATTTCTGATAAACAAGCACCTAAAAAAAATAATATATTAATATATACAAATCCAATTTTGAATAAATAGATCTAATGTAAGGAAGCAAGTGGTAATCAGGCGTTAACCACACAAATTCTTCTTAAGCCCTTCTAAAATTAAACAATTTGTCAATTGAAGTCTTTTTTTCGAGCAAGTCTTCTATAGTATCTGCACTGAATAATTTAATATCGGAGTAAAAAACGCTTTTTCTCTATTGCTGTAGTTGTAGATGGTGAGCCGAAAATGAGATATCACTTAGCAGCTATATCTAAATAAACACTAAAATAGCGTTCTGCGGACACTTGCAATTCCTAAATTTTGAACTCGTTAGAAATTTGCATTTAATTGGAAATTGTGTTTTCTTACTCAGATTTTTCAAAACAAAGAGCATTGACAATAATGTATGTAACACCTGAATCGAATCAAAACATGTGATCTGCATACATCCGTAATCACTAATTGATTCATTAAATTCAACACAAAAGAGTATTATTTATTAAAGAGAAAGTTTACGTTATGTATACTTGCATAGTTTTTAAAATAAACCATGCTGTGCTGAAAGCGATAGCGTAACCATTCTTTTCAATCGAGGTTAGGTTAGGTTTTGAATTATCGTCGCACTAGAGCTACACGAGGGCAATTGCCTTTCAATCGAATTTGAATGTAATAATTTCAAATCATTTCACTATTTTTTTTTAATAATGTGCACTTGTTTACTGGTGAACATTGTTTACTTCATACATTTGACAGCTTTTTCAAACTTTTAAATTAAATTTACTTAGTTTAGCGTGTTGGTAAACAAACGGAATTATTAATTTCAGGAATCATCCCACGGTCAATTATAGGAATAAAGAGATTACAGAAACAAATAAGAAAGAGACAAGAACTGGATTCTATATATAGAACAGAAAGATAGAAAATATAATCCTTCAAATAAAATCTTATTTTATAAAAGAAATTAACATACCTGTATATTTATCTTTCTTGCTTCAGGTGTGGTCAAAACAAACAAACAAAAAATATGGTGGCTGAGTCGGTCGGCGGATGTGTCGAGGCTAAAAGCAGTTGGGTGCGAGTTTATATGGAAAAACTACGTTAATACGGATCTTAAGTGAAATTCTGTACGCAAAAATACGGTGTTTTTCCGTTTTCTCTTGTCAAGCGTTTAAGGAAAACGGAAACAAGCTGTTTATTTCAGACAAACCGTCTGTTTGTTGAAGAAACGCAATCCTTCCGTAAATTCCCGAAAATATTCACAGAAATATGCACGTAAAATTCAGGTTTTTTTAACAGTGCACAAAAATTTCTTCAGTTAGATCGAATTAGCCTACGGAATAGTCGGGAAATATGGAATACCGAAGTTTCAGACGTCTCTCGAGCTGATATTAATTATGTGGAAATGAAATGAAAGACCTATGAGACTTTAAATGATGGTGTGGATTTTTATTTAAAACCAATATGGTTATTCTTAAATATTAAATGTTATTACATAATACCCGCCTCTCCTCTACTATTTATAACCTGTTTATAAAACGAAAATATTTCACAAATATTTTAATTAAAATTTTCGATTAGACGTTTTTTGAATGGATAAAAATATCAAAAATTAAAAGAAAAATCTTTCGTATTCAGAAATGTTTCCAGATGCCTATTTATTTTCTTACCTGATTTTACATTGCTTTATAGGAACACCTACAGGTCTGGTCTCTTATTACCATGCGTGGGTTTATAAGTGAAGAACAATTCACGATATTAAAAAAAAAATTCCAAAATCATCTAAAATTCAAAGAGCAGTCTACTTAAAGCAATTAATTCTTTGCTTTATTTTAAGTTATTTAAATTAATAGTATAAATGTATTAATATTTTTTCTTTTATTACCACTTTCGTTTTTTATTACCAAGGATTTCCCCAGATAAAAAAAAGTAAAAATATTCAAATAAAACTTAATTAAATTATTTTTGATGTTAAAGTATTCAACGGTAGAATAATAAATTAATTAGGTAATTTCATAAAAAATATATGACGATAATAGATTTAATCATTTTCATTTTTCATTTCGCGAAAGTCGAAGTAAAGTATTGAAGCCTAAAGAACAGAAGGTGGGAGTAGAATAATTATATATTACAGAATTGATATCTAAAAAAAAAGCCTTAATATAAATTATTTTAATAACAAGCCAAAGACTCTTATAAAGCTATATAATGGGCCGATATAAACTAATTGAAAGCACGCCGACTTCGTTGCCATTCTTTCAATTAAATTTTAATATGGAAGTGCTACGAATTTAATCATTTAAAAATATAAATTTGTTCTCGAACTAATTCATATATTTTTTTTTCTTATTTTGACTTATTTAAAATGAAAAATGCTAACTTTATACTTCTATCTGGTGATAGATGCGGCAAAAAATGGAAAACGTCAAACAACATAACGATAGAATATAATATAAAATATGATAGTTACTTAGGGACACGCCTTTTTTGTGCTATAAATGCAACAAAAAAGACCGTATCACTTATCATTTAGAATAATTAATTTTAAATATTTAAAACATTAAGAATAATTAATTTTAAAAAATTAAAAACATTTAGAATAATTAATTTAAAACATTAAGAATAATTATTTGAAATATTTGAAACATTTAGAATAATTAATTTAAAAGAAAAGTTATTGTCCAGAATTGATTACCAAATAAACGTTTTGTCCACATGTTTATTCGAAGACCCACTATTTCACAACAAAACTGAAAATTACAAATAACTACAATTAACTTATTACACTGAACATTTCTATTTCTCATGGGATATCCAACGCAATGAAATGTTTATCAGCTAAATACATGAATCCTTCCCCTCTCGGGGCGCATAAACAGATCGGGCAACACCCCCCAACCCCCTAATAAAGCGACCCCCTGACAAATCGTCTGAATCGCGGAGGCACATTCATAAAGTGGGGGTTTTCCGAACTACTTTCCGGATTCCGGCACAAACTCCCATTTAGGATTGGATGGGAAATTTTGTTATTTTTACGGAATGCTTACTTTTCGTTTTCAAACAGTTTGAATAAAAGTATTCATATACCTTAGAAAACTGATAAAATAATCAAAATATGTGGTCTCATATTTTTTATTAAAATATTATCTGATTCTTTATCTTTCAAACGAAGAGTACACGGGAAGAATCGATTGATTTATTAGGCGGACGTCCGCATTGTCTGCTTGGCTGACATTGTAGAAACAGAAACAAACACTTTATTAATCTAGAAAAAACATTACAAGATAAGAAAAATTAGTCACAAGGGGGTAAACAGGAACCCCGTATGTGTGACCTAAATAATCAATTAAAATAAATATGACATTAGTTAATTACAAAAAAACCCACAAAAATTACATTTAAATTTGTAAATATACACAAAAGAAAAGAACAAAATGTGACAATGTGGTTAAGTATTATTATTTTTTTTTCAAAACAAATGTCTGAAAATTCTGGACAGCGGAGGAAATATATAAACACAAAAAACATTTCGCTTCTAAGAATTAAAAAAATACATCGATATCGTCTATTGACAAAATAAATTTAAATAATTTTTTTTTAAAACCTGTTTAAAGAAGGGATACTTTGAAGTTCAGTAGGTAGTTTGTTGAATGCATTTGGGGCTAAATATGAAAAATGTTTTCGAAAAATTTCTTTATGTGGAAAAGGGATATGATAAATTTCATTTAAACGCCTAGCTGAAATATTTACTTTTAAATTACCAAAAGAATTATTACGATATAAATATAAAATCATTCGAAAAATAACGTTATGCCTAATCGGTAGTAAATTTAAAAATTTTAAAATGGGGATGTTTGAATAAAGATGTCCTTTGGCGGCAGAAAACCGGTTTTTCCCTTTCTTCTTCGCTTGGTCCAAGCGTCGGGATCGTCAATCGCCTGAATCTTGGTAGCTAGGAACTACATAGATAGTAGTTACAATATTAGAGTGGAATATCACGAGACCTGCAACACTGACTTCATTGGGGCTCTTCTGGGAGCTCCTTGTCCTCCGTCTCATGTCATTAGCATTGGAGGCCACGTGATCTGCCACTCTATTACTCTAACTATGATCTCTGTGGTAGGAACTGATTTCCTTACACAAGTTTAGGCGATCACTCGCTATCAGCGCCAAAGTGGCCTGCTAAGGAAACTTCTCTACAAAATCAATCGGTTTTTCCCGTGTACTCTTCATTTATGATGGTGATATAGCAATTGATTATCGGCCTTGTACAAAAGTGCGTCGAATGATTTGTCGGAAAATGAAAACACTACATATGTTCCTGTAGAAACAATATATGAAATGATAAATTACATGGTACAGAATTATTATTCCCATACGAAAACTTCTTGATAAATACCTTAAATATTTCTTAGAAAATAGCTTCCATGTAAAAAGTTTGCAAGTGTTGAACACGTAAGGGTGACATTTGAATGGAATTTAGTGCTGGGGTCTAAAGTACCTCCTTGTGAGTGATTTTTTTTTTTTTTTTAGGAGCTCGAATGCTGCAGGGTTAAGATAGCTTGCTCCTTTGCTTCATCGACACGCCCAAAAGATAAAAACTTCCTCCCCTGGTCTTTTCCTTCGTAATCACATTTTTCCATATTTTGAGCATCAATCTATCTTGCAATATTTTCAAATTTCAAATTCGTATAATTAATAATTATATGTTCACATTGTACTATTTTCGGAAAATCGGCAGTAAATTTTTTAGCTTTTAAGATGTTCTTATAATGTAAGATGTGAAAGATATAAAAATAATTTTTTCCTAGAATTGTATCACTTCTGTAGAAAATTTAATCCTCTAATGCATACTGTTGCCATATCGCAACAAGTAACATAATCCACTTTATTCTTTTAAAAAAGAGATCCCTCTCGGCAAATCTGTGTTTTTTTATCTATTACATTCCATTTTAAAAATTTAGTTACTAATAACCCTCATAGATGACAGTAGTAAAAGTGTATTCAAAATTTAAGTAAGGTTATTAACTGTTGTGAAATTACGTTTTTGGCAGTATTCAAAGTAAAGAAAAAATATTAGTAATAAATAAAAATGAATTGTTTTGAAAAATTAATTATAGTTAAAAAGGGTTATTTTGAAGTACCATTTAGTAGTTTTCTAGTCATTATTATCAAAAATTGGAATTTTGAAGTTGTTTTTTGTCATGTGGAAAAAATTTTAACAATTGAAACTATTAAATTCTAATACAGTTATTTTTTTTCTGTATTTTTCCCATAATGAATGAGTAATAAATGTTCACACATACTTTTTCGGGATAAAAAAAAAATCACACATTAGAGTATTAAGATGCGGTAAGTAAGAACACATTGTCGCATTCTTTCTCATCCTCATTAGAGAAATTAGTGTTTTCTACTCTGCACCAAATGATCCTTTCGATCCTTCAGATGGGGGTGGGTAAACTGCCACGTAAGCACTCCCAGAGGAACTATGCAGAAATTACCAAGTTTTGTGAATGGGATTGTACGGGATTTATATCCTTAAAGCTTATTTGTTAGTTAAAATATTAGTATGGATTTGTTGTATGCACCATTGTGTGCCACGCCCAAGAAAAATCCTTACGTGGTTTGACAAAAAAAAAAAAAAATGTATGTAAGGGGACGCGGTAACCAAAATTTATAGCGGCCCAGAAAATAGTTAAACATGACCGAAAGCTGTGATATAAGGATATTGCAAAATAATTTATAAAGGGCGATCCGGCGGCGCAATGGTTAAGGTGTTAGCCTTTGGAGCTTCTGGGTCCGGGATCGAATACTGGGGACACAGTACCTCAAACATTGCAAAAATTGCTAATTTGTTTTTATTTGCTAAAATTAAAGTTTAGAACCTTCTAAATAAGTCTACCAAGTTTTAAAAGTGTATCTATATTTTAAAAAAGTTCTTCTATTTTTTATGCGGAAAGGTATGATAAAAATGCATACAAATGAAAACTTTAAATGCGTTTTTCTTTATGTTTATATTCCTTGACAAGTTCTTTAAAACGCTAAGGCTTTTCAAAAAACATATAAAAATCTAAGGAATTGTGTATACAGTCTGACAAATATGTTAATAATTAAAATTGTTTTAAAAAGTAATATTTTTTTATAAAAAAATATTAAAGTCGAAAATTGTCAAATATGCTTAAATAATTCGGGATTTTTTACATAAATATTTTTTTTATAAAACAACTACGGAAGATAAATCAAATTTGGATACCAATTGTTATGTAAAACAGTTTAAAGTACATGAGGAAAAAAATTGGGTTAAAATATTTGTATTTAAAAAAGCCTTAGCATTTTTTAAAAGTTCAAAAAAATTTATTGTTTTTAAATAACTCAAAAAAATTTTTAAAAAAATATTTTTTTTGTCATATAATGTTTTTAAATATAGATTGAACTGATAAAACATAAATTTTATAGTGAATATGTCAAAATTAAACATTTTTTTTTAAGTGGTACCGTGTCCCCTTATGGCATGGATGTTTGTGTTTGTCGAGTATATGCTGATTAAATCTATTTTGTCCGAAAGTCCTGTGTGCGTTCATTGCCCAGTTTCCAACTGGTATAGGTCCCTGGAGACTTTTCCCCTTCCCCTTCAGGGACATGTCTAAATTGTGTAGTTGGTGCGCAATAGATGGCAGAAACTGTCACATATGTATGTATGTGTCAACCAACCAACCTTTATAATGGTGGAGATTTATTTAAATTGGAAAAATGGTTTTTGAAATTTTATTTTGCGCATTTTTAAATTGTTCAGCTTGCGAATGGTTAAAGACCTAATGCTTTTAGGTGAATTATTGTATGCTCCACAATTTTTTTCCTGTATTAGCCATATACCATGAACAAAAGTTGGTATGTGATAAGGTCTAGTGTGACATTTTTTGAAACTAAAAATAATGAAGTTGACAATTTACAAAAAATCTTATTTCAACAAATGTTTCTTATCGCTTTTAAAAAGTCATTTAATTTTACACAAAAACAAAACAGAGGAAATTTGTGAGGGTCTCCGTACTTTTGAAAAGAGGTTAAATGACAAAGATGGCCGCTCAAACTAAATCTAAGAACAACTTTTTGCGTGTCATTTAGTCGTTAGAAAGCCATTTATTTAACTTGAACCAGTCCTCCCTAAATAAATGTTTATTTTAACAAAAATAAGCATTAAATATACATTTGGGAAAGTTCGTAGTGTTTTGTTGAGGTAGCAAAATACTGCTCTAAATTTACAATTAGAGTATTGGCCAGTAATTCGCAACCAAGTGTAGATGGAGAACCTGAGAATGCATCCTTATTATCCTTAAAGGGACAACGTAAGAAGAGTCGCTGGGTAAAATCAGTTAACCACCTTACACTTTACAAGCACCGGATTTCTATGTTATAAATTTAGAAAAATATGCATTACACTAATGTAATTTACAACGATTTTATAGCGCAAACTAACACCATTAAATGTGACAAATAATTGTTTAAATATAATACAAATATGAATGATTTTAAATATAAATACTATGCCACTCACGCTTATATCAGACGGAACGGCTGTCCCGCCCGCCATTCTCAAAATAAAGTCAAGGGTGACGGGCAGTTACAGTGGTGGCCAAAAGTGTGGACACTTTTTGAAAGTTTCATATTTTTCAACTTTGTGTGATTACAGAATATATTAATTGTATATCAAGTTAAACAATTGTATATCAAATTGAAAGTAATTAAATATTTATGAGGACCACGGTGTGCAGATCGCTGAAGCCGTCTATGAGACATTTGGTCCCATATCATCTATATCCATGGACACAGCATCATCATCAAAGTAATTTCATGTAGAATTAAAAATGAATACATTATTACAATATTTGTATTACGAATAAGTTATGCAACCAATTGTATGATCTGTCTTAGTTTTGCAAGTCATTGAACCACCAACTTGTATTGCAATTTCAGCATAAGAGAATCCATTGACTGTGCTTGTTTGTTCAACCAAAATGAGCATAACTTTATTTGTAATGCAGATACCTTAATTCTGCTTTTTTAATGAAATTTTACATTAAATTATCTTCAACTTAATACCTAAATGCTTGTATTTAAGCGAAATTTAATAGGTGCAAGAACACAGGGAACAGTTGAAACATATGAAACTTTCAAAAAGTGTCCACACTTTTGGCCACCACTGTATGTCTATATACTCAAAACATTTCGATATGTTAACAGCAAATCGATTTTATTCTCTATCAGGCAAACTAAACTTCGCCGAACAATAACAAAAATACCTTTGAGAGGTTTAGTGGACTACTTTACATACAAAAAATTTGGTTATTCCATAATTAAAAAAACGGCTATACCAGTGTACCGGCCGGCCGGGTATTTACCTTATATTCTTAACTAATTATTTAACCAAATTAATAAATTTATCTAAAAATAAATTATATAGTTTTAAAAATAAATTATTTATTATTGCATACGAGCTTTCTGTAATCATTGGATATCATTGCTTAGTTGTAATAAGACCTCCTACGTTCTTAACACGTAAAACGTCAGAACTTTGATGGTGAATGGCTACTAATCTTCTTATGAGTATTAATTGCCATAGAGATGGCAATCTAATTAGAAGTAATATATCAATATTACCTTCGTTCTTATCGATGTTTTGCTAACATTCTAATAGTTTATTTTATTTATTCATCAGATGGTTTAAACAAGTACAGCGGTATTAAAACTTTTATCCACCAAATAGAACAATTAGTCTTTAAAACAGTAAAATAGTTTTCGTCAGCAAAAGATTGACTTATTTTTTTAACATCTTTAAGAGGGACTGTCAGTCCCGCAGAGTTAATGCATTAGTTATAAAATCACTACTTCCGCAGAAGTATTTATTTGAAGTGATTCCCTTTTTCCCCATGTATGGGAATTAACATGAAATCGAAATGAAACAAATTTGAAGTGAATATATTATCTTTTTTTTTATTACGAATTTTTGAAGTTTAAAAATGCCAAAAATATACAGCAGACGGCGACACTATTTTAAAACTTTATCAATTGGTAATTACATAACCGGACGTTATTTTCTTTTCAATTTTGTCTTAAATTGATGTTATAATGAGTCCCATACCTGGTAAAAATCGGATATCATGGCAAAGCGATTCTTAGCAAAAGTTATGATTTCAAAACTAATGCATAAGCTCTATGGGACTGACAATCCCCCTTAGCAATTCACATTTATGTTCCATTTTATCACATCAAAAATCCATTTGTGAATGCCATTAACTCCTTTTTTTGTTAAAAAAACACGATAACTTTAAGTTTTAAAAATTAGTTTTTCATGTAACTTAAAGAGTCTGACTTAAAATGTTCTTTAATTTTATCTTCATATGTCTTACATTTTGTTTTATTTGGATAAACTTAATCTAATATCTAATTTTCCTATGACATTTTCTTGCCTATCATAAGTTATAAGTTGAGATGTTTTTATATATATATATATATATATATATATATATATATATATATATATATATATATATATATATATATATATATATATATATATATATATATATATATATATATATTGTCGCGTTGAAATTGCAATAATCACAAGATACAGAGTAGGCTATAGCTTGAACTTTAATGAACCAGGAATATTAGTTTACATGGCTTATATACAAGTGTGACATTCTTCTGGAATGTTCTAGAAACAATAGATAAATTACCATAATGATAAGAAACGTAACAACTGAAAAATCGAGAACTTTCGAGATTAAATGAAATAATAATAAAGTCCTACACCTTGGCCGGGCCCGAACCCACGACCCCAAGATTAAGAGTCTCGTGCTCTACCAACTGAGCTATCGACGGCTGCACTTGGCTTGTGGCATTGCTCCCCCCTATGAGGCAACAGCGTCCCGCTGTTTCATCGCCCTAGTCCGGGAACGAGTCATAGGCCCTCTTTGGCATTCCTTCCTGGGTTGTTCCACGATAGCCCGTTCTTCTGCAACTTCAGCTGCCTTGGTCCTGGAACGAGTCATAGGCCCTCTTTGGAATTCCTTCCTGGGTTGTTCCACGATAACCCGTTCTTCTGCAGCTTCAGCTTCATCGCAAATTTCCTCTTGCTCGCCTGGGTCATGATATGGCTTCATTCTGAGGACATGAATGACGTCTCTTCTTTTTCGTCTTCTTGAGACAGGGTCGAAATCTTCAACCTCGTACGTTACGTCCGACAATTTTCTTAGAACTTGATAGGGGCCAAAATACCGCTTCAAGAGCTTTTCCGAAAGTCCAACTTTTCGAACGGGTGTGAACACCCAGACGAGCTCTCCTGGGCGGTACGATACTGGGCGGTGTTTAGCATCATAGCGCAGGCTATCCCTCTCCTGAGTTTGTAATGTGCGCAAGCGGGCTAGTTGCCTTGCTTCCTCGGCTTTTGTGGTCAGATGCTGGACATAATCCCCACCATCTCCTTCGCTGTTCTCGGGGCTATAGGGAAACAACGTATCCATGGTGGTTTCAGCCTCGCGGCCATGCAGTAGAAAATATGGCGAGAAGCCTGTCGTCTCCTGTTTAGAGGTGTTGTACGCAAACGTGACGAAGGGTAGAAAAGAGTCCCAATCTTTTTGCTCCACGTCAACATACATCGACAACATCTCAGTCAGTGTCTTGTTAAATCTCTCGGTTAGTCCGTTCGTTTGCGGATGATAAGATGTTGTCATTTTCTGCGTGGCACCAACTTGAAGAACTATTTCTCTTACAAGATGGGACAGAAAAACTTTACCTCGATCCGAGATGATGACCCTTGGGGCTCCGTGCTTCAGCAATAATTCTTCAACCAAGAATTTGGCTATTTCTGGGGCTACTGATGACGGTAATGCCTTTGTAACCGCATAGCGTGTTAAATAGTCAGTACTAACTACAATCCATTTGTTTCCGTCATTGGATTTTGGAAATGGCCCAAGCAGATCGATTCCAATTCGATGAAACGGAGCGGTTGCAGGTGGAATGGAAATAAGCCTTCCTGACGGTTTTTGGGGTACCGATTTCCTTCTTTGGCATTCACGGCAATGAGTTACGTGGTGTCGGACACTGCGGTTCATGCCCGGCCAAAAGAACCTTTTTCTTATCCTGTCGTAAGTCCTTGAACACCCCATGTGTCCGGAAATTGGCGCATCATGGAAGTGTTGAAGCACGTCTAGTTTGAGGTGTTTAGGTATCACAGGGAGCCACGTTTTCTCCAACGGGTCATAGTTTTTCTTGCAAAGCACCCCATTGACTATGCCAAATCCTTTCCCCGTCTGTTCGTTTTCCACGGACTCAATGATTTTCAACAGTTTCGGATCTTTTCTCTGTTCCTCGGCGATACCCCTGAAAGTCGTTAAAGCATTCAGATCTTTAACTAATGAGTCGTCTTCTGGAACTGGGTATCTTGACAAACAGTCGGCATCTTGATGTTTACGACCACTTTTGTATCTTATCGCGACGTCATACTCTTGGATTTTTAATGCCCATCTAGCGAGGCGTCCCGACGGATCCTTTAGATTCATTAGCCAACAGAGAGCGTGGTGATCAGTAACCACGGTGAATGGTGTCTGGAAGAGATACGGGCGAAACTTGTTGATCGCCCATCGTAATCCATGGCGAGGCATTCCCTTTCGGTGGTTGAATAATTTCTTTCTGCCTTTGACATTGTTCTAGACGCGTAAGCGATCACTTTTTCCTTTCCATCTTGGACCTGGACCAAAACAGCACCAAGCCCGTACCCACTAGCATCTGTATGAAGCTCCGTTTTGGCGTTTTCGTCATACAGACCTAATACTGGGTCGCTTGTAAGTGCAGTCTTTAACTCTTGAAAAGAAGCCTGATGTTTCTGATGCCATGCGAATGTAACGTTCTTTTGTAACAACTCTTGCAGGGGCTGAGCCTTGTGACAGAAATTGGGTATAAAACGCCGATAATAGGAGCAAAGTCCCAAGAAACTTCTAACGTCATGTACTTTCTTGGGAGTTGGGAATCTTCGTACCACTTCTGTCTTATCGGGATCTGGACGAACTCCTTCGTGCGATACAACATGACCAAGGACTTTGATTTCTTTTGCTCCAAATAAACATTTCTTCGGGTTAAGGTATACATACACACTTGAAAAAGCCAAAAATAGCCAAATTTGGCATTTTTTGTTTTTAAATCCATTAGAATCTCCAATTCTTCTTCTTTAAAATTATGTAAATTTTGTACTGGTACTCCACTCCAATAAAAAGTTACAGTGGTTTTTCTAATATTTAAACCATGAAAGTTAGTTAGCTTTTGCAACCTTTAAACTCAATTTTCTCAAAACTTCATTTTACTCATGTGTTACTTTGTTTAATCCATGATAACTTAAGTTAGAATTAACATTTTTTCAAACGAATTGTTTATTTACTTGTAGAATAAGTTGGGGGAGGGCGTGAACCTCAAAAAAGAAGATTTGGTTTTTAAATTAATTTTATATTGCATGTCAAAGTAATTTTTTCTCTTAAAAATTGGATTTTTTTAATGTTGCTTATTATAAAAAATTATAAATCAAAAACTAAAAGAGCCACAAACTTGATTTGAGGTTCAGGCACTTCAGAGTCAATTGGTGATTAAATTGCATGGTAATTTTATAGGTCTAAATTATTTAGTTCTTGAGTTATGAGTGTTTAAAAAACATACTAATTAATGCATAAAATGCTAATTAATTAATTAACATTTTAATTTTTTAAAAATATTTTTACATGTACCCTCATACACTTATGAATTATATCAAATATAAAAAAATTGGATTTTTAAGTTAATTATTAAAAAAAAAAAGTTCAAGTGTGTACGTACACCTTAAGTACAAGACCAGCATTCTGTATACGCTTCATGACCAAGCTGAGTCGTTGAATGTGGTCAGCAAACGTCTCGGAAAACACAATGACGTCATCTAGATAACAAAGACACATTGTCCATTTCAGGTGCCTCAGTAAGTTGTCCATCATTCTCTCAAACGTGGCAGGAGCATTGCAAAGGCCGAACGGCATTACCTTAAATTCGTACAACCCCTCGGGGGTAATAAAAGCAGTTTTCTCACGGTCAGCTTCATCCACCTCGACCTGCCAGTAGCCAGATTGTAAATCCATCGTCGAGAAATACTTGGCACCTTTTAAACAACCCAAAGTGTCATTAATGCGGGGCAAAGGATACACGTCCTTCTTGGTTACTTGGTTGAGACGTCTATAATCAACACAGAATCTCCAGCTGCCGTCCTTTTTCTTAACGAGAACGACAGGTGAAGACCACGGACTAACGGATGGTCTAATGACGTCCCTTTTCAACATTTTAGATACTTCGTCTTGGATTATGCGGCGTTCGGATGCAGAAACCCTATATGCCCTTTGACTGATTGGTCTGTTGTCCTCCGTTTGAATGCGATGTTTCACTCCTAAATTCGCCGGGTTCGGCTGTTTACCAAAACCAAAAGCTTCTGGGAACTTCTTGATAGTGTCCAGGAGTTCACTTCTTTGTTCAGGTGTCAAAGCGGGTGACACGTTGATTTGGCTATCAATCTCCATTGTCTTATAGTTGGCGCTCCCTGAAGTTTCATTGACAATGGTTTCCAAAATTACATTTAAATGTGTTTCGTCGACAGGTTCAGTTTTTCCTAGAGACATTCCCCGGGGAATAATGATAGGATCCTTCCTACCCAGGTTAAAATTTATGCTATTTTTGCTTTGCTAACTAGCATAAAAGATGCTACTGCTAGCATAGGAAACTAGCATGATATGCTTCAAAATATTTGCTAGTTTAGCATGAAGCACTAGCATGAGATGGCCAAAATTCGAACACATTTTATGCTTGTTAGCATAAACAAAAAATCAACACATGCTATTAACTGTTGCTTATTTAGCATAACTTTATATCATCACATGCTAAAAAATTATGCTAAATAAGCAAGAGATGCTACTGCTATCACAGGAAACTAGCCTAAGATGCTTAAAATGTTTGCTAGTTTAGCATGAAAAACTAGCATGAAATGATTAAAATTCGAACACAATTTATGCTTATTAGCACAAAAAAATAGCATCACATGATATTTTCTGTTGCTTATTTAGCATAACTTTATAGCATCACATGCTAAAAAATTATGCTAAATAAGCAACAGAAATAGCATGCGATGCTATTTTGCTAGCATGTGATGTTTGATACACAACTTTGAAGTGAGATGGCGCCACCATTAGTCAGAATGGTATTATTGGTATATGTTGCTGATACTTGAACGGCAGGCGCAGGACAGATCTCACGATCTTCTGGTCCACGAAGAAGGGCGTTAGACATCTCAGCCACGGGAGCTCATGCAGTGGAAGCGTATAATTTAAGTGGTCAAAAGGATGTTAAAGGAGTTTTTGTTTTTCATGAAGAAATTTTAATTTTGCGTTTTTTTTTTTGCAGGTTTCAAATTCTTTTTAGATATTACTTTATTTTAGATGGATATTTTTTAGATATTACTTTATTTGTTAACTCAAATAGAAATGCGTCAAATTTCAAAGTAACATTTAGTAACTTACGTTTTAAAATTGTTTTATGATTTATAATATTTATTCAAAAATCTATTTTATTTAAAAAAATGTTTTACGATTTATAATATTTATTCAAAAATCTATTTTATTTAATCTATTTTTCAAAAATTAACCATGCCTGAAAAATTTAAAAATTATTTTCGAAGTAACTAAAATGAATCATTTATCACGCAGTTAAAATATTTAGCTTTCCCCGCCATTTAGAATGTGGATTACCAGTGTGAACTGGAATTTTTTTTTGGAAATATAGTTTTCGAAATTATTTGACGCGAGTTGTAGTTTCAATTTTTTCAGTTTTTTGAAGATTGCGATATCGATTCGCCATAATTTTCCGATGAAAGTTACGCAGATCCAATTCTCACCTTTGACCGTTATCGAATCGATGACTATTAGCAATAGAATTTTGTTCACCAATTGCCGATGTCTGTTGAACATTCGAATTACGGATCCGATATCACCGGTGAGTCTTCATTAATTCCGTTCAACGATCGGTCGAGCAAATTTCGAAAAACATTGCTACTAAGCTCGAATCCCCGTTACTTTATATAAAAAAATGCAAAAAATAGCTTATCCTGGTAATTACCACGGCACGCTTTTGAGAATTATGCAAAGTTATTTAGCATCATATGCTAGTTTCATAGCATAAGATGCTTTTTCTGTATGGTAGTTGTATAGCATTTTATGCTAAATAGCTTAAAAAAGCAAAAAATAGCTTGTCAAGGTAACCACCTCAGTATACTTTTGAGAAGCTTGCAGTGCTATTTAGCATTATATGCTAGTTTTATAGCATAATATGCTTTTTATCTGTATGGTAGTTGTATAGCATTTTATGCTAGTTAGCATAAACGAAGCAAAGAATAGCTTGTCATGTTAACTACCACAGAATGCTTTTGAGAAGCATGCAATGCTATTTCGCATCATATGCTAGTTTATAGCATAAGAAGTTTTTTCTGTATGGTAGTTGTATAGCATTGCATGCTAGTTAGCATGAGAAAGCAAGTAATAGCTTGTCAAGGTAACCACCCCAGTATGCTTTTGAGAAGCTTGCAGTGCTATTTAGCATTATAAGCTAGTTTAATAGCATAAGATGTTTTTTTTATCTTTTGGTTTTTGGTAGTTGTAAGCACTTTATGCTAGTTAGCAGAAAAAAGCAAAAAATAGCTTGTCATGGTAACTACCACAGAATGCTTTTGAGAAGCATGCAATGCCATTTAGAATCGTATGCTAGTTTCATAGCATGAAATGCTATTTTCTGTATGCTACTTTTATAAGCATGATATGCTAAGTAGCATAAGGAAGCATACTGTAGCAAAAACATAGCATAAACATAGCAAACATAGCAAAAAAAAGCATAATTTTTATGCTAGTACTAGCATAAATTTTGACTTGGGTACTGTTAGTGATCCACACTTCTCCTCTTCCGCCGTGGAGCGTTATGAGTGACGACGCCAGGAATATTTCTTTTTCCATTTTCAGAAATCTGTTCCCCTCTAAAATGACTTCGATTTGGTCACAGTCGGAAGGTGTTGCGACTGGAACTCTTGCAATCGATCTACCAGGTATCACGCTGTCTTGAAGGGCGCACACTTTCCAACCACCTCTGGCTTTCGACTCGTCATCCTCTTGAAAAAATTCATCGTCCACCTTCAGCTCCATACGTCCACAGTCTATTACGGCCTGCGTGGCTTTTAAATAGTCCCATCCCAAGATGACATCATGGCTGCAATTGCGAAGGACAATAAATTCAACTGGATGCGCACGACCATTAATTTCCACTCTCGCGACACATCTTCCAAATGGCTGTACATACTTTCCATCGGCAACTTTAAGAGTAGTGTTACTCGTGTCCGCAAACATCAGTTTATTCAGTTTACGGCGGTAACGTTCTGATAATACAGAATAGGATGCCCCTTGAGTCCACCAACGCCTCCACCGTTGGCCGTCTATTCTTAAGGCTATATGATTTCCTCCATCCCCCCCCCCCCAGCTTAGCGACGCTCGACATAGGAGGATTTACCTCACCGGCGACCTTACCCCCATGAAAGGCCACGCCTAGTAGTTTTCCTCGGCTGGCGGCGGGGAGATCGGCTTGAGCTTCGGTATGGCGACGGTGATCTGAATCGGCGGCGTTATTGTTTCTTTGTTTAGGTGGTGCGTGGTTGGCGATCGACCCCTTCTGTCTTCATTCGGCGACTGTGAACGATACGTGGTTTTGGCTGACGTCTGGTTTCATCTAATTCAAAGTAGGACGGCGAACTGCGGTTGTAGCGGCTGTAATCGCGATCGGAATTTTGAAAGGTTCTATTGTTCCGGTACGACTCGAATACCTGTTTTCGTTCTCGGCAATACCGTGCTACGTGTCCGGGCCGTCCACAATGGAAGCACACAGGTCGGTTGTCTTCGGTGCGCCACACGTCTGTCTTCCTTGGGGCGCTGACCGTTACTGGGTCAGTTCTTCTTGTGACTGTTGAGTACGTTGGTCTCCGTGGTGTTCTGAACGCATTCGGCATGGGTTGCTTAGCGATGGGCGCAAGCGACCGCTCGACTTCTTCTCGCACTAGGCTTTCTATACTGGCCCACAGCTGTCACCGGTTCGTAAGAGGGTGGGGCCACGTGTCTCTGAACTTCCTCTTGCACAATTTGACGAATAAGTGACACGAGGTCAGTTTCTTCTTCCATGGCAGCAATAGGAACGACGTTTGGAAGTCTTGAAAATTTTGGTGTGGACACTCTTTTTTGCTGCATCTTCTCCATCTTTTGGCACCATGTGATAAAGTCATCAGCAGTGGCAATTTCTTTAGTGAGCAAAGCTTGATAGATATCCTCCGCGACGCCTTTCATCAAATGGGACACCTTCTCTGCTTCTTCCATCTTATTATTCACTTGCCCACACAACGCTAACACATTTTGAATGTAAGATTGCGTCGTTTCTCCAGCACGTTGGGCTCGACTTCTAAGTTGTTCCTCAGCTTTCTTCGTGCACTGCTCGCCAGGGCTGAAGAAGTCGATTAGCTTGGTCTTGAACTGCTCCCAAGAACTGAGTGAGTTTTCATTGTTCTCGAACCATGTCTTCGCTGTCCTGGGTTGTTCCACGATAGCCCGTTCTTCTGCAACTTCAGCTGCCTTGGTCCTGGAACGAGTCATAGGCCCTCTTTGGAATTCCTTCCTGGGTTGTTCCACGATAACCCGTTCTTCTGCAGCTTCAGCTTCATCGCAAATTTCCTCTTGCTCGCCTGGGTCATGATATGGCTTCATTCTGAGGACATGAATGACGTCTCTTCTTTTTCGTCTTCTTGAGACAGGGTCGAAATCTTCAACCTCGTACGTTACGTCCGACAATTTTCTTAGAACTTGATAGGGGCCAAAATACCGCTTCAAGAGCTTTTCCGAAAGTCCAACTTTTCGAACGGGTGTGAACACCCAGACGAGCTCTCCTGGGCGGTACGATACTGATTGCTTTACTTTATTGATATTACTTTATTTTAGATGGATATTTTTTAGATATTACTTTATTTGTTAACTCAAATAGAAATGCGTCAAATTTCAAAGTAACATTTAGTAACTTACGTTTTAAAATTGTTTTATGATTTATAATATTTATTCAAAAATCTATTTTATTTAAAAAAATGTTTTACGATTTATAATATTTATTCAAAAATCTATTTTATTTAATCTATTTTTCAAAAATTAACCATGCCTGAAAAATTTAAAAATTATTTTCGAAGTAACTAAAATGTATCATTTATCACGCAGTTAAAAATATTTAGTTTCCCTTTCCCCGCCATTTAGAATGTGGATTACCAGTGTGAACTGGAATTTTTTTTTTTGGAGGAAATATAGTTTTCGAAATTATTTGACGCGAGTTTGATAGTTTCAATTTTTTCAGTTTTTTGAAGAATTGCGATATCGATTCGCCATAAATTTCCGATGAATGTTACGCAGATCCAATTCTCACCTTTGACCGTTATCGAATCGATGACTATTAGCAATACGAATTTGGTTCCACCAATTGACCGATGTCTGGTTGAACATTATCCGAATTACGGATCCGAATATCACCGGTGAGTCTTCATTAATTCCGTTCAACGATCGGTCGAGCAAATTTCGAAAAACATTGCTACTAAGCTCGAATCCCCGTTACTTTATTATATAAAAAATGCCAAAATAAATAGCTTAATCCTGGTAATTACCACCAGGCACGCTTTTTGAGAATTATGCAAAGTTATTTTAGCATCATATGCTAGTTTCATAGCATAAGATGCTTTTTCTGTATGGTAGTTGTTATAGATTTTATATGCTAAATAGGCTTTAAAAAGCCTAAAATAGCTTGTCAAGGTAAACCACCTCTGTTATACTTTTGAGAAGTTGAGTGCTATTTAGCATTATATGCTAGTTTTATGCATAATAGCTTTTTATCTGTATGGTAGTTGTATAGCATTTTATGCTAGTTAGCAATAAAAAAGCAAAAAATAGCTTGTCATGTTAACCGCACCACAGTATAACTTTTGAGAAGGCATGCAGTGCTATTTCGCATCATATGCTAGTTTATAGCATAGAGATGCTTTTTATCTGTATGGTATATGTATAGCATTTTATGCTAGTTAGCATGAACGAAAGCAAGTAATAGCTTGTCGGGTAAAAACCACCCCAGTATGCTTTTGAGAAAAGCTTGCAAGTGCTATTAAGCATTATATGCTAGTTTTATAGCATTAAGATGTTTTTTTATCTGTATTGGTAGTGTGTATAGCTCTTTATGCTAGGTTAGCATGGAAAAATCAAAAAATAGAAGCTTGCAGTGCTATTTAGCATTAGAATGCTATTTTTTAGCATAAGATTGTTTTTATCTGCTTGTCATGGTAACTACCACAGAAATGCTTTTTGGAAGAAGCATGCCAATGCCATTTAGAATGTATGACTAGTTTCCATAGCATTGAAAAAATGCTATTTTCTGTATGCCTACTTTTATAAGCATGAGTATGCTAAGTGCATAAGGAAGCATACTGTAGCAAAAAACATAGCATTAAACATAGCAAACATAGGCAAAAAAAAGCATAATTTTTATTGCTGGTAGTACTAAGCATAAAATTTTGAC
>CM043114.1:3139333-3258329 GCA_023701765.1 Hylyphantes graminicola | reverse complement strand
TACCGATGACAAAAATATAAAAATTAAAAAAAAAAGCATGACTTCAAAATGAATTGTTTTATCACTAATTTTTTATGCATTTGGCTATCTTGTAATAATTAGACTTTAAACAGTTATTGGGTCAATAAAACTTAATACAAGTTACAAGCAAACGCGGTGCCATAATTTGAATTATAACCAATAATGGCATATCGGGTAAAACATTTTCAAAATGCTATTTTCAGCCGAGATATAAAATATTTTAGTAGCATAATTTCATCAACCGTAAAACCGGACTCTTGGACCGCATTTACGTCGGACCATTTGCTATTGTGTCCATAAAAACATTTTCAGCGATACATTTCAGATATTTAATGCTATCAAGATTTGATTGTTATGGTCGTACATAAATTTCTGCCAGTGTATGTAAATTACTTGGGACCATTTTACGGTTCTGTGTTTTGGTTGAATAGCTTAAGCGGAAATAAAGATTTCAAATAAAAACTTAGTCGGATGGATTTGGATTAACATAAACTCCTTGCCTAACCAAAGTTGGGAAAATAGAAATAATGCTAATGGAGAGTTAGGACAATATACAGAGAAAAATTATTTAAGGTTATGATAGTATCAGATAAAATTAGTTTAAGGTTATGATTAGTATAGCTATTTTGGAGATTGGACCACAATATGCAGTTTAAATATTGGCCATTTATAACTTGAATATTTATGTTTTGTAATTCCTATTGTAAAAATCCTTTTTATATTTAGTTTAGAGGAATCGATAAGAGTACTTTCATAATTAAAAACTGGAAAGCTACTGGAACGATATAGGGTGTGGCAAATAAAAAAATGGTCCCCTAACGTGGTGCGAGATAAGAATACCGTCAGAAATGGTGGCACAAGTCAAAAACCAATACAAAAAACAGGGTTTTGTTAACTGAAGCTATTGATCGCCTTTCAATATTCAAGAGCCCAAACAAACGCTTGGCGACTTATTCGCCGGCAACTACGCTATGGTTTGAGAAGCTACTTGAATTCAAATAAAACAAGGTTTGCAGAGCTCATCAAAAATTTTTTCCACAAGTGATTATTTAAGGCGTTATCCTAGAGAATCGGACCTTTTTGTTTTTGTTAATTCAAAACATTCTAAATTGATTGCAAGACACAGAATTTTCATTCTGGGACGTCTTGATCATGCAATACGAACTAAGATCTGAACTCGCCACTAATCTATGAGTAACTCTAACGTGAAGCAAATCTGATCCAACCAATACAAAAACAGCTTTAAGGCGGCTTCAAGAGCTTTTTTCGCCAAGCATTTTAACGTATTCCTATCTCTAGACCGGGGCCGCTTTTATTTGCCTCACCCTGTATCAGCATATTGACAAAAAATCGTTTATTCGTGTGTAATATAAAGTTGAAAGTAACATGTGTTACATTGCATTGTCAAAACACTGTTATTACATTTCCTATCCGACTGGCCATGGAAAATATTGCATTATGTAAGAAAATTCGAATATTTCTTTGTTTTCACAGGCGATGACGGAGAGTTATTTGCTTATAAAACTACTCTTAATATATTCATCATGGGTATATGATACAATTTTATTTCATATTTCATTTTTCTGCTGTATGAGTCAGTGAAATACCAATTCAAATTTCTTTATGGTTTGATAGAGTTCCTAAGTAAAAACAAAATTCAATATTTTGTGTAATATAATGTAATTTTTCGGAAAACAATACTATATTCCGATATATAATATGGGTTCTGTGTCACATATGAAAGAAAAGTTATTTTTCGGATATGGTATGAGATAAGCAATTCCTATTTCATATTGTTTCCTAGCATTGTACATACTTATCTTTCTCACTACGATATCAAAGATTGTATTATATATTTGTTTAGCAACAGTGGACAGAGATTCTTGTTACAAACCCGATATTACAAAAGAAAAGCAATAGCAAAGCAAGTTTTGATATTTCTTAGGAATAACATTATTTATCGGTATCAAAATCAGTGCAAATTTATTGAACATGTCTTCGAAATAATTTATGTTAAATAATGATCACAACTTTATCACCGTGTGACATTTAACTATTAACCAAACTTTTGGTATACATATTTTAGTTGGATTCACTTTGCCCTAGATCGTCACAAATGAAATTTTTTCATCAGAATTCCACTTTAATAAGTGGGAAGTACGGATTTTAGTCTAATCCGTGAAAATATGTGCTCCAGAAAGTGAAAAACTAATTAGTAAGTTAATAAATAATCTAATATAAATTGTAAATTAAAGCATATTAAAACTATTTCTCTTTTACATTTATTATCTTATATTTAATATTACAATCGCAAAAAATATATATACGATCAGATTCCTATATATTACATTCACTTTTAATGTAATAGGTTATATACCAGGCATAATTGTGGCAATTGATTTTTTTTGGCATAAACGGAGCATGGTAGGTAGGTGGGTTTGAATTATGGTAGCATTAGAGCTACACGAGGGCTTGTCGACGGGAGTCGTAATTTCTAACCACAGTCAAGCGACGAGCCGAAACTGGAGTAGGCGCACAACGCTTCAATTAAGGACGACATCGTTTGCAGCGTTGGTATTTTGGAACATATTTAACGTGCACTACCTTCAGGGTATTATTCATCGGACATCTTTGTTTGCACGGGCAATTTATAGGTCGACAGTATTTTAGTGATGCCTGGACCCGAACCTGAGATCTTCCGCGCGCAAGGCGAATGCCTAACTGACTGGGCTCCCCGCCCCTAAGCGGAGCATGGCAGAAGCTTTTGATAGAAAATATAATTTAATAAGTTTTATCCATTCCTAAACTCATTTATATAATTCCGAAATATATAATTACGTAACTTGCTTCAAAAAATCAGCTTGGAATTGATGTGACAAAAGTGCAATTTTTGATGAATTGAAAAATCAAAGACGGTTTTAATTTGATCCCAAATTCACATCACGATAATCGCAAAATTTATAATCGGATGGCATCCATAAATCGTTTCGGAATAGATGAAATAAATACAACAAAATAAATGTAATCGATGAAATAAATACAATATAATAAATATATCTGCAATAAATGCAACCTAATTAATATAAATGTTGCAATAAATGCAACACATATTTTGCAATGCAAATTTTCGATTCAAAAATAAAGTATTGCCTCTTGGAGATGCAAGAAAAGTTTCCAATTGGTCGTGTCTCTTTAAGGCCATGGTTCCAACCGAACCAAAACATAAAACCTTCCATTTAACACATATTAACACGAATTCCCGTGCAGCTAGAAACAAAGCAGAATTTCACGAGGCTGCATAGTGCATATTAAATTCCGTTTAGAGCCGAAAGATCAGAACTCATAAACCCGTTAACGGCACATGATATCTGCAATAAACAAAGCGGTATTTTTTAACTCTAGTGAGACAATTCCTCAAAATGGGATTTAAGAGAATAATTTCTTCCACTTTGTATCATTCTGTAGGCTTTTTAAATTATATATAAAAATATTTGCTGAGTGTTACACTTTTAAAGAAAATTCCTACGTAGAAAATTAACCAGTAAATTAGTTTTTAATTTGTTGTAACGAGAATGTCAAACCACCAAATTACATGAAGTCTCTTTTATGGTATTTTAAACACATTGATTTGAATGAGGAATTATCATTAATTAAACTTGAAGTTGGTGATGTGGGTTGTGAATTATTAGAGACAAGAATGACTGGGAAACGAAACATCGATCACTTACATTGAATAGTAAAAGCTTGCCAGGGCTTTGTTAAATGAATGAAGAATGGGATTAGTAAGTCATTGAGTTGATATGGTGTTAATGACCTTAATATTCATAATACATAATTTTTTTTGGCAGGTTGGTACCTTGTATACAGCTAATGTTGAATTGACCTTTTTCATGTTTCTTTTTCTTAAAAACTAACATTCAGAACAAACAAAAATATATGTGCAGTATATTCACTTTGAACCATGTACTTAATGACTATTATTAATTATAATAATAATTATATTATTTAATTAAAATAATAATTCTATTAATTAATTAAAATGATAATTATATTAATAAATTAAAATGATAATTATATTATTTAATTACAATAATAATGTAAAAGTAACTTAACTCAGATGTAGTGTAAACAACAACGTTTATTTGTGACCCTGGGTTTATATACATGGTTATGACAGACAGATAACAGTTAACCAGTTAGATTGCGATTTACAGATAATATTATATCAGTCACGACTTCGTGACGTCCTATATCAATATGACATCCCCTCTTTTGAATATAAAATACATTTGTGACTGGAAAATTAGACTGAAAATTATTATGTTTAAACTTTGAATAAAATGTTTAAAAGTTCTCTAAAATCAGTAATACAGAATTTCTCAAAATCAGCAATACAAAATAATCATAACACTAAAATACAAAATCAGCAATGCAAAATAATCATAACACTAAAATACAAAATGCAACTCTGCTAATACACAATACAACTCTACTAACTCTACTACCTAAAACAAATTTTATTCAGGATCAGGATATCTATTAGGCATCTTAACCACTCGACCCGATCTGGTAGTAATAGCTTCTGCAGGACAAGAACAAGTCACTGGAATTGTCTCAGTTCCGGAGATACTAGAATCTGAAACATTAGAGTCATTATTAGTGGACATTGATTCATTATTAGTGGACACTGATGTATCTGGTGAAACCGACTGGGAAATTTCCGAGCCAGGAGACGTTTTATCCGGACGGAGAAACCATGAATTACGGCGAAACGTTTGTCCCTCAGAGGTCTTTACGATGTAAGACCTAGCAGTGGGACCAGGTGACATAATCACTGCGGGTTTCCAGTTTCTGTTCCTCACCCGCAAGAGCACTCGCTGACCAATGAAAAGAGGTGGCTGCTGCTTAGTGCCTCTATCGGCGTACTGCTTTTCTAAATTTCTTCTCTCTCGAAGCTTATTGGGAACATTCTTTACTAGTTGGGGCTTCAATAGTTTCTCCTCAATGAATAGAGTACCCTTTGTTCTTCTGCCCATCAGTCTTTGAACCGGCGAACCTAGATTTCCTCTGGGAGTGTTGCGCTGGTTCAGCAGCGCTAGCTGAACATCAGATCTTTCAGCCACACAATTCCTCAGCAGGAGCTTTGCTTCCTGAACATACCTTTCGGCCAGACCGTTTGAACGTTTGTGATGAGGACTAGACGTTTGAATGGAAAAATTCCAATCTTCAGCAAACTTCTTAATCTCTCTAGATATCAGTTGCGTGCCTTCATCACACAATAAGGTCTCGGGGACTCCGTGCACTGCAAACCAACTTTTCAAGCATTTTATTACACTAGCTGTAGTAATATTAGGTAGCACAGAAAAATCAAAATATCCAGAGTAACTGTCCGCAATGACCAGATAGTTGACTCGCTCAATTTGGAATATGTCTGACCCAACGATTTGCCAAGGTCTGTGAGGAATCCTATGGATTAGAATCGGTTCTTCTGGTTTGTCCTTTTGATGGCGCTGGCATGTTTGGCATTTTTCAACGTGATCTGTGATATCCTTATTCATACCGTACCAATATACATTTTCACGAGCTCTACTCAATGATCGTTGAATTCCTAAATGACCAAGATGAATGGTTCTCATGGTCGCGGCTCTAAGAGAAAGGGGAATTAAAACTCTGCTTCCCCTAAAAATCACCCCATCGTAACAGGCAAACTCATCACGAAATGACCAATATTTCTTTAGACTTTCATGCACATCATCGATTTTTGTGGGCCAGCCCGATTTAATAGTTTCAACCAATTTTGATAGTTCTTCGTCATTTCTAATAGCCTCTCTAAGTTCAACAGACTTTTCATGAGTCATTGGTACCACAAGATGAACTTCAATGTTCATTTCAGGAGTTTCAGTTTCGTACGACTCACAGTCTCGGCTCAAGGTGTCAGAGATGAACATTTCTGTTCCTTTCTTATATACAATTTCTGGCCTATAAGACATAATGTCAAACATCAGTCGCTGCAATCTGGGTGGTGCACAATGAAGTGGTTTCCGTGCAATAGACGACAGCGGCTTATGATCAGATTCTACTGTCAAATGTTTGCATCCCCAGACATATTGGTGAAATTTGAGACAACCAAACTTTATTGCATAAGCTTCTTTTTCTATTTGAGAGTAATTTTGTTGTGTTTTATCTAAAGACTTTGAAGCAAACGCAATGGGTCTGCCATCTTGCAGTAATACAGCGCCAACAGAGTGCTTACTGGCATCCACTGACAACACCACAGGAGCATTTACATCGTAATACCTCAAAGTCGGTAAATTCATCAGCTGAGATTTAAAAGTTTCAAAAACATCTCGATGCTCTTTTTCCCAACTCCATGCAACATCTTTTTTACACAACCTTCTCAAACTGTCACTGGTCTCAGATAAATTAGGTAAAAACTTGGGGAGATATATAATCATACCGAGGAATCTTTGTAGACTTTTTACATCTGATGGTTCTTTTAGGTCCCTAATGGCTTGAATTTTCCCTGGATCTGCTTTTAACCCTTCAGACGTGACCAAATGTCCCAAGAACTTCACATTATTCACTGAAAAAACGCATTTTTCATTATTCAAAGTCAAATTAGCATCTTTAAAAATACCAAGAACTTTAGCTGTCAACTTTTCTACTGCCACTTTAGTTGGTGCATGAATAAGAATGTCATCCATAGCCACCTCAACACCCTTCAGACCAACCAGAAGATTCTCAATGACCTGTTGAAAAACCTCGGGTGCTGACGCTAACCCCATAGGCATCCGTAAGTAGGAATACCTGCCCCAAGGAGTAGCCATAGTCAGATAAGAACTCGACCTTTTAGTCACAGGTAATTGCCAAAATCCCTTTTTACAGTCAATCAACGAAAACCACTTAGAATGACAAATTCGAGAAGCAATTTCTTCTAAGGTGTTCAATGGGTGATGACGTCTCTTTAAATTTTTATTTATGCTAGAAGGATCGATACACACTCTAAGTTTACCTTTCTGTCTTACCACTACCATAGGTGATACAGCAGGGGTGGGTTCTCTCACTGGAACTATAATACCCAGTTGCTGCATTCTATCTAGTTCAACTTTGACATCATCACGAATAGCATGAGGGATTCTTCTAGCAGGGAAAATCTCCAACGAAGCATTGTCAACTAAATCAATGTCATAAATAAAGTTCTTAATACAACCAAACTCTTCTTCTTGTTTTATTAATTTTTCTGAAAGGCTTATACTTTCTATTCTTTTAATTAATTTTAACTTAACACAAGTGTCTTTGCTAATGATGGTTTGGAAATCACTATCCACAACCAAAAACTTTAAGCAATAAGTGTCAGATTTAACTTTTACATGTCCTTGACATTCACCAGCTACTTTTACTGAACTGTTATTATACGTAACAATGTTTCTAACGGAAGATGGTATTACCTTCAACCCGGCCTGTCTCGCATTCTTCCGGGCTAATACGTTGCATTGTGCCCCAGTGTCTAATTTGGCCTTAACCACAAACCCGTTCTCAAAGTGCAAATCTTCGTACCATGACAACTCGGCAGACTCATTGGCTGATAAGGCACTAACTGTAAAATTTTCGGATTTTTTCCGTTTCTGTGGCTTCAGTATACAACGTAGACACTTGTTTAGCCTTACAAAACCGTACAAAATGACCAGTCTTCTTGCAACCGTGACATATTTTGTCAAATGCCGGACATTTTTTCCATGCATGCCTTGTGCCACACCTTCCACAAGACCTGTTTGGTATCTTGTCAGTGGGTTCATTCACAGCAGCAGAAGATCGCCTTGGTCGAACCAAATCAACTTGAACTGGATCTGCTTTCAAAGACGACAAGTGTGATCTAGATTGCTCGGCAGCTCTGCAAAACTTTACAGCGGCATCCAAGGTTAGGTCGTCAACCGATAACAAATGACTTCTGTCACTATCACTGTAAACACCAATTACAATTCGGTCTTTGATAAGGCTGTCTTTTAGAGTGCCGAATTCGCAAGACTGACTTTTTGTTAGCAAATCAGTATAGAATTCTTCGAACGCTTGCGAAGCACCTTGTACAACCTGGTTAAATATAAACCGTTCGTATGTCACATTGGCCTTTGGAATGAAATATTTTCTGAACTGCTCTTTCAACGATTTCAAATTTGCCTTCGTTTCTTTAGGAAAAGTGTTATATATCGATAACACCTCTTGGCCAATCGCTGACATAAACATAGCTACCTGAACATTGTCGTCCTTTTTTGAGAGTTCTACCACTAGTTCGTAAAATTCAAATTGTTGTAACCAATCCTCCCACACTTTCTTGGGTGCGTTGCCGGTTTGAAGGCTTATTGGAGGAGGCAATCTCGCGCTAAGTGCGGCCATAATTCAAGTACAGGGATTACAATAATGAAACGAGCCACAATTAAACACAAGTTCACACCTACAACTTTTCTAAAAACATTTTAAAATCGCTATGGTTTCGGCACCATGTAAAAGTAACTTAACTCAGATGTAGTGTAAACAACAACGTTTATTTGTGACCCTGGGTTTATATACATGGTTATGACAGACAGATAACAGTTAACCAGTTAGATTGCGATTTACAGATAATATTATATCAGTCACGACTTCGTGACGTCCTATATCAATATGACAAATAATTATAGTACTTAATTAAAATAATAATTATATTAATTAATTAAAACAATAATTATATTGATTAATTAAAATAATATGTATAACCATAGAAATAATAATAATTTATTGCACAAAAATAATATACATTTATTGATGGAAAAACAAATGCAAAAGCAATAATACAGTGAACAGAACACCAAGGGTACAAGGACCATATTGGCGAACATAAAAAGTATATAATGTAAATTTGCAAACACAGATAAAGAATAAATAATAAATTACAAGTAAAAAATATTTTTGTGGCAACAGAGGTGTCGGTTGTATATACAGAATGGTTAGTCAATACAAATTTTGTTTCATAATTTTATTTCAATCCTTAATGTATGCATAATCAAAAATAGTTCTCTATATCAGGAATATCAAACAAAACATTTTTATAACTGCTTTTTGAAGGAAGTAAGATCATTTAAATATTGTATTTGAAGCGGAAGACTACACTGTTAAAAATTTCAGTTCAACGTTGAACCGAATTTTGGTGTAAAATGACGAACTTCTAGTATTTACACCATAAAATGGTTCAAAGTAGGTTGAACCAAATATCACATTCTGGAAATGGGCCCTGCTTACACGAAATATTGGTTCAAGGTCTTTGCCAACTGCAACCGAATAGAATTTAACTGTTTACTCAAAAACGCCGGCGCCATTAGGATGACTACTGTTTGAAATCAAGTAAGTAAAAAAAAGGTTATTTTTTTATAAGCATCTTTCTATTTATCATGTATAGTACTAAATATTACTGTGTTTGTGTGACAATTGTTTAAAACCACATGAAATTAGTAGAATCCCAATTCTTATACAAATACAAATACAAAAATTGTCGACCAACAACAGGCCAGAGGCCCAGCAAGGTTGGTCCAAAAAAGATCTAGTTCCTTACCAGTTTCCAATAGTTATCAAGATTCTTCTTAAAATCTTCCACTCTCTTCGAATACACAACATGTTCTGGTAAAGCATTCCACTCATTGACGACTCTATTGTAAAAATAATGTTTTCTAACCTCCCTTCTAAAGCATGATTTATTCAACTTCTGGCCATGCCCTCTGGTCCGGCTATTTAAGGTAAAACCTAAGCCCTCCATGTCTCCCTGTTTAATGAACTTGAACAACTGAATTAAATCTCCCCTTGTTCTCCTATCTTCCAGGGAATACATGTTTAACGATCTTAATCTATTAACATAATCAATACCCGATAAAACCCTTAATCATTTTTGTAGCCCTATGTTGAACCTTTTCAAGCATTTCAATATCTTTTCTGAGAAAGGGGGACCAAAACTGAACAGCATACTCCAGATGTGGCCTAACCAATCCCCTATACAGTGGCAAAATAATCTCTTTAGATTTAGAAGTGATACTTTTTCTAATATATCCTAACATTCGATTGGCCTTCTTACTTGCTTCAACACATTGTTTACTCATTTTAAAATCATTGCTCACAAAAACTCCTAAATCTTTAACAAACTCACTGTCTTGAATACTTTCACCCTGTAAAACATAAGAATAATTAACATTGTTCTTACCCAAATGCAAGGTTTGGCATTTATTCACACTGAACGACATGCCCCACCTTGCAGCCCACTCAGTAATTTTCGTTAGATCACTTTGCAATTGCTCAATTTGCTCAACAGAATTTACTGTACTCGTCACTTTTAAGTCATCTGCAAAAATACTTAACCTGCTATTCAACCCCCAGCTGATATCATCAATAAACATAATGAATAAAATTGGCCCAAGTACAGAGCCCTGTGGCACTCCACTTACAACTTCATTCCAATCAGAATACCTACCATTAATATGAACTCTTTGTTTTCTATTGGTCAACCAATTTTGAATCCAACGGATCATGGCTGTCCCTAACCCAAATCTTTTCATCTTAAATAGCAAAGCATCATGAGGAACTTTATCAAAAGCTTTTTGGAAATCAATGTAAATAACATCAACCAAATTGCCTTTATCAATATCATTCCAATCAGAACCCTTCAGAATCAGAATCTTGTATGCGTAATTGCGTATGCGTTGTTCCAACAGACTTGTTTACATAGTTGCAGCACTTCTTTTAATAACTATTTTTGTGTCTTATTGAAATTTAAAGATTGGTGAATTATATTTAGCTGATGCTGCAGGGTTCCGTACCCTTATTGTTGCGGCAAAATCGCAGTAGTGTGTTATTTTTATAGTTCAGGATGGATCAGTCAACCAAATCTCGAGGCTTCGTATTCTTGTTCGCGGCGTAATTGTGCTTTAGCGTCCGTTTTCTAGTTGGGGAGAGATATCGGTCAATCAAACCTTTAGGTATTTTAATAGTTTGCAGTTGGAAAGATGTTTTTTTAAAATATATAGTAGTGTGCCGCGGTTCAATCGAATTCTATTTGTTTACACATGAGATAACCGAGTTTGGTTTTTGTTGTCATCTTAAATTGGCCAATGTATGATAAGAAAAATATTCGACCGATGGTATTTTCGAACAATTGGCATCGGCCCAAAAGTGCCATCGGTTGAGCCTAGGGTACCTTCAATACACTGTGTGCTGTTCAGGGTAACGACAAGGAGCTTAGCAGGTGAGCCATGCTAAAATCGTTATCGCTCAGCCAAACTCGCCAATAAAACAAAACTAGTTATTTTTCCAGTTTTACGCATATAAACATTATGTTGTTGCTTAGTTTGGAAGAAATAAGAATGTTTTCAACTTTCAAGTAAGCAATGACTTTGATTTGCGGTTTGTTTACGTTACCCCGCTAACTATTGTTCCGCCAACGCATGCCAAAGACATGCCAAATACCGTCTGTTAGCTTCGACATTAAAAATGGCATTTTCTGGTAGTATAATGATAAAAAATACTATTTTTAGAAATCTAACAGTCCACATGATGTTTAGTTTACAATACAAAGATTAAAAAGTAAAGCTTTATACCTTTTTTCCGAGTTTAAACATTTTTTTTATTCCATAGCAATGACACACGCCGGTATTAAAACATGGATTACAGCTTTACCGTTAAGAATTTTAATCCAAAAAAGAATAAATATTGAAGAATCTAGATCATTAAAAACAAAATCAATAACACATAGTGGTTACGTTCCTTTGATTATATCGTTTCGTTGCGATTTATTAGAGCTTCGCTGAGTCACCGTGTAATGTCTACGGGGAAAAAATAACAGCGCCGTATCTCTGGAGCATGGCTATGCTCCAGCCAATCAGGTGAGAGCATCATGTCGCAACCCTCATACGCAGATATTCCAGTAACCCTAGTTCAGCCCTACTTGTTAATAAACATTGAGGCTAGGTTAATATTTTGTTAAAAATTGAAACTTATTAAGTTTTTTCAGGTTCCTTCTTGTAATTTATGTACAGCTGTGGAAATAAAAAAGTACCCACTTGAGGTTATTTCCTCCGTTATTCATCCTAAAGAATCGGACCTTTTTGACATTGTGAACAATTAACATTCTGAGTTAATTGCATGACACAAAATTTGCATAAGGGGCCATCTTCATATTAAAAATGTTACTAACTTTAAAATTTCCAATAGCAACACCCCTTTTTGAATCCATATTTCAAATTTGTGACCTATGTTAATACGAAATGCCAAATTTTGTTAGTTTTTAAGCATTATTAGAGGAGTTAGAGACGTGCAAAGTTTAGGTCCCATAATGTTAAATGAGTTGCACATGAAAAACTATCCCGATCTATAAATAATTAAGATAATGAAACGAATTTTTTACTGAAAAGAAATTATAATAACCCAAACAAAATGCATTCAATATTGGCGTATTTAAAACAATTTTTATATTTTTAAATAATTATTATATTAATTTTTTTAAAAAATATGAATAGAAACCCCTTAATATTTTTAAAGAAATAAATTTAAGACAAGAAGTTTAAGCGAAATCCCAATTTTTAAATTTTTTTATTCATAATTTGCTGAGTAAATCACAAAATACCTTTTAATTACCCTTTAGGGGACTGTGTATAAGATTACGTGTGTAATTGATAAATAAAGACGGCTTTGCATGCATGCTTGCTTGTCATTTTAGAGATGGTCCCCAAAAGGTCCACAAGTGATTCGATTGAATAACTCGTCAAATATTCATCCAAATGTAACAAAAACTTAGATTTAAGGGTTTTCAAGAGTGCTTAACATTTCTAAGTTATTAAAATTGGGTGTTGCCATTGGAAATTTCAAAGATCGTAATATTTTTAATATGAAGACGGCCCCTTATGCAAATTTTGTATCGTGCAATTAACTCAGAATGTTATTTGTACACAATCTCAAAAAGGTCCGATTCTATAGGGTAACTAACGGATGAAATAACCTCAAGTGGGTACTTTTTTATTTCCACAGCTGTACCTTTTGTACATAATATAAAAATATTTATATAAATAATTACTTTTTTTATTGGAAGAATTCAATTTGTGACTAAGAATGTAAATTGTATATAATTTTTTATGAGTACAATAAGATTTAATTTTGTGTATATATTTTTAAATTTTGCCTCTTTTTAAAGATAACGCTAGTTTTTTTAGACATTCTAGTTAATCAACGTATAGTCTGATTTTATGCATAGAATGTATATTTATTTAAAAAATCGGGTCCCTTCTTACAGTTCTTACAGTTTAAACGAGCTCGTCTTCCAGATATTCATAGTATTGTAAATTTTACTGATACATCAATCGCAAAAATGCAAAACAGGATCAATATTAATGGCGAACTTTCTAATGTTTTTTCTTTTCTTTTCACGATTTGAGTGCAGGACTTTCGGTGAACTTATGCACCTTTTTTACATAGTAATTCATGTGTAGGCTGAATAACATGAACTTTTGTGTAGAGCTATGATATAATGGCCGGTCTGTTTATTGCCGAGCTTGAAAATTTAACATAGTTTTGCTATACTTTTCAAATTGTAGAAAATATAAATGATGTTTAATACTTTACATATTTGGGCAAACATTCCATATCATGTAGCACATCCAGCGTAATGTAAATCTCCAAAATAAGACCACCCATTATATCATAGCTGTTCCAATTTTTGAAATATAATATTATAGTAGCATTCTGATTTACTAATTTCTACGTTCATTTTTTGTCAGGCACTGAGTTTGCTGTAGCTGCTCACCAACATGCAGATTCTCGCACATAGAAGTTTTGGCCATAGATTCCAGCCTAAGCCTGAGTAGAAGATTATAAAGGTGACTATTTTTTCTAAACATTCTAAAGAAAAATTCCAATGGGACTGCCTTTAAGCAGTCCAGCCTTTGCAAACATTACAAAATTTCCCCCAACCATCTGTGCCGCGAGTTGTGAAACTCTGAAATCCTTCGACAATCGAATGTAGAAACTCAGCCCATGAAACACTTTTTAAAAAATGCGTTGGTACTCCCTCCAGGCGGTTGATTGTGGCAACTAGACATGTTAAACTATGTTTTGATTATAATTTATTTCATTACTTTTAATCAAAAGTTGTTAATAAGTTATTGAATTATTATCGGCCTGCGGCAGATTATAATAAAAGCCAAACTAAACCTTGCACGCCTTTCGAACGCAAAAACAGGAATTTTCAAAATAAACCCATTTCGCACTTAACTATTGTTTACAAAGTTCTTGTATGCTAAGTTGAATTGGAATGTTAACCAAATTAAGTACGTATCTTCTATTGTACAAATTTACAATAATTGTCATTAAAATATTTTTGAAATTATTATTGGATATGGATAACATTTAGTTAGGTTTTCTCAAGTGTTCATCAACCAATAACAAGTTAGTCTAACAGAAACTATTGCTATATGAACTGCTTCCACACAAAATATAACAACATGGGTCACTTAAACGAAAGCAGCAAATCAGCATTTATTTTTATATTAAACTTTTGTTCGTCAAAATTGAACGACCTATTTATCAATAGTTTTCCAATATATGAAATTTGGGAAAATCCTACTTTGTGGTCCATCTACTTTTCCAGCTTGGCAACTTTCTGAAAATCATGAGATTTCAAAAAGGGGCACATTTTATTGCGTATTAAGATTATTTCTTTGTTTTCCAAATAAAAAATTGTAACTCGAGTTCCTACTTGTTGAATCTCACCCTCATGCATATTTCATATTTATATAGCACATTTCATCCTTTAATGCATTACATAACTTTATCATATAGTGATTTCTCCACATGTAATTTTCATAACAATAAAAATGTGTACACTTAGATATCTTGTCCTATAAGTGTAAGTTCGATGTAAAATAACTAAATAAGGAACAGTGCTCGAACTAAATTTTCAAAAGAATGTTTACATTTAATTAAGAAATTTCATTTTCCCCCAAAAAACCTGGGTCTTTCATTCGAAGATCCTGGTTGTTTTCCGAGCTGAAAAATTAACAATTCAACAGCAATATTCCCACTGTTCATTTGTGAATGATTTTAATGAAAATAATTTAGGGATAGACCTCCAATGCATCGGCCTGGCCCATTGTTTGAAAATTTTGCCAGAGGAGGCCGATGGTAGTTTAGTGGGGGAAAAATCGCAGATCGGCCTAAAAAAACATCGGCCAACCAATGTAAGCCGATGTTTTTTTAATCCCACATTTTCCTCCCAATTGATCTACGACCGATGGAAAGCAGGAAACATCGGCCCATTGGTTCATCCAAAGTTGGACGCCTCGTAGCCTAGTTTGCCTCAATAAGATCTATTTGTTGAGACAGATATCGGTCAATCAAAGTTTAGGTATTTTATTACTTTAAAGTTAGAAAGATGACAATGCTTGCTACTATGTCTGCCTAACTCTCTAATCATTACTTGGACAAACTCACAAATCTTAAATTAAAGAATATACATATAATTTTTTTGTTTACACATGAGTTTTTTTAATTTTGTATTTTATTTATACTATCACAATCGTCCGATGAAAAAAAATAATCAGCCCATCGGCCATTTGAATTTTCGCTCATCGGTCAAGCCCTGGAACCTAGTTAGCACTAATGACGCTTGCATGTTTGGTCCCAAATTATCACAATTATATTGTGTGTAGCTCATAATTTAGTCATATAATATTATCATTGTGTTCTTACAATTTTTTTTTCAGGATCTAGTCTGTACCTACAGCCAAGAGAAGAATCTATTGCTATACAACCAGTTGTTATCAAGAATTGGATATAAATGGATGTTTATTTATTAATGTGTAATTTTTGTTAATAAAAACAAAGTTTTGGTGTTAATGTTTTATACTGTGTTTTGTGAAATTTTACTTTTATTTCAAAGGTGTTGTGTGAGGTGTTTAAGGAACTAGCAAATAAACAATTAACATTGTCTATATGCTCAATTTGGATAATAATTGGTAAATATATATTTTAATTTTTAAGTCATTGAAACTGCAAGCATTTAAAAACTTAATTATCATACAAAATAAGTTCATTTTTAAATACAACTAAGAGTTATTTTTGTGTTAGAAAAGGCAAAAACAGTGTCATCATTTAGGAAAAGGCTTGTTCATTTTTTTTTTTTTTTACTTTACATTATTTTTAAATCTTATTTCTTACATCGAAATATAGCCCTTGTGTAGGCTACAGAAAACACAATTTTCTGAATCATCACTATTAAAAATACATAACATATATGATATAATCGTTAAACTCAACTCAAACTTTCGCTATTTGTTGCTCTAATTCTTAGAAACTTAGTGGCTCAAGTTTTCTCTAACATTTGGAGCAATAAAAACGTAAAATTTGGTTTTAATCTCTCACCAAATAAGGGAGAAATTAAAACGTTAAATTTGGTTCAACCTGCGCACCAAAATATGGGGAAACCAAAACGCGAAACTTGGTTCAACCTCGCACCAAAATATGGGGAAACGAAAACGCGAAACTTGGTTCAACCTCGCACCAAAATATGGGGAAACGAAAACGCGAAACTTGGTTCGACCTCGCACCAAAATATGGGGAAACGAAACCGCGAAACTTGGTTCAACCTCGCACCAAAAGTTGGTGTCCGCGGTCGCACCAATGTATGGTGAAATGTAGTACCAAATTTTGGTTGCAGCTAAATTGGAACCAATAATTGGTTCAACGTCGAACCAAATTTTTAACAGTGTATTAAAAAACTTTGGTGAAAGATATATCGAATTTTTACAGAAAATGATCTTTTCTCCACCCACTACATTAATTAACCAACCGAAATTCCATTTTCGTTCCTATTAAACTGTTTACACTCAAGACATGATACATGTCCTTTGGATATTGTTTTATACACTGAATTTTTTTTTCAGAAATCTATGCTAGAGACAGGTTAAGGCCCCTACCTTGAAAACTGCAAATTATGACAATTATCACAAATTTTGTTTTATGCTTTAGAAAGAAGCCCTACTATAAACATTTTAAAACCTGTTGATATTTTAATTTTACAATAGTTCAATCAAAAGTCATGGTTATTTCAGTAAAGCATAGTGCGTCAAATTTGGCACTTAACAAAGCGGATATGGAAGATAAAACTTAATACTTTAAACACGTTTTCTGAAGAACGGTATTTTTCAACAACAAAGTTTTTTCTAAAACCTGATATCTCAAAAACTAATTAATATAATATAATAAAACTTTCATAGTATGTTTATTATAAGTTCATGAGTGTTTTGAAATGAAATTTAAGTAAAATAACTGATATAATTTATTTTATGGACTTTTAAATATGAAAATTTCCTTCTTTTTTGAAAAATTTTTATAAACATAGATTGGATACTATTCAATTCCTAAAGTATTCGAAGTTTGGCTAAAATCTCATTTCAAAACCTGTAAGAAGGTCTAATTTTTGACTCTGCTTCATATTTAAGGAAAAAAAAATTTGCTTGTGACGTTTTGGGTAAGGCTTATATTTAAGGCAAATTTCTTCAAAATTTAAATTTATATAAAAAATGTCATTTTTAATTATTTTTTTGTTCAGATATTCCCTTTAACACTATTATTTATCATTACCACTTAAAAACTTAGTTAATATTTCAGTATTAAAAAAAAAATTAGACCCCTCAAGATAAGGAGCTACCTTGGCACAATAAATTATTATCGGTCATCTACTGTATTGACGCTGCTAATGACTATGAATTAACTAGCTCTGACTATGAGGTTAAGTTGAGCAATCAGGGACCCCGATTTTGTGTCTTTTTTTCACTAGCCGATATGACCTAATCGGACCGAACCAAACCAAATATAATTACAAATATAAACCCATAGTCGCAATCATTAGTCCTTGTGATCGATTTCTCACCGTTAGATGCCAAACGAATCACTGTAAATAAGATCCCTAAGTCAACCTCTCGCCACCAAACGAAAATATATCAGACGCAAGAGCAATGGATCCCCTAATAATGGTCGTCTCGATAAATTGTTCCGAGTACTTCGTCACCAGAACAACGTACCCTTATCCATTCACATTGTTGCAGGAAAAAATCACGAACATTCCATGGGTGATATCTTACTCGGGCATACCATGTTTTCTTTCCAAACTTCATATTACAGGGTGAGGCAAATAAAAGCGGCCACAACGGGGAGATAAGAATAAAACAAAAATGTTGTCAAGTTAAAAACCAATACAAAAAGCGGTTTGCTAACTGAAGCTATTGATCGCTTCAATATTAAGCATAAACAAACTCTATATTATTTGCCGGCAACTACGCTATGGTTTGAGAAGCTAGTTGAAATGAAGTCTCAACAAGATTTGAAGAGCTGATCAGAAAAAAGTTTCCACTAGTGATTATTTCTGTCGTTATTTATCCTAGAGAATAGGACATTTTTGTTTGTGTTAATACAAAACATTCTAAACACAAAATTTGCTTTATGGGACGTCTTCATACAATACGAACTAAAATCTGAACTCGCCACTAGTCTATGAGTAGCTCTAACGTGAAGCTAATCCGATCCAACCAATGCGAAAATAGGTTTCAGACGGCTTCAAGAGTTTTTCTCGAAAAGCATTTCAACGTATTCCTATCCCTAGACCGGGGCCGCTTGTATTTGCCTCACCCTGTATTTCTCTTTGGAGTGATAATGTATCGTTAATACCCATTGGTAGCTACTGCATTTTTGCGTGAATGTTTTGGACGACTTTAGTTACAGCAAGACACCCCGAAAGTTAAACCAAGTTCTTACAAAAACATTGCACTAAAAATAAGCAAAATAAAAACGAACCACGATCAACGGAAATACAGGGTGGTTATAAAATAACGCTCGCTATTCGGAGTGGTCTGTAGCTTGAATGAATAATCCCAATGCATTAAACATTGAGACACTTACTAATCAAGAAGGGGGGAAAAGAATGGAATAATAAAAAATCTTCTAAATTCTAATTAATAAATTTATAAATTACTCTTCCAGGGTTCTAAATTACGAGGCGCAGCCAATTGTGGCCAATTTCACCCAGAACAGCCAATTATGCCTCGTTATTTACAACCCTGGTCAAGAGACGAGTTTCTCTTTTTTGATTAAATTATTCCCCCCCCCCCCTTATTGATTAATAAGTATTTCGATGTTTGTTGCATTCGGATTATTCATTCCAGCTACAGACCTCTCCGAATAGCGAGCGTTATTTTATAACCACCCAATATAAAAGGAATTAAACGCTATCATTAAAATTAGTTTTTAGATCAACAGTAAGCTTAACTAATATTATCTTACTAGCTATAAGTGAAATTTTAGTCATAAATGTCACCTCTTAGAAATTCTAACAGAAAAGTTTTCCAGAAACAAAAAAATTAAAAAAAAAACCTTGAAATATTTATTAAAACGATAATATTTATTACAACATTATAGTATCAAGAATTTTACTATGTAAAAATTGACTTTTGGTATTAAGTACAAGTAATATCTTAAAATTTTTTCGTCAAGCCTCAATAATTTAATGTAGTTCATTCTGTGCACCAGTGTGACGGAATTTAGAGCAAATAAATTTTAAAAATATAGATTCCTATTTTTTTTTATGTTTTACCTCGGTGTCAAAGGTAAAAACGATAAGAATTATTTAATTAAAACACACATGAAAAACAAGTTTGTAGTCACTTTAAAGCTGCTGTGAAAATGGCTCATCAAACGATAATAACTCAAACAAATTCAACCAATTACAACAATGGAATTAATCTATTTTGAAAGGGACATATGCACTTAAAACTCAATTTTATCTATGAAATAATAAAACTAATTGTTTCGCTTATTTTTATTATAAATAAAAAGTTGAATATAATTTATACCACAAACTATTTCGAATATCTTTCCAATTACTCTTCCAAACAATAACTCGTACTTGGAGAATATATTTAATAAATGCTAAAAATGTTTAAAATTTGCATGTTTAAGAATTTTCATTTTGTCAAATCGTACTTAACAAAAGGAAAATAGGCATTTGAAGTTAATTAAAATGATTTTTAATATGACTCATACAGGAGCTGGATATTTAATTATCTTGCTTCGCAAACAAACAAAGGCCAGCTTAAGAGGCTTTTAACATATTAACTATTTTAATAACAAAGCGTTTAAATTTACTTAGCTTTGAAAATAATTTCTCTGCGGATTTTCTAATCAAAACACTTACTCATAAAATATTTTTGATTAATTTGGTACTTTGTGTAGGGTAACGAGTACAGTGATTGGCACGCTCACAGTGATTGACCTCCTCGTTCATTATTGAAAATAGTAAGATGTTAAAGCCCAAAATTGGTGTGACAAGGGATTTTAAAAATTCCCGCCAAAAACGTTTGTCATGTTGGCAACAGTGCAACACCAATCGGAAAAGCAAAATGGCCGCTAAAGGCTTGGGCCAATCACTGTCTTATGGGGGCCAATCACGATTAGGTGTTACCCTACTTATCGTATTGTTGTAACCTATATATTATGGAATAAGTTAATGCTGCAAAATTTTGAACTGCAAATCGAGATAGATATTTGAACCAGTTAATCTTTAAAGTACGTTTCTTAACTGATCAATGACAAAAAAGACTCTATATTAAACGAATTTGGGGAACTTAATTTTGAATTATATTTAATTTGATTTATACTCGGAATGAAATAACAAAAAAATGTAAAATGTGTAAAATTGCTGATTTCAGATTAATTTTTATTTTCATAAATATCTAGGGATTAATTTATACTTCGGTTTAATGTTTTACCCTGTCAGTCATAACTAGTAGTTATAGTCATTTTTAATGTAGTAAGTAAAATAACTAGGACCAAAGCTGATAAAGGTAAAATCAAAATTGATTTGTACTTCTTTGAGTTAAGAATTATTACTAAATTAAAAAAAAAAAAAAAAAAAAAAAAAAAAACGTGAAATATATCAGGAATCTAATTTGGATTTTTTTTTAAGTCCGAAGATCAAAACTGTAGGATCGACAAGAAAGTCTCCTATTTCTAGCGACAAAGTGCAGTCATTTGCAAAAAACTCTTAATAAACTCTCACTTTTTTTTTACTAAAATACCTTTATTATTAGCTATTACAAAGTGAGAGCCCAGGGCTCCAGACCTAAGTCATTTTCTAAATTATGAAATGTATCGGATTAGGTTGGGTTTTCTTTTACTTTTAATGTACGCATAACCCTCTTGAGTGAACCGACGGATAATTTACAGGGTGCAAAAAGTAGTTAAATTATAAGTTAACTTAAGTCATTTTCTAAAGGCTGATTTTGACGTATGATTTGTAAAATAATGTCAGAAGTTAGTGACAAATTTTCCAGACACTTTCCGTCGGCTAAAATCTTTCCCAGGCGCTTTAAACGTTTTTATAAAGTTCAGACTTTGTCCCACACATCTGGCGGCGTGAGATGGCGCTACAACTGTCCTCGGACAACAAGAAAGAGAAGTTAACCCTTTCAGTCCCAGTGATGCCATTTGGCATCATCAGTTTCAATATCTTTTTTCCAAATGTTTATGTCCCGTTAGGATATCCAAACACACATCATTCGATTCTTCACATTTTGTTCTATTACACAATATTGAACATTAATCTCAATAGAAGTCAAAACTAATATATTTTTTTTAATTTAGAAAATAGCTAACAAGCGTTTCACCTAGTTTTTGAAAAGTTCACTTCAGTTCCACATGTTTAAGACACAATTTAAACTATTTCGGTTAAAATAATTACTAAATTTTTTTTAATAATATGGTCGAACACCTTTAAATATATAACTCGAAATGTTTTTATTTAATATATATATTTTTTTATTTTTTTTCTCACAGTTACCATATTTTGGCATTATTTCAAAAACCATATAAAAAATTTAAATGCATTTTTTTTTTCTTGTGGAACTCTTATTTTTGACCTAAAATAAGTTATTTTGTGAATATCAGATGTTTCTTTAGTGTAGTAAATTTTTGGGACTGAAAGGGTGCAAAAAAGAACTATGTGTATATTGGAGATGTGGTTGGTTGGTAGATTGACACATGGTATGGTATGGTATGGTATGATACATATATATTCCAGCTTGTGTGCTTGCTCAGAGAGCCGCTTATAAGTTTTCGTCAAGTGGGACAGACACAGAAAGAAATTTTACAGTCACAAAGAAATGAATAACACATAGACAAATAACAACATTTATTGACTGTCACAAACATCCATGCCTGACCGGGACTCGAACCCGACCTCAGCAGCTCCAAAGGCTAGAACACTAACCATTCAGCCACCGAGGCGGCTTTGACACATATATTCCGGTATTTCGATTAGTGTGCTTGATCATTGAAAATGTGAAAATGTTGTAAGATAAAGACAGCTGTGGTAACTTGTTTATTTATTTATTTTCTAATGAAACAAAAAAATTTAATTGTGGCAAGTTAGATTATACTCCCCACGTTCACATCCCAAGCTAGCTTGGTATTCTTTTATCGAATTAGAGGGATGCAGTGCTAAGTTTTTGCATGGCCATTAAACGAATCTGGGTCGAAGTGACTGAAAAAGAATACACCCTAACTACCACACCATAAGCCGACCAAAGACATTTTACTTATGATTTAATCTGTACCAAAATACCAATAAAATTATTATTTTGTCAGTCTCATGTGCTTATTTTATTACGGTATAATAATAAGCTACATTTATAACTTAGATATATACTCGACATAAAATATTCCTTGATATACTGAAAAATATTAATGAAAGGGGGAAGGGGGGGGGGGAGGCATCGTTATAAAAGAGCAACAAGTGCATTCGTGTCTAAGTTCATTATACAGATACATTGTCTAAGGACCTTGATTAAAGTCTCGTATAATGAATCTCCTCTTCTCTCATAATGAAGTTGCTTTAGTCCGGAGTTATTTTTAGAAATTCAAGTGAAGGGTGTACTTGACCGTTTTGAAAATAACATCACGACAACGATTTTCCGCAATTATATACATGCATTTAGTTTTAAGTACTTAAAATTTGTAAAGGACATTTATAAATATATTTGGTGAAATGAAAAGAGGAAAGATGGACTGTGGAATATTGTTAAGAATAACTACACTGTAAACAATTTGGCTGGAATTTACTACCGATTACTTAGTAACTTTACAGGTTTTCACCATTTACTAGAAAATCATCTGTAACCTAAAGAAACTACTGTAGTAATACTAAGCAATACTAAGTAAATTGAGGTAACGCTTACAACGCCACCTGGTTATCTTTTTGAGAGATGCGTAGTTTCCCTTGTTGCATTGTTTTGTTTCTCGAAATTTGTTCGATCGGCCATCGGATTTAGCAAAAACTAACCGGTGATCGCGTCCATAAATTGAAAGTGTACGAGACTAAGAGATAAAAGTCTGATTCGATATCGGTCAAAGGTGAAAATTCAATCAATGTACGTTTCATCGAAAAATTATAACGAATCGATAATTCAACGATGAGAAACCGAAAAACGTGTTTTTTTTTTATCTTAGTACATACATACAAATTGCGTTAAATTATTTCTAAAACTTCATATCCGAAAGCTTTATATCGATCAAGATTTTAACCTCATTATTTACACGCAAAGGATCTGCATGTCCCGATGACCGAGTGGACAAACGTGCTACTTCTCGTTGAAGGATGCGCGAGCTAATCTTGAGGTTGCGAGTTCTGTCCTGCGACTTGCTCCGGAAAAGTCGAAATAATACTTTACTAAAAGAAAATTAGTGGCGCCCTCTTGTTTAGCATTTTTGAAACTGCTAGTTACTAAGGTTTTCCTAGTAAAGATACTACATAAGTGGATGTATTGATTACTAGAATATATCTTGTAACGTTTACTGAAGTTTTTATAGTATGCTTGCAATTTAAATGATTGTATTGGATACTAAGCTTTAATTAGTAATATATACACATATTTCTTATGTAACATTACTAAAAAAAACTTGTGGAAGCTGAGTTTCCTAGAGAATTCTTAGTAACCTTACAGATTTTTTTTTAGAGTGTATGGTTTTGAATTAGTTATTTTTATTCAAATTTAAAAATTTTAGTTTTATAACTAAATCTTCATTTTTGATATTTTAAAGGGAATCAATTTTATAAGACGTGGCTTTTTGCTTGCTTTTAATAGGAATAATATCACACTAGAGCACCACGATTGCTATTCATTGCTATTTTCCCTCACAGAGTAGCGTCATTTGACTGTGGTTCTAAAATACGGCGCCCGTCGCCAATAGCCCTTTTGTAGTTCCATTGCGACGAACCTAACCTAACCTAACCACACAGGGTAGATGATAATTATGTAATGGTAATTGTTTTACCAAAATCTATCAAGTTCTCCAAAAAAGAAGAAGAATACACATTCTCGGAAAAGTTTCTTTCTCGAACAGTTGTCGATATTCATTCTTCGATCCCGGCTGTCTTTGGCAATCAATTAAGCTGAAGTAATGGAGACGACTGCACAAAAGTAGAACTGAAAAGAAAGAATGTGGCTGACTTGATGGGAGATATATGCATTAAAATCCCTTATATATTCCTCTGTTCATTATACAAAGACAAACATTCTAAACATTCTAAACAAAAATTAATCTAGCATCACTATGCTTTAAAAATAATTTATATTTAGTATGCAGTGTTTTTGGACCGTGAGCGGAAGAACGACTCATCCTCAAATTGCAAGTTTTTCATCAAATTATATGACAAAATCTATTTTTCGAACAAGACATAATAAAAAAATAAACATGAATATTTAGCATTTTTTAAAGATATAAAAGCATAACGGTTTTTTTACATAATATTATATTCCCAATTTTTTTTCAAAATGCGCTTATAATGATTTTAAGTTTTAATATACAAATAGAAATAAAAAAAATAATAATAGATAGACTATATTAGTTATATGTAACATTATACTACCAATTACAAAAAATTACAAAGCTTTTTTGTGAATTCTTAACACACACAAATTATGCATATTATTTTAGAATAAGATTGAATTTGAACTAAAGGGCTCCACATCAAACAATAAAAAGTTATTTTTTACTTCCTTTTATTATTATCCCTTGCAAAAAGTACGTTTTTATATACAATTCTTTGAAAAGTATATCAATTTTTTTTATTAAAAAACACGTATATAATTTTGTTCGGATAACAAGAGGTTGAAAATTACTACTAAATAAACTTAATAAGGTTTATATTTTATTTATCTGCATGTGAACTGTGAACAAGACGATATTAAGTATAAAATATAAATATATCTTTTTATGTAAAATTCTGGAAAAATGCAAGTTGATATTCGCAATACATTAGTTCAACCAAAATATTCTGCTATCGTATTCCAAAGCAAAATAGAGTGCCGTTGTAAGAAACTATCCTTAGTGAAATACCTTTTCTTAGAAGGTAATAGGGTTGTGTAAATTATCCTTAGTGAAATACCTTTTCTTAGAAGGTAATAGGGTTGTGTAAATTATGAAACACACACACAAAAAAAAGAAAAAAATTAAAATAAATAAGTTATGCGATTGCAGGTTGATTATCAGTTGTTTCTTAGGTGGTTGCAAATCAAATAGTTGTAAAAATGTTATATCATTTGTAAAAATGTAAGAAACATATTAGATAACGTATACATTTTGCAAAATCTTTTTTTTCTTGAATTTCACTTTCAAATATTTAACTTAGTAAAATATGATCTAAAGTTCAAATTATAAATTATTACGAATAACTAGGTTTGGAATATGAACTTGCGTATTTTATTATCCCTGAAATATTTTAAACTTGCACCTGGCATATAAATATTATAATTTTTTTCATCTTTAACGCCCCATTTTTGTCATAGTTTTTTTATATACCCGTGGTATTCCAAATAAATATGTGGGTTTTTTTAAATTTATTATTCAGGGAATTTTACCTATATTAATGTAAGATAACGTTGATTGCAACCCCCTGAACTATTTAAAAATCAACAAAAAATGTGGATATGTACACTGTAAAAAATTTGGCATGAATTTACTAACGATTACTTAGTAACTTTACAGATTTTCACCATGTTCTCGAAAATCATCTGTATAACCTAAAGAAACTACTGTAGTAATACTAAGCAATACTAAGTAAATTGATGTAACGCGTACAGCGCCACCTGGCTATCTTTTTGAGAGATGCGTAGTTTCCCTTGTTGCATTGTTTTGTTTCTGGAAATTTGTTCGATCGGCCATCGGATTTAGCAAAAACTAACCGGTGATCGCGTCCGTAAATTGAAAGTGTACGAGACTAAGAGATAAAAGTTTGATTCGATATCGGTCAGAGGTGAAACTTCAATCAATGTACGTTTCAACGAAAAAATTATAACGAATCGATATCGCAACGATGAGAAACAGAAAAACGTGTTTTTATTTTAGTACATACATACAAATTGCGTAAAAATTATTTCTAAAACTTCATATCCGAAAGCTTTATATCGATCAAGATTTTAACATCATTATTTACACGCAAAGAATCTGCATATCCCGATGACCGCGTGGACAAACGTGCTACTTCTCGTTGAAAGATGAGCGAGCTAATCTTGAGGTTGCGAGTTCTGTCCTGCGACCTGCTCCGGAAAAGTCGAAATAATACCTGATTCAGAGAAAATTAGTGGCGCCCTCTTGTTTTAACATTTTTGAAACTGCTAGTTACTAAGGTTTTCCTAGTAAAGATACTACATAAGTGGATGTATTGATTACTAGAATATATCTTGTAACGTTTACTGAAATTTTTATAGTATGCTTGCAATTTAAATTATTGTATTGGATACTAAGCTTTAGTTAGTAATATATACACATATTTCTTAAGTAATATTACTAGAAAAACTTATGGAAGCTGAGTTTCCTAGAGAATTCTTAGTAACCTTACAGATTTTTTTAGAGTGTATGTTAGCTACATAATTCTAAAAAAAATAATAAGTATTTTTTTTTAAAAAGTAACTTACCTACTTCTTTATAAAATCATTATTAGTTTTAGTTTGGTTTTATTGTTTCTAAACATAAAATGAGTTGAGGCATTAGTTTAATTAGGCATTAGTTGAGGTTATTAGTTTTAGTTTGGTTTTATTGTTCCTAAACATAAAATGAGTTGATCACGGTAAAGACTTAATTTTTTAAATATGTGATTCTTTACTTAATTGATGTACTTTAAAAATTAAAATATTAAATTTGTACTTCAGCAGGAATAATACTATTTTGATAATCAATTCACTTTTTTTTCCTTAACCAGAATGATTGTTTAAAGCACTTGCAGTTTTGCAACATTAAAAAATAACAATAATAATTATAAAAAAATAATAAATAAATAATGAGAGTTTTTAAACATACAAAATTAGTATAGATATAAGAATTAAACTAAGATAATTTGTAGAAAAATATAACTCCTATCATAAGGCTTTTTTCACTATAGCTAAATTTTCAAAGAAAAATAAAATTATAATCACTGATTTGATTTCATAGCAACAATGCAAAGTAGAAGAGCATGAGAATGAGCTACAAAAAATCCCTAAAATGTTTAAACTATCTTAAAATAATTGTTATTATCGGAGCTCTAATGACACATTTGTAAAGAAAAATTACGTTTCGAATGTAAATTACATTGAGAGTGCTTTTAATTTGTGTGTATCACATCCTTAGCGATCATAATTAAAGTATTAGAGTGGCAGATCACGTGACTTTCAATGCCAACGATGGTACGCGCATGAAGAGTAAAATTGGAAGAGTATGGGGCCAGTGTTGCCACCACTTTTATGGAGAAAGTGCTAAAAATTTAATTCTAAAACTTAAAAAGAAAAGTATACCATAAAATACTAGCTGTATTTTGGAATATTTTTAGTGCTTTAAAAAACAACAACGTGAAACACTTATGTAGTATTTTTATAGTAGTTTTGGAATTTTTAGAATAAAATTGTATTTTTTAGTAGTATTATTTTCCTTAAGTGCTGGCAACACTATCCTTACCAGAACATTACGGAAAATAATTAAACGAAAATATAATATTTAGTTCTATTATACAAAACATATTAAAAAATACTAGAAAAGCTTTTCAAGTGTTTTTTTTTTTTTTAAGTCACTGAAAATATTCCAAAATGCAGCTAGTATTTTTTTTTAAATTTAAGAATTAAATTTAGTTTATTCGTGGTACTTTTCTCCTTAAAGTGTTTGCAACACTGGTCCCATACCCTTCCAATTTTGCTCCCCAAGCGCGTCCCGTAGTTAGCATTGTAGGTCACGTGATCCACCACTCTAATACTTTAACTAAGATCTCTATGATCACATCACATTTCAAGGTGCTTCACTTTTTCGTCGCTACGTATGTTACTTTATTATTCAAACCTTTATCAGAAAACGCATTCATCTCCAACAGTGACTTTATTTGGAAACATACTTGGAATTTTCCCCGGTATTGAAACAAGTTTTTATATCGTACAAAAGTATGGCCACTTTAGCATTCAGAAAGCACCTTCACTTTGAGAAACATATTTACTTAATACAATACGGATTTTTGCTTACTTTCCTGCATTGCTCGGAGATGTTTGAGAAAAATATCTTTCCTATACAGTAAAGAAAAAAATACATGAAGCGCTTTTATGTGTTCGTAGTGCTATTGATTTTTAGGTTCAGTATCGTTCAAAGCTATATTATTATTTTCAGATACCAATAACCATTATCTTCAAATTAGCATACATGCCACTACTACATAGTTTTAACGATATCAGGAATACTGAATACAATATCGTATAGTTATTTTTCTTTTTAACTTGGTAGCAGCTTTTTTTAAAAAAAATTTAATTACGAACAAATTTGTATATTCTTAATAGTCTAACAAAGACAGTTATTTACAATACAAACTTTTAGATATATTAGATAAAAAACTAATTTAAAGGATAAGTAAACATGGCAAATCTTGTCAAAATGCGTTTCTAGCCTACTATAGGTCGACAATTTGCGATTTTTTTTTCTTTTTAAATGGTTGGAATGATTTCTTTAGATTTTATAAACCTTTTTCAAGAATATATTTCTTGTTTTGAAAGACTGTTATAATTATTTCAAAAGATTATAACTTCAAACAAATCAATATTATTAAATTCGTACATAGATTTAGAAAGTAGCAGAATTGCCCCTAGGGGAAAAGGTGAAGCCACTTGTGAACCAGTATCCCATAAGGCAGTTCACGAGCCCTAGCACATGGCATGCCATACGCCACCAGATGGCGCCATGAGATAATTCGACTAATAAAAAATATATATTTTATATTAACTAATTAATACTTTTTACTGGTTTTTCTAGCAGAAGTTTATAGCTGGATATGTATTGATAATTTCTGGCAGACATGAGGCATATATTCATAAAAGAAGCATAATAAAAATGCAGTTTTTATTGCATGCAACACTTCGGCAAAATCGGTTTTTGTGAACCAGTATCCCGTGATGCGCTGCGAAATCGACGAAATGTGGCCACATCACCCAATCGCGCGGTTTGTATTGCGTTGCACGGGATTGCGCAATCGATGGGAATATCTGTTACTTTCTAAATCTATGAACTCGTAGCAATAATTTTAACAATTTGTCAATGTTTTTTTTTATTGTTAGTAAAGTTAACTTTAAGGATTTATTTTAAATATTGTTTATTGTTCATAAATTATTAAACTGAATTTTTACAATTGATACACCCATAATAATTACTACTTTTTCTAGATGCAATAACCATCAACAATAAATCATGGTGACATCCATTTGTCCACAATATTTCACTAAAATACCTCTATGTTACAAAATAGTTCACGAAAGAATCTCGCTTATTGTAACGAGACTCCAAAGAGCATCCACATCACTACACCATTAGAAGAAAAAAAAAACATTATAGGAGAGTGTTGTACCTTGGGACAATTTTTACATTTTAATTATTTTCTTCGATAATTATAGTCAAAACAAAAAATTCAAAGCAGCATTTCAACACACCAATATATTTCACTATAATATATTTTTTTGAATTCTGGCAGCTTGAAATTAAAAAATTGCCACTCGTTTAAAGTAGAGAGGATAAATTGTCCCAAGGTACAACATGATGTTGTACCTTGGGACATACTTTATAATTCAGTCAATAGTCATACACTTGAACTAATTTGTGTCAGGAAACAAACTTTATTGTTTTTTCAAGGAAATACACAAATAAAACTTCATAATTCAAGAATAATTTAAATTATACAGCAAAATTGCAAGTCCAAATTATTTAACATTATATGCTGATACGAAATGCATTACTGTCCCAAGGTACAACACACTACACGGTTTAAATAAAAGCATGATAGTGGGCAATCTAAAAGTATTATCATTATTTTTTCATAACCAAAACATTTTAAAATCTTCTCTTTAATGAAGAAAATAAAATGCAGTTGACTTTTTGTAAAAGTACAAAGGTAAAAAATTATATTAGAATGAGAAAAATATTTACTTTGGGGTAATGAAATATTATTTTTTGCCGCCAATTCATCAATTCATTGATGCTAGTGTTACATTTGATTTTGATGATGTCTGTTGGTTAAGGCTATTATTAGAAATAAACAATGTATGAATATTGCCAATAGATTCTTAGAAATTGTCAGTGTCCCAAGGTACAAGCGTCCCTAGGTACAACACTCTCTCCTACTATACAGTGGAAGCAAACCTCCATACTTGATGACTCAAGTACTATTAAATAGTTCACCAACTATTTCCACGTCAGGCAACCTTCGACCCTATGTTACAAGTAAAAAACACGTAACAATTCTTGGAAAAGTCCATATCCTTCAGAGAAGGATACATTTTCCAGAAATGGTTTTTTTTATTAGGAAGGACAATGCTTCTTTAGGATTCCTGCCCCGTAGATTAACACTTAGGGGAGATTATTTTTGTGTTCAGAAGTGTAACGACATAAATGGAATAGCATACGATCCGACTTATAAGTTGAAGAGATTAAGTTGTACCAACATGAATTGGCGACAAAAAGTAATTCCTTTGGTTTTTTCAAGGGTAGAAGTTTACGTAGCCAAGTCGGTACGATGACAATTGACCAATAAATGAGGCCTCCTAAGTTTTCTGTGACGTCACACTATCAGACTAGTACTGGTAATCGGTAGCACACATTCATACACTCGTATATTGTATACTATACAATAATATGTTCGACCGAATTTGATTAATATTATTACATTTAAGAAAATGAAAAAAAAATAAAATAAATCACTTTTTGTAAGTTAGCTACTAGTTCAAACAAATCAGTCTGTATTTTCACCAAAAATCTTTACTTCGTTAGAAAATAAATCTGATAAAAATAACTCTTCGAAAAATACATCTTCAAAAATCTGCTTCCTAAATTTTAAGAAATTTTTCTCAAAAATTGGGAGGGCTAACCCAATAGGTAAGGCGCTGGCCTTGCATGCCCAACCTACGAAATATACCCCCATGTAGAGAAAGTGCATTCAATATGCTTCTAAGTACCGAAGCTGTGTAAAATGTCACTCTTAAAAATTCTGTAACATTCATTTTCACCGGCTCGTCCCTTGTCTGTGATTTTGAATTACATCTCATCTGTGCAGCTTTGTTGCGAGGAAAATTCAGCATAAGCTTTCAAATCGATCATAAAATTTGGCGAATAAGTCATCTTATAACAAGAACCAACCAATGAATATTTGGCGAATAAGTCATCTTATAACAAGAACCAACCAACGAATATTTGGCGAATAAGTCATCTTATAACAAGAACCATCAAGAACCAACATTACTATTCGTAATCAATGCCAAAGTTCGTTGCTAAAATATTTAATCCCCCCCAAAAAACTTCGTCAAAGTAAACGAACGCCAATCTTTAAAAAAAAAAGCATTTATTTTTATAACAAAAAACAAGTCAATATGAAAGTTGTCGCTAAAAAAACCGTGATATAAAATGAATGCCAATCTCTTATTTAAAACTTATTGTTGATAATAAATAGTATAATTTAAGTTTCGTTGCCATTAAAAAATTTGCACTGTTTAAGGTTGGTGCCCCCATGTTAACCACCCTCTATACCTTTATATAAATGTATTGAGATCATATATTTGTTAAAGTTTTTTTTTTAAGTATCCTTCGTTATTTTGATTTAGTAATTCAAGTTCATTTGCGTTATTTAATTTTTTAGGGTTATAAAGATTGGCACCAACCTCAAGCAGTGCAATTTATAAGGCAGCGAAACTTAAATTTTACTATTGGCATTGATTTTATGTCACGTTTTTTTAGCGACAACTTTCATAATGACTTGTTTTTTGTTACAAAAATAGATGCGCTTTTTTTTAAGATTGGCGTTCGTTTACTTTTACGAAGTATTTGGGGGGGGGGGGGCATCAGTAGTTTTTTTTTGTTAATTAACAAAAGATACAGCAATCCTTTATTTTTCGTGTACCTCAACACAAAAAATGTAAATGACGACGCCCATCGCCAATAGCCATCGTGTAGCTAGTGCGACGATAAATCAAATTGAACTAAGTTAACTGACTCTCCCTGCTTTCACTATGGTTGGATCTTTGCCGAACCAATGAATTGATGGGCGAATAACCATTTGCTTTCTCGGCCAATCTATTAAGTTCAAAATAAAGAAGCGACCCCACAATGGCAAATCGAAAAGGGATATAATGTGGGATCCGCACTCAAGGAGAGTCATCGATTCCCACTTCCATTTGTTCACCAAGAGAAGAAAAATCACATAAAAAAAGACGAATAAAAGTTGCTTTATCATTTAAAGAGTTTATGTTAATGACATGTGGAAGTGGAATCTGATGAACTTTGGTTTGGTCATAATACAGACCTAATAATAGTTAGATTTTGAAAGTCTATTAAATGTTTTATTTCACCTACTAAAGCAAAATTTAGTAGCAATTCATTTTTTTCTAAGCAGAATAGTATGTAACCGGGACTTTTGCAGACGTTCAATTCTTTTATTTTCCTAGTTTATGCTTATATTGAACTGCCTTGAGTTTACCACAATAATTAGCTAAAGATTATAGGTCAAACAAGTGCACATGCCAACAACCAGTGTTTAAAAAACCCGACAACTCAAGGTATCACCTTTATTCTAAAATACCGGTTTTGCCCAAAAATGCTGCCCGAAAGAAAACAGCCGAATAACTCGAACTTAGCCTTAAAAAGGTGTTACTTACTAAATTGGAAGGCCTGTAGTGTTTAAGCGCATAAAATAAGAGATTTCTTGAAAACAATAGTTTGAATTGGCTTTTTATTGAAAAAATGTTTTGTTTTGTTTTTCAAACACGATTTCTCAAAAATTGGAGAATTACATTAAAACCGTTTCAACAGTTTGTATATAGAAAGGTTTCACTACTTTCGAACTAAGATATAAAAATTTCAAATCTAACTCATTTTATAGGTGTATTTCTCAACTGAAAACTACAATACTTTGAAAATTACTTTTCACTTAGAAAGGACATCATAAAATGCTTAAAATTCGCTTTATCCAATAAAAATAGTTTTTATAGTGTGCGGCTAACTTAAAAATCGCAAAATTTGTTGACTTAAATCAATGATTGAGTACGTAGTCAGTCTGAAGCAATGTTGACTGGCTATCTTTTTTATTTCTTGAATGAGGCTTAAAATTGCAATGGATATGGGTTTGTTAAAGATCTAGGCACTACCTAAGTTGTGCATAGCTTTGTAAGCCGGTAGTCTCTTTAAATGATAAAAAAAAAACTTATTCAGTTTAACCAATTATGTAATAGTTAAACTAGCATTTTTTCCCCATCAAAACACTTACTTTATTGCAAATGATCAAAGGATATTTCGGTATAAATATATATAAATCGAAATTAGTTTTTTCAAAAATCCATGTCTAGTAGGCATTTAAATATTTATTAAAGAAGTTATGAATTACTAAAAAATGCACCAGGAAAAAATAATTTATGCAAAACATATCAAATGAAATTTTTTATCCTACAAGAAATTCGATATCAAACTACAAATTAAAACTTTTATCATATTTTCCATTCATATGTAGTATTAACAAAAGCGATTATAAAAGGCAACTCTTTTTTATTTTTGTTTAAGAGTAAACATATTTGTTAAAACATTAATAAAAAGTATTATATGAATAATTTGTATTGAATAAATTACTTGGAAAAAGCTAAAAAAATATCCATGCTTTTTGTAATATCATTTGCATTAATTAAAAAATCATAAAAGTAAAGAAAAAGTGCATTGTTTCATTTATGTACATATTTCTAATTTAACTACTGTTCCGCTATTGCAATAGACTACTTTTTTTTGTAAGAAACACTATCTATACAAATTTAATCACAAATCTAAATTATTTTAACATTTATCTAAATTTATCATAAGCATTGTGTTTTTTGAGTAATTTTTTTGCAGAAATTAAACTAAAATTAGTAAAAATATGACTTGTATTGAAGGTAAATAACCCGTGCTCAGCTTGAAATCTATCAATCTCTCTTACGAAATATAAATTCTGCTAAAAATTAAATGAGTACTAGGATATTTTTATTGTGAAAACTTTTTTCTCAAAAGCAAATTTATTGAAATATCAAATTTTAGCGTAGTTTTAAATAAAAGTATCGAAAAAGTGGCATAGGAAGTTCTCATTTTATTCTGAGAACAATATTCTAAAGAAAAAAAAACTTTGACCTATCAAATTAAAGATCATACATGTTTTCATTATTCAATATATCCGGTGGAGATTTATACCACAATAGAATCAATTTTCAAAGAGAATAAGCATTCATTCACCCCCTGGATATACAAATACAAAATGTGTCGACCAACAACAGGCCAGAGGCCCATAAAGTTTGGTCCAAAATATATCTAATTCCTTACCAGTTTCTTATAGCTGTCGTGATTCTTCTTAAAATCTTGAACTCTCTTCGAATACACAAAGTATTTGGTAAAGTATTCCACTCATTGACGACTCTATTGTAAAAATAATATTTTCTTACCTCCCACACCTTCCAAAGCACGATTTATTCAATTTCTGATCATGTCCTCTGGTCTGGCTATTTAAGGTAAAACCAAAGCCCCCCATGTTTTATGAACTTGAATAACTGAATAAAATCACCCCTTGTTCTCCTACTTGCCAGGGAATACATATTTAAAGATCTTAATCTATTATCATAATCGATACCCGTTAAACCCTTAATAATTTTTGTATCCCTATGTTGAACTTTTTCAAGCAACTCTATATCTTTTCTGAAGAAGGGAGACCAAAACTGAACACGCATTATTATGTGATGGCAGAGTAAGTTTACGCACCGTATTAGACTTGAGGTTTATACAATACTTACATCGTGTGAGATCGAATCAACGCAGCCCATAACCGCTTCTTCCATCCTCTCGATTTCTTATTTCTTAATCATTCTTTTATATAAAAATATGTATAATCTCAAATTTGCGAACAACATATTCGGGAAAAAATTACGAACCAATGGCTTTCTCAAAAATAAGAGCATTTCTCTAAAATCTGAGAGCATCGTATTCGAAACAACTATGAACAAAAATTATATCAAAAGTAAAAACAATTATTCACAAATTCGATAGTTTATTTTTAAAATGTAATCTTTGTTAACTTAACATAGTATCTCTAAAAATATAAATTGTAATTGTCGGACGCTGAGTCACGTGACTTACGCGGCTTCAGCTAATCAGAAACGTCAGAAACGCTGAAAGTAAGTGTGGTGGTGTGCATGTTTTGTGCCGGAGATCGTTGCTTAGCGCTAGAGCTACGTGATGCCTTGGGGCAGTCCCAAGGAAACTAGCCAGATTGTATAGATGAGCATTCCTGCATTGGCAGTATCCTCATATGCGGATCAAACAAATATTAATTGTGTAGAGATTCCCGGGGGTTGGCGAGAGGTAGCGAGCAGGGCGCTTTGCCCCCTAGTTTATAAATACAAATGGAACAATATTAGGGTATCATTTTGTCGAAAATACAAATAACTTTATAAATAATGCAACACTTTTCAAACACAGTCTTAACTTTCCCAATTCGTTAAATTTTCTTGAAATACTTTTCATTAAAATATAATTTATAATTATCTTCTAGTGCTTATTTTTAGATAAAATATAGTTCCGAATCTCCAAAAGTCATAATAAAACATTTAAACTCCATATTCCCTTTATTTGCTTTTGAATTTAGTCGGAAAATTATTCCTTTTTCAGAAAATCGTTAGTATTCGATTTCCAATACTTTTATAAAATGTATCGGAATCTTACTTCATTTGAATAAATTGATGTGTATACCTCAGAATCCCCCTTATCGTAAATATTACGGTAGAACTGCAATTGGTTACTGACCTAGATATTGAAATCCAGAAGAGTTGTTCAAGATTTGCTTTAGCTTTTGAGTGCAACTAAAATCTATATTTTCAAAGTAAATGTTAATAGGAATTTAATTTACACTTAAGAAAAGATAACCTTACAAAACATTAAATGTTATCTCACCAAATATTTTTCTTAATAAATTCTATATCAGAGTAAATATAAAATTTTTTTTCATATCTATCGATGATTATCTTACCGATTTATTTTATTTATCTTACTTTTCCTTCGAATTATCGTATCTCTTTTTAACTGTTTAAACTATTTTAAACTAGAAAATAAATCTCCCAGTTTAGGAGGAAAGTTAACAGTAACCTATGATATTTGCTCATTAACTTACTGCACATTAATAAACGCTTAGAAAAATTTATCATTTCGTCAAAATAAGTTGATAAAAGCACAAAGTAATTTTGCAAATTCACACTTCAGTTTTAAAAATTATATATGTTGTTATACAGACAATTTTATTAATCCATTCAAATAAAGAAATACCGGATAAAATAAGTCAATATTATATTTTTGTTCAATATTTTATCATATTGTATATTTTATCATCTCAAACAAATAAATAAATACAAAATCTATCCGTAGCTATAAAAACTTTAACATAAGATACATCAATAACCACATATACCAGATACTCTGATGTATGCACTGTACCAGGTACTCGTGCTGTATGCACCTGCTGTATAGCCCCAAATACCTGGTACTCTGCTGTATGCACCTGCCGTATAGCAACATATAACAGGTACTCTGATGTATGCACTGTGACAGATACTCTGTTGTCTGCACCTGCTGTATAGCCATAAATTTGTCAGTAGTGGGGAATTACTCTGGGACTTACTCTACATTTATGGGAATGTACTCTGCTGTATGCAATGTGGTTGGGTACCTGCAAAATAAATACACACAGACAAATACATACCTAAGAATACGTCTTTATGACGTTGATTTATCGTGGATTCTATTATCTGCATTTGTTTTGGTAAACCAATTTTTTCTTTGGGTTGTGACTTGGCAGCATTTTCCTCTTATTCCTACTTTCAAGTTCTCTTGGTGTTTTTCCCCCCACTACATTGGCATTCGAATAAGTTTTGTAAGCAAGGCAAGAACAAGGCTGAATGAAGACTACCTCGGTATTCAGGAAGCGAACGTCTCTTTGAGAATAATATTTATCGAATAAAGAGGCGATTCTTCACTTACTTGCCTGCTCAAGCTGTTCGAATGAAGCTTCTTCAAAAATATATTTGTTTGCGATGCTATGTATAGTTTAGGTCTCAACAAAATCGAATTGTTTGCTCGTGAATTTATCATATCAGATGGAGTACATACATAAATACCTGATGGAAGTTTATGCAATATTTGCGGCTCCCTGGCTAGGGCGTTGCACCATATTAAATAGGAGTAATGTTGTTAGCGTCACTATTCATTTTGGGTAGTATTTAGGTGTAAGATCTTTCATCGATTCCTTTACGCTGAGCGGCATAAATGTATATAAATGACATTCAAAATGTTAGAATTGTTGACACATTTGAATCTGAGAAAAATTCGTTTAACAAACAATCAGGTGAAACATGGTTTGTGGAAAAATATTTAAATTATTTTGGAAAAGGGGGGCATCACCGGTATTTGTATTTCAGAAATCTAAACTCAATAGTTGTTATTTTAAATTATGTTTGCTCTTAAAATGATTCGTCCTTTTGAACCAAAAAAAAAGAGTTAAATTTATTTAACATTATGAAAACTACGAACAATTTAACAAGAATTACAAATTTAGAATTTAGAAGAATTTAGGTATAGTGGCGTAATTTAATGGTGAGCACACTAGCATGGCGTATTACTGAAAGAAAAGAAAAGCGGGTAAGCAATATATCTTCTGTGCAGTCTACGTACCAATTCGAAAAAACGTTGCTTGTTTCAGAATACCACAATGCTACTAATTACTGGATTGACACACTAGAACTGCACTCAGCGCCCTACACTACACATGCATTTATACTAATTGCTTAAACCTCAATTTTAACGCGCAAATAGTTTTTCAAATGGACTATTCATTAGTTCCTTTCATTCTATAAGATCAAACCAAATTCTCGCCCTATTAAGAATCACATTTAGATATGATTTACTGAAAAAAACCTCATAGTCTAATTATTGATGTAGTTTCATTTCGTTCTCTAAAAGTTTAACCGCAGAAAAGTAAATCTTAAGATTGTAATGGCCAAATATTCCTTCCTATTCTTACCATTCGTCCAGTCATATGTTGGCTCTTTTTCTTTATCAAGAACAAGATATATTATCTATGTTTCGAAACTAATTTAACTTACATCATAAAAAAAGGATTTTCGACAAAACTCCACCTGATAATATTTACTTAAAGTAATGCGTTAAAAGATTTTAAAAGTCTTGGAAACCAGTAACAAAGCACTCGTTTAAAATTCGGAAGTGGTTTTAATTTACAAAATTGAATAAACGGGATATCATGAATAAATTACAGTAGAGGCCCGTTTATGCGAATCCCGATTTTCCGATAAAATCTGTTTATTAAAAAAAATTCCCGAGCCTTTCGGTTAAAATAAGAAATGTATAAACATAAATAAATACACAAAAAGTAAATACGAACTTACAAAGTTGGATTTATTTCTCAAAATATGTAGGAATTATTTTTAATTTTTGTTGCTCAATTTTGGTCCCGTACCTTTCGATAAGAGGGACTCTTCTGTAGTTTGTAATGTAACTGTCACTTAAAAAGCTTTTCCAAGCATGCACACTAAGCTTCAATAGCAAAATACTATAACTGAGTTTATTGCTAACAATATTTCTTAATGCACGGGTGAACCCCCTTAATAATGAAGTCAGCACCTGTCCGGCCTTTAGAAGAGTTTAAAGAGTTTCTCAAAAGACCCTATGAATAAATTCAACAGATGGATTTTTATTGGTGCATCAGGCTTTCTTAAAAACTAATTTTTTTTTTCAGTTGTAGGTAATGTTGGTTTGCTCAGAAATTGATCAATTGATACACGGCATTCATTAAAAGTTATTTATAACGCTAAAAATAAACAACAATATTAGTTATTTATGAGTACGTTTTTATGTTTATAACATGAAATAAGTTAATAACATAAAATTGTTTATAAAAAAGTTTTTTAAAGTGACAATTACACTATGAAAATAAGGGGACCAAATAAACTCTTATATAACAAATCAGAAATCTTTATTGACCTTAGTAATTTTGTCAACAAATAACTAAATGCTATTGGCAATCAAAAACTGAAAGTAATATTCAGTTTCATTACTATAAAGCCATTCTTAACCCTTTTAGTCCCAGTGATGTCATTTGGCATCATCATTTTTCTATTCATGATTAAAAATAATATATAGGCTGACATCTATTGGGAAAAAATATTTTCCAATGGGAAAAAGGTTGAAGAATTGAATTATGTGCTTTTTGATACCATAAATGGCCATAGACGATCAGAAAGTAAATAGAAAATGATGATGTCAAATTGTTGTTTTGACAGAAAGGGAGAATAATTAAAATAGTGGATAACCCTGCCTGCCCTTTCTGCCACAGTGGTGCGACGATTAATATTGACGACCATCTCCTCAGCTGTTCAGTTCTCACAAAGAACTGCATCTACTCCCGTTACTGCGGGGCCAGAGACCTTATGAACAATTTAAATTTTTGATTTTTTTTATCTTTTATATTTTATTTCGTATTTTATTTCTTGTGTTTGATGTTTTGCTGATTTGTGTTTCCGAAATTCATGAATGCATTTTCTCTCTCTTTTTTTTTTTTTTGTATTTTGTATTTTGTATTATTTGATCTTTGTACGGCGCAAGGATAATGTCTATATCGCCTGCTGCATTGGAAATAAAAAAATATAAAAAAAACCATTTTCGTTTTTTAGATTTTAAAACAAATATTCAAAAACATGAAATAAAAAGTCGCCTATTGAAATCAATGCAAGGTCTCGGATACATAAATATTTGACAACAGTACTGAATTCGTTTCAAATATGTATTTGTGCAAAGTAATATTATGTTTATGTATATTGCTTTTATAAAAACCTCTATAATCGGAAAAACTATATCTGGTGCATTTATATAAAAGAACTTTTAAAAAATATTCCTTTTGTACAAATGAAAGTTTCAAATTTTATATTTTTTTTAATTGCTTCAGTCATTCGTTTTGAGTTTGTGCGTGTTATGGAATTCTATATACAATATTTTTAAAGAAATCAAAATGCATATAATGTAGAATATAAAAAGTAAATAAAATGTATAAAACTTTCACAATTTAAGAACCACCCTATCCTAATTTCTATTTTTCTGGAAAAATTGGGAGACAGCCGTGGGGAAAAAGTATTGTAAATCGAATGTTTTCAATGGATTTACTAAAAGTGAAATTATTTTTTTAGAACTATACTATTTCCAAAATTGACCTGAAACGGAAAGGATGCAATTCCGAAATAGTTTCCTAAACCCACCAAAAACTAGTACAGCTGTGGAAATAAAAATGTACCCACTTGAGGTTATTTCATCCGTTAGTCACCCTATAGAATCGGAGCTTTTTGAGATTGTGTACAATTAACATTCTGAGTTAATTGCACGATACAAAATTTGCATAAGGGTGATCTTTGAAACTTCCAATAGCAACACCTAATTTTAATAACTTAGAAACGTTAAGCACTCTTGAAAACCCTTAAATCTAAGTTTTTGTTACATTTGGATGAATATATGACGAGTTATTCAATCGAATCACTTGTGGACCTTTTGGGGACCATCTCTAAAATGACTAGCATGCATGCAAAGCCGTCTTTATTTATCAATTATTACACACGTAATCTTATACACAGTCCCCTAAAGGGTAATTAAAAAGTATTTTGTGATTTACTCAGCAAATTATGAATAAAAAGTTTTAAAAATTGGGATTTCGCTTAAACTTTTTGTCTTACATTTATTTCTTTAAAAATATTAAGGGGTTTCCATTCATATTTTTTTAAAAAATTAATATAATAATTATTTAAAATTATAAAAATTGTTTTAAATACCCCAATATTGAATGCATTTTGTTTGGGTTATTATAATTTCTTTTCAGTAAAAAATTCGTTTCATTATCTTAATTATTTATTGATCGGGATAGTTTTTTATGTGCAACTTATTTAACATTATGGGACCTAAGCTTTGCACGTCTCTAACTCATCTAATAATGCTTAAAAACTAAAAAAAATTGGCATTTCGTATTAACATAGGTCAGAGATTTGAAATATGGATTCAAAAAGGGGTGTTAATATTGGAAATTTTAAAGTTAGTAACATTTTTAATATGAAGATGGCCCCTTATGCAAATTTTGTGTCATGCAATTAACTCAGAATGTTAATTAATCACAATGTCAAAAAGGTCCGATTCTATAGGATGACTAACGGAGGAAATAACCTCAAGTGGGTACTTTTTTTTATTTCCACAGCTGTACACAGCCAATTGTTCACGCATTTTGGTCGTGGTTAGATCCTTGAACTAGTGCAACACCGGAATGCTTTGACGAAGGGATTCGTTGCATTGGTTTGAGTTAAACTACTAAAAACAATTAGTAACTGCTAAATTAGAATTTTTGTGTTTGGATTTCAATTTAAATGATTTGGTGGGTTTCAAATTTGAGCAGGATAATTGAAAATTCAATAAACACATGGGGCCCGGATGGCCGAGTGGTAAGCATCGCAGGCCAGCAGTCTGCGTGCTGTAACGGGCGCGGGTTTGATTCCCGCCTTCGCCCTGGGTGTATTTCCTCTCTTTGTGACAGTAAAAAATCTTTCTGTGTCTGTCTTACTTGACGAAGACTTATAAGTGGCTCACTGAGCAAGCACACAAGTCGGAATATATATGTCAAATACCCTACCCTCAATAAACACTAAACGTTTTGCGATGAAATGTACAGTTGGTCGAAATGTGTATGTGTTGGGATGGGAAAACAGTTAGCTTTCTGTTGGACAGGTTTTTGAAATGTATTGAAATTTTTAACAGCTGTTATGCATGTATTTGTATAACTGCATCTATTGGTGATTTGAGAGATTAATAAAATAATCAGATATTAGTTCGCAATGTATGAAGACGTCCCATAATGCAAATTTAGTGTCTTGCAATCAATTTCATGTTTTATATTAACAAAAACAAAAAAAAAGGTCAGATTCTCTAGGATAATTTATGATCGAAATAATCACTAGCATGTACTTTTTTTTATCAGCTTTTCGTATTGGTTTTTGACTTGTCAACATTTATGTCAAATTCTTATCTCCACGTTGGGGCCGATTTTATTTGCATCACCTTGTAGTAACGTGATCGGCACTTAAGTTGACAAAAATACAATCTGTAACAGAGTTTGTGGCATCAAGTCTATAGGATAAACAGAGGCAAATATAACCTGCTCCCATCTCATACACACTGCTCACAAGAATTAGGCGAACGCATGGTTTAAGGGGACACATTATTTAAAAATTTAAATCCAGTATTTTTTTTGCTAGCGTTCAAATTAAACTATTTTTATAAGGAACTAATATTCAATAAGCATATACAAAAAAAATATTAATATTGAAACGTTATTTTTTTCAAAATATTAAAAATATTAAAAATAATAACGATTTTTCAAAATACACCTTCTCCTACAATTTAAGGAATTTTTTAATGGATTTTTGTTTTCAAAATGTTCCCACAGCATCTGTTAATAAAAGTTGTTATGGATATTGAGCTACCAGTTAAACAAAAATAGTTATGCAGATTTATGTAAAAAAATAGCCAAAAAATAAGACTTTTTTCTGAATTTTCAACTTCATCACTATTTTAAAAAATTCTAATCACACTAGACCTTATCCAATACCAACTTTTGTTTATGGTATAAGCCTTAATACAGGAAAAAAAATTGGAGCTCTACATTTATTAACTAAAAAGCCTTAGGCTTTTAACCATTCATAAACTAAAAAAATTAATATTTAAAAAATCAACAGAAAATTTCAATTTTTTTTAAATATTAATTTTATAATATTTAAAAAAACCACCATATTATTTTCAATAAACCTCTATCATTAAAAATGACACCTTCCTTTTTTTACAATATATTTATATAACAGAGTTCTAGCATGTTTAATCATTTTCTGGGCAGCCCTAAATTTTAGATAATGCCTAATGCGTCCCCTTAAACCTTTACACACCCAATGATTCCATTTGGAATCATTAGAATGCGTTTTTTTTCTCACTAAGTTTAGCTCGCACTTATTTAACGTTAGATAGAAGAATCATGTCTTTTGAAGAATTAGTGCAATCGTTTCCAGCTGCCTATTGCTAGCCTCCATGAGGAGCTTTAACACAGCCAATAACCCCTCGTAATTTAGAACCCTGGTCAAGTGGCGAGGTCGACACCTGAGCGGGCACCAACGGAACTTCGAGCGACATCGCACGCTGATGCCGTCGGGACTTTGGACTCCACAGATTTAACGAGCAAGTCTGCCCCAGTGTACTCGGGCCCATCCGTCACGAGTTGGATTTTCTACTCTTTCCCAGTACAGATATCCGATTCATAGGTTGACTGGCAGTAGGTGGGATTCGAGCCCCCGCACTCCAGAGAAGGCTGAATCCTGAGGCGGATGCCTTAAACACTCGGCCACGGACGTGCTTTTGAAGAATTAATAATGTTTGTTTGAATTAAATGAAATTATTAAAATAATATTTATCCAATTTTTTTCTGCATTAGTTTTAATTATAAAAATAAGATCCCCACCGCCCTATTCTTTAACATTTCATTCCGGACGCATAATGAATCTATTTAACAAATTTTAGATTTTTAGAATAAAAAATGAGAAATTGGATCCGAAATTGTTAACATAAGTACGCAAAGTGCTCCCCTAATTGTTTTGAGCAGTGTACATGTCATATAATATATAAGTAGATCTTATATATTTCTTTACTGTTTATTTGAAGGGTTGGTGTTTTCCCAAGTGTTAAATTGATCAAGTAGAATCATCACTAAGTACAATATTATACTTTTTAAAATATGTAATAAAAAATTATTATTCCCAAACTCTTTTATGATAATTTTTGATTCAAAATTTTGTTTTAGGAATTCATAAAACTATCAATTTTAAGAAAAAAATCTACGGTTGATTATGATTTTTTTTCCAAATGTCATAAATAATATAATAATAATCATTATTATATTATTATAGTCATAATAACTTAAGAATTTTGTCGTAAATAATTTTACATTGCTATATATGGGCAGCTACAGGTCCGGTTTCTTATTACCACGCGTGGGTTTATTAAAGACGAGAAATTAGTGAGAACTTTCGAAAGAGCTCCAAAATCTCCTAAAATTCAAAGAGCAATCCATTTAATGCAATTAATAATACTTTTTTGATAGGTTATTTTATTTAATAGAATACATTTATTAATATATTTTCTCTCATTATCTAGGCTTCATCTAGCTTACAAACGTGAAATTATCTAAATACAATTTAAGTTAAATGGAATAGAACTTTATTGGTTTAACGGTAGAACAAAAAATTAATTAGTTTTATAGTTTCAGTGGGAAATAATAGATTTTAAATATAAATACAAAAATAAATTAAAGGTGAAGAAAGGATATCCCAATATTATAATAGATTTTAACGTATTCCTTTTTCACTTTAAGAAATTAAGAGTAAATTATTGAAGCCTATTGAGCAAAAGGTGGAAAAAGAGTAATTAATTAAGAGATTGAAATATAAGCGAAATCTTGCCATAAATTATTTTAATTAAAAGCTTAAACACTTACGAATATCAGGAAATTATTGAACGCCTATATAAACACTAATTGTACAGTTGGAATTTTTTAATTAACTTTATATGGAAGTGCTACAAAAGTAGTCATTTAAAAAGATAAATTCCTTTTCGAACTAATTTACATATTTTTGTTTCAAGGAGCTGTAACGTACCTTAATCTGTATCGTACAAAGTTTATCTACACCTTTGTTTTAAATTGAATATACATTAATGCTCTAGACTGGGAATTTTTAATAGTAGCCAGTGACTACCAGAGTAAAAAAAAATGGTAGCCACATTTCGATTTTTAGTAGCCAGTTTTAAATTTCAGTATATACGACAAAAAGAAAGTGCGATTTTCCACAAAAGAAAATTTTATTCATGACATTTTTGATATGATAAGATTGACAGCAAAAAAAGTATCATACAAAATATGTAGTATTATGTGATTGGCCATTATTGTTAGGAGAAAATTATTTTATGTACAATCAGTTCAACTACTATTAGTTTCGGAGAATTCTTGACGTCGCCCACGACCCACGATTGTTCATGAAATTTTCTCATATCAAAATTGTTTAAATGAATAGTTGAGATCTTAATCAGATGTAAATAAATCACCTGTACATTGCCGAAATTGTAAAGCAAAATTTAAAAATCAAATTTGCATTTAAGATTTTCATCACCCAGCTCCATTTACGTCTCACGGAGGAGGTTGGAAAATTTCACCGATGAGCAACAACTGTCATCAAGTCTTTCTTCCCGACAGAATCGAATCGGAACTTTTTTTATTTTAGAAATGCAGCTTCAGTATTAATTATTTGTTGATCAAAACGGAAAAATTATGATCGCCACATTTGGCGACTGGGGTTCGATTTGTAGGTAGCCACTTTCGATGTAATAGTCTCCAGTTGGCGACTGGCGACCGCTAATCTAGAGCTTTAATATACATTATAACGTAAACCTGGTCTATTGTTCGGACTCTTCATAAACACCGTCCACTGCGATATCTAAACTCTTAAGGGGGAATAGTACCGAGAATCGGCTTCTCAAGCGAAGGCTTCTCTCAATGTTAATCCTATGGGGAAAAAATAAAAAGTCTGCCACATTTCTCCGGCTGTATTGAATATTTTTACAAACGGTTTTTTTTATATGATACATGCAGTTGATTTGCCGGTCTCTATCTTTTCACTTTTTTGAAATTGGTTAAAATAATTTTTTGATTATTAATAAATCATTTTACAATATGAACTAGGTCGAAATTTGAAAAACTGAAAAGATAGAGACGTAGAACTTTAAATTTCCTTCGCATTGAAAAAAAAAAGTTCTCAATTATTTGCATTTTTAGGGTAGAAAAGTGGCAGCGAAATTATGAAATTTTCAATATCCAGTCTTATCCAGGAAGTAGCGCCCCCTAGGAGTAGAAATTAAGCTCCTCCCCCTAAAGTTAGCTCCTCCCCTTTTAGTTAAAGATGCTGAAACTCAGATAAGATAAGGTACGTGTAGTTCAATTTCAAGAGTCTGCGAATTTTAACTTCTGCTCCGTAAGCTAAAGTTTCAATTCATTGTGTGTTTTTGGACACCGATTTCGAAAATACAAATGGATTTTTTACTATAGCGTCCAGTTTAAAAGTTTTTTAAAAAAATTAAGTGGCATTGATTCATTCTATTGGATTCTAATTCTTAATTAGTAAAAAAAAATCTTTTTGAATTTCTTCCAAATGATTTATTTGAAAGAGTTTGAAATATGCTTTGGAGGCTTGAAGTTCAGAAAAAGGCATTACAAAGTGTGAACAATTGCACAAATTTTGACTTGTATATTTTTGTTGAAATATTAATTTAAGTTAAAATCCGAAAAACATGTACTTCTTGAAGTTTTTGTTGTATAATTTACCATTTCTTTCAAAAAGGATTTTTGCATAACGTTTTAAATCTGTTTTGGCATTAGGTAGCAGTATTGGCGTGTTTTATATTAGGTAACTTTTTTCAGTTTTTCATTTTTGAACTTCCGCGATTTTAATTAATGATTCGGCTCCACTCTCAATGCGAGGTCTTGTTGTGTTCTAATATAGTTTAGTTTTAGGTTTGAATGATCGTCGCACTAGAGCTACACGAGTGCTATTGGCGACGGGCGTCGTATTTTAGAACCACAGTCAGGTGACGAGCCAGCACCTGAGTAGGCACACAACGCAACCGTTAAGGGCGACATCGTACGCAGCGTTAGGACTTTGAAGGATATTTAACTTGCACTCCCTTACACGGGGTATTATTCGTCGGACATTTTTTGCTGCACGGGCCGTTTATCGGTCGGCAGCTACTTTTTGGCGATGCCCGGACCCGAACCTGGGACCTTCCGTATGCTAAGCGTGTGCTCAACCGACTGGGCTCCCCAGCCCCTCTAATATAGTTTAGTAAAGTTAGTTTGAAATATCTTCGCACTAGAGCTATATGATGGTTATTGGCGACGGGCGTCGTAGTTTACAACCGCGGTCAAGTAACGAGTCGACATCAGGGTATGCACCCAATGCAACTGTTCAAGGAGCCATCGTACGCAGTGTTAGGACTAATAAGAATATTTAGCGTGCATTCCCAATACAAGGGGTATTATTCGTCGGACATTTTTCTTCACGGACGATTTATAGGTCGGCGGTTGATTTGGCGATGCCCGGACCGAACCTGGGACCTTTCACATTTAAGGCAAAAAAAAAAAAATGCCTTAACCGACTGATCTGTTCTGTCTTCTTTATGTGCATCATTTTCTTATTCCTGTAATTTATTAAACCTTTATCGCTGCATACTCGGCATACCGAATATCCCGTATAAATCTCAACCAGTAGTTTCCGCGTTCGAATCCCGGTTGGTAAGCGCATGGATGATTGACTTGTCAATACAATGTTTGGTTAGGTAAGGTTTGAATTATCGTCGCACTAGAGCTACACGAGGGCTACTGGAGAACGGGCATCGTATTTTGGAACCACAGTCAGGTGACGAGCCATCACTTGAATAGGCACCCAACGCAACCGCTAAGGGCGACATCGTACTCAGCGTTCAATACAATGTTAATTGTCTACATGTTGGTCTTAATTTGTGTAAAAAGATGTCCATCCTCTCCGGACGCTCTGGTAACATTCTTCCGTAGGATATCCATGATCACAACAACAGCATTAAACCTTATTAGTTTCAATTAGATTAAATTTTCCCTAACTCCTAGAAGATAGCTAATTATTCGAGGTAGCATCCTTCAAATCCAGATTGCTTAATTATTTTCAAAGAAAATTGCAATTTGGTTGTTTTAGATTATATAAGTTTCCAGTTTTCATTTTTGTCCATCGTGATTTTATTGGTTGTTTCAATTTTACTCTAAATGCTCGATAAAAATCGCAGATATTTAGTAATGGGAATTTATTCTAAAGTGTCTTCCATTTTGAGTTTGAAACAAGCATGAGAGGATTCACTAAAGAAACCACGTTATTGGCGCAAATAGTTTATTTGTTGCTGTACAAATTATACAAGTTTCGGCTCGTCTTCTTCAGAAAAACACTACACAACTATAATAGTGCATCTTATAAAAAAAAGATTTTAATTTTTTTCAAAAACTTCATTTTATTTAAGACAGTTTTTCTTTGCAAAATTGGAAATTTTTTAATCGTTACGTCTCGATCCTCATGTTGGCGCATACCCTTTCCTCCCCCTCTGAGCGTGCCGCTATTCAGGTGTTAGCTCGTCACTTGACTGTGGTTCTAAAATACGACGCCCGTCGCCAATAGCCCTCGTGTAGCTCTAGTGCGACGATAATTCAAACCTAACCTAACCTAACCTGAGCGTGCCGTAATTTATGTACGTCCCCTTATCGAAAAATTTAATATTTTGAAGCATATTCAATATATTTACTTTCAATGATCTTTCAATATTACTTTTATGATGTGGTTTTTTAATCTATCAATAACATTTGTTATAATTTTCAAAAAAGGATACGAATGAATTTTAAAAAATACAGTTTTGTCAAATATATAATTTTTTTTTATTCTGAAAAATAATCGTATGATAATTTATGTAAATATATACATCGTAATAAAATGTAAGTTTTTAAAGAAAATTGTGTGGAATATTTTTGAGAAGAAAAAATAAGGCATTAAAGTGTTCTTCGATTCCAAGCACCACAAACAACCATTTCACCGATTAAACTGAACCGATTCCAAACACCACTATACAATTTCGATGGGGGTATGGGACACTTTCAATTTTTTTTTTAATATTGCAGATATCAATATAATTTTTTTTCCATAAATGTATACTAATTATACTTACACTTTTAGATAGTCAAAGGTTTTAAATTATCATTATTTATTTATTTTAAAAATAAAATGTGTCAAAAAGTGATGTCTCTTATTTTTGTTATAAGTCAAAAACTTATTTATTGGCTAACAAATAATTAGCATTTTCATAAACAGAAAAATGTATTTAACAAACTGTCTTTACCGATTTTTCTTATTTGAAATAGTTTTTTTTTTAAATAATTGAAGTTTTTTTTAATAATTTCACAGGTTCACTTTTTTTATAAAAACTAATAAATAAAAAAACAAACTATTTACAACTAATCCCTAAAGACAAAAGATTTATGTTTGAAAAATATGAGTGGAAAATTTTGACACTCTAAGGGCAGTAGATTTTGAGTTATATCAATTTAAAGTCAAAAAATCATCGAAAACACGATCAAGGAGAAAAACAGCTTTGAAGTTTATCCCTTTCCTTACTGAAGCGCTCCAAACCGACCGAACAACTAAGGATTCGATAACGTTATTCCTATCTAATATTACGAGGAAGCAAAGATTATAAACGTGGTTGGCCAACACAGGTGTCATGACACAAAAAACTACACATCTCACGTTCTACTGCAGATATAAATAAAAATTTTGTTTTAAATTATTCTAAAATATTTGTGTTATTTTTTTTTATGATAATAATAATTTTTTTGATTTTTTTTAAGATTTTGTGTAGCAAAAAAAAGAAGTGCCATGCAAGTGCATATTTCATTAAGGGGTCATAGGAGTCTTAAAAATGTGCAAAGAAGGTACTGCAAAGTATAGTTTGATCTTTCATGTAATTTTTTAACTACTCAATATATAAGTATAATTTTTTATATGTAATTCTATAAGATTTATTTAATGTAAAACAAATTTTAAAATTTATGAAACTTTAGTCAAAACTAAAATAAATGATATTAAACATAAAGCTATTTGAACACAATGTGATTAGGCTTGCGCGGCAAATTGTGAGGTCAAAATTGAAAAAATGACCAAGAAAATGACTTTATATTGTACAAATATGTACAAACAAAGACTTATACCTAAATTCTCAGCTCAATTTGAATTAGAAATTATTTTAAGAACTTTTTTCTAAAAAAATTAATAGAAATTTAAGAAATTTTATTTTAAATTTTTTTAAAAATAATTTCTAATTAAAATTGAGCTGAGAATTTAGGTATAAGTCTTTGTTTGCACATATTTGTACAATATAAAGTCATTTTCTTGGTCATTTTTTCAATTTTGACCTCACAATTTGCCGCTCAAGCCTAATCACAATGAGTTCAAATAGCTTCATGTTTAATATCATTTATTTTAGTTTTGGCTAAAGTTTCATACATTTTAAAACTTGTTTTATAATAAATAAATCTTGTAGAATTACATATAAAAAAATTATACTTGTACATTGAGTAGTTCAAAAATGACATGAAAGATCAAACTATGTTTTGTAGTACCTTCTTTGCACATTTTTAAGACTCCTGTGACCCCTTAAAGATTAGGCGTAGCTTTCGTGCGACGTTATTCAAATAACCTGCAAAGTGAGTCATCCCGTGTTCTCATAGGGAAATGGTTGGTTGGTACATGTATTTCCGGGTTGTGTGCTTGATCAGATACCCACCTATAAACCTCGTCAAGTAAGACAGACATAGACAGATTTTTTACTGGCACACAGATAGAGAGGAATTGCACCCAGGGCGACGGCGGGAATTTCTCGAAGGAGGTGTGAGATACGTTGACAAGGGGAGGAGCTTAGGAAAGGTAGTTTAAAACTGACCAATCAGCTATTTATAGAAGGATTGAAAAATAAGATGAAAACGTCAATCAATGAATTAAGCATTTTGATTTGCTAGTTTCCGAATTCTCTGAACCTCCCTCTATAGCAGTTCCGATATCTTCACCAGATGTCGCCCTCGGCCACAATGAGTTGCCTGCTCGGTATGATCCCGCCTTAAGTCAAAAAATCAGGCAAATTAAATGATTTTATACTCAAAACAATCACATATTTTTTAAGTTAACCCTTTTTACTTAATTCATTTTGCTCTTTCGACTTAATCTTTTCAACTTGTGAAAAAAATCTTCAAATTATCTTCTTATATTTTTTAATCTTCAATTAGAGTCTTTTACATCTTTACAAAAAAAAAAAAAAAAAAAAAAAAAAAAAAAAACATTTTGAAAAATCCATTGCAGTGCAAATCAACCTGCAACTAAAGCTATTTGCATGTCAAAAGAAAATTGATGAAAACCTATTCAGTACAGAATTTGTTAAATTACCCAGGTGAAAACCTACTTTTTTTTAGTTTTATAGATATAAAAGATTAATTTATTTTACAAGAATGTAAATTATTTAAAAAAGAGTCATTTCGTGTCATCACTCTGCAGAAGATTTCTCGTCTCAAAAGTATATATGTTGGGTTTTTTCAGAGATCACATCACCAGATCAGTATATTTATTTATTTATTTATTTATTATCTATCTTTTTTAAAAAACAAATACAAACATATTTTTTATTAATTTATTCAATGCTACTTTAAATTGTAAAATTTGAGCTTTATCAAAGCATTAAAAAAAAAAGATAAATTGATCGCAATAATTTGCATTATCCGAAAAAAAAATGTGGTATCAATGCGGGTTTTTTTTAATATTTCATTTTATATTCCATCCATAAAACAACTATTTAGTATTATTTTAGCAGTAAGAAGTTGTTTTAGTTTCTTTTTTAATGAAATTTTCAAACTCTGATTGGATGGCCTTTAACTTAGATTGTATTCAACATGAAAGTAAAGTAAGAATGTAATATAAGAGTAGCATTTTTTTTTTTTTTTTTCGAACGCTTTGTATTTTTCTGTATTACAATTTTCAGAGGATTGCCCGAACATATTTGTTGATATCGATGGCCGTTTCTGTTATAGAAGTTTTTCTACTCTTAAGGTATGGTATGGTACATATATATTCCGGCTTGTGTGCTTGTTCAGAGAACCGCTTATAAGCTTTCGTCAAGTGGGACAGACACAGAAAGAATATTAACAGTCACAAAGAAAAGAATAACACATAGACAAATAATAACATTTATTGACGGTCACAAACATCCATGCCTGACTGGGATTCGAACCCGACCCCAGCAGCTCCAAAGGCTAGAGTCCTAACGATTGAGGCACAAGGATGGTTTTTATTTCTATTGGCCCGAATTGTGCTGCCGCTATACCATAACAAGAAAGTTATAAGTATTAGGGTGGGCCGAAAAAACTTTTTATTTCATTCCGGACCGCTAAAGTGCATAAAAATTTTCATTGGAAAAGACATGAATAATGCATTAATAAGTATTTTTTTTATTAATTTATCTTCCGTTCGCGCAATGTCATCAAAGTTGGAAAACAAATTCAAAAAACGAAACTTTTTATAATTTTTAAGCACGATAAATGTTTTTAGTTGAGTTCATATTCATGAATTAGCCACTAAAAGTACGTAAAATCAAAAATCTATGCATTTGTGTCCGATCTTCCAGCCACCAACATAGTACAAAATGTGGAATATTCTTAGTTTTTGCAAAATTGACAGATGTGTAACAAATGTATAATAAGTGCATATATATTGATTTTACGAATTTTATTAGTTTATTTATGATATAGGAAAGCAACTAAAAACATCTATCGCGTATAAAAATATTAAAAAAATGCGTTTCTTTTGAAATATTTTTTCCAACTTTGATGGCATTGCGCGAACGGAAGATAAAGTTTTTTAAAAAAAATAATATTTAGTTCGTTTTTCATATCTTTGCCAATGGCAAATTTTCCACACTATAGCAATTCGAAATAAAATAGAAAGTTTTTTTCTGCCCAGCCTAATAAGTATGAAGTAATTGGTGTTGCTGCTACAGGAAAACTGAGTAAGAAAGGAAAATTTGAAAAAGGAAAACGTTTTCAATTTCGAAAAATTGTTCTTGCACAAATTAAAAAAAGTTCTGCTCAAAAAGTTTACATTTCAAACCAATCCTCATCCAACAATATAATTAAATATCATTTGCATTAGGTGTTCTATCTTTCGGTGGTTTTTCTTCAACTACTACTCGCTGAATTTCAAAACTTTGAAGGTCTGATAATCAACGAGTGGTAGTTGAAGAGGAAGCACAAGATAGAGCAACAAACACTGCCGTTTACCAAGATGATTTTTAGCACCTAAGCGAAACAGCTGATTGGTCACTTCTCCTGATGACGTCAATTTACAATAAGTTATTAGCACATGCTGTTACGTATAGGCAAACTCGTAGTTATGCTCAATTTTTCGCTAAATATGCTTAAAAAGCCAAAACACTTTTTTTTTGTCACCGAGTCAATTTTCTTTTCTAAAAAAATCAAGGGCTCGACTCACTTTTTTTCATGAAACTTCAAGAAATGAAAATTAAAAAAAAACATAGATGAAAGTGTAAAAAAAAAATATAGATAAACTTAAATTAGCCGAAAACGGGAGTTAAACTGGATCATTGTCGTGATAAGGTTTGATAAGTTCCACTGTGCGCAAAAGTAAACTGTGAAAGCAACTGTGAAAACGCAAAAGTAATGAACCAATGGAAATAAGCGATTTTCATGACATCATTAGTTTCCATATAGATATTCATGGCATCATTTTGTTTTTCTACCAATAAGAAATTCTTATTTACTTTACTGCACTAGTGTTGAAAGTACTACTTTCGGCACTGTCTGTCCCGAACGCACGTTAAGTGTAATTTTCGCAACGATTTATAATTGAATGTGATATAAAAAAGTGAACTTTTTTGCACGTTGTTATAAAAAATATTGTGTGTGCTACAATTGTAAGAATTAATTTTACGAATTTAATCTTCCAAAGGTTCCGAGGTTGGATGTTTTACTTTATAACTTACACTCTTAAAACAAACGGTAATTCAGTCTGAGTTAATTTTTACTCATTCCAGTGTAGAAAATGCACTTCCCCTTTCGGAGTGGATTCACTCCTTTATTTAGTTAAACCTCCGAGAGGATTACTCCAAACGAGTGATTTTAACTCAGCCTGAGTTAAATTTCACTCTTTTGTGTCAAAAATGTACTTCTCCTATAGGAGTGGATATCTCTCTTTTGTTTTAAGAGTGTAAGAAAACACATATTTCAAATAAATTGTGTTAAAACAAGTTTTGAATTAATTTATTTTTGAAGATGTGATTCGGAAAGGACAGAATACGGGGAAAACAAACAGTTAAAAAGAGTAAATAATTTTTTTTAAATATTTTTTTAAACATTTTTTTAAAAATATATTTAGAAGAGAAATATATTTTAGAAAACTCATTGTAAAATCTAGCAAATCAATCTTTTAAAATATTTTAAAAAACAACAACATTTCTTAAAAAAACCCTTCCCAAACAATTTTAGAAAGTAATAATGTAGTGCTGAAACTGGTGTTCTTCTCTATAAAAAGAAAATATAATATAACATTTACACTATACTGAACTTGAAATACAATAAAACTATGCAAACGTAAATGAACGTACAGTATTCATTCTCTTTCCTTACTATATCGGAAAAAGATTTCTTCTAAACTCCTCTGCAACTGAGCAATGTCGAATCGTGTTTTATTAAATAAACATGGTACTCGAAGAGAATATGCTTTCTGAATACTGAAGTTGCTCTCATTCAGCCGTATATATTTTTCTGGCCTACAGACTTAATATGTCGGGGGGGGGGGGGGGGGGAATACAGAGGATGCTTAAAAATAAAGGTCACTTCTGCGACTGAATGAATTTTGTAAAAAGAAGTTGGAATACTTACGTTGATGTGATACATCTACATACAAAGCACTCTTCAATTCTATTTCAATGCGAAGCGTCTAAATTTTTCTTTGAAAACAACGTCTTAAATATCTAAAATAACCTATTTTTACTTTACTTAAATATTAGCCTTAATTCTCATACATGAACAAGTATGTTTGTAAGAACCAGTATGTTGTAACCAACAAGTATGTTGTCTAGAACCAATTACTTACTTATATATATTTCTGTGATTATTTTCGGGAATTTACGGAAAGATTGCGTTTCTTCAACAAACAGACGGTTTGTCTGAAATAAACAGATCGTTTCCGTTTTCCTTAAACGCTTTACAAGCGAAAACGGAAAAACACCGTATTTCTGCGTGCAGAATTTCACTTAAGACCCGTATTAACGTAATTTCTCCATATAACATCGCACCCAACAGCTTTTAGCCTCGACACATCGGCCGACCGACTCAGCCACCATATTTTTTGTTTGTTTGTTTTGACCACATCTGAAGCAAGAAAGATAAATATGCAGGTATGTTCATTTCTTTTAATAAAATTAGATTTATTTAAAGATTATATTTTCTATCTTGTTTTCTATATATAGATTTATAGAATCCAGTTCTTGTTTCATTCTTATTTGTTTCTGTGATCTTTATAGTCCTATAATTGACCGTGGGATGATCCCTGAAATTAATAATTCCGTTTGTTTGCCAGCACGCTTAACTAGGTAAATTTAATTTAAAAGTTTGAAAAAGCTGTCAAATGTACGAAATAAACAATGTTCACCTGCAAGCAAATGCACATTATTAAAAAAAAATAATGAAATTATTACATTTAAATTCGATTGAAAAGCAATTGTCCTCGTGTAGCTCTAGTGCGACGATAATTCAGAACCTAACCTAACCTCGATTGAAAAGCACGGTTACGCTATGGCTATCAGCATAGCATGGTTTATTTTAAAAACTATGCAAGTATACATAACGTAAAGTTTCTCTTCAATAAATAATACGCTTTTGATTAATTTAACGAATCAATTAGTGATTACGGATGTATACAGATCACATGCTTTGATTCGATTCAGATGTTACATACACTATTGTCAATGCTCTTTGTTTTGAAAAATCTGCACTAAGAAAAACACAATTTCCAATTAAATGCAAATTTTCTAATGAGTTCAAAAATTAGGAATTGCAAGTGTCCGCAGAACGCTATTTTAGTGTTCATTTAGATATAGCTGCTAAGTGATATCTCATTTTCGGCCCACCGTCTACAACTACAGCAATAATTATTAGCTTTTACTAGAATACTAATAATAAGATTGTATTTTATTACTAAATGTCATATGAAATTGTATTTTATTACTAAATGCCATATGAAATTGTATTTTATTACTAAATACTTTTATAAAATTGTATTTTTAATTTTGATATACATTATTCAAGAACACTTCTGTTATGTTTCTACCCCCTCCTATTAAAAAATATTTTCAGTGTTCCAATTCTCAAATTTGTAATGTAAGATATGGATAAATCAATTCATTAAATTTGTTAACTTCACAATCAAACTCTAAGATTCATGCCTTGTCTTCACCATCCCCCCACTTCACAAAAAAGAGAAAAAGAGTTTTTAACTCTGATATTAAATTATTACGGGGCAGATACTATGGAAGACTTGCTCGAAAAAAAGCCTAAAATTGAAATGACAAATTGATTGACAAATTGTTTAATTTTAGAAGGCTTAAGAAGCTTTTGTCTGATTAACGCCCGATTACCACTTGCTTCTTTACATTAGATCTACTTATTCAAAATTGGATTTGTATATATTAATATATTATTTTTTTTAGGTGCTTGTTTATCATAAATCTCCAAAGAGGGTCAAAAGTTCAGAAAAAGAAGAAAACTAAATCTGTAGTTCCTGCACAAATTTTAAAATTCGTTGAGGATTTGAAATTCCATAACAGTCCTTTTCAATTATGAAAGAAAAATAAAACTTGATTATATTCTGTAATTCTTTTGTTATTCACATGTTGTTAAATTGTATCAGTGGTGTATCCAGGATGGGGGGGGGGGGGATAATAACTCTCGTCTCCATATACTAATTTTTTTTTAAACTATCAGTGGCTATACAAATTCATGTATGTATTCCACAAATGAAGACACTTAAAAATTTATTGTTTTTGACTACAAAGGTTACTGTCTTAACGAGTCTCTCTGTTTAGGGGTGTTCAACCCCTAAGACACCCGACTCATTATCCCCTAAGGATGATTTTGCCCTGGATATGCTAACTGTAAAGTACGACACCATTTAGCCACAGAACAATACTAAATGTATACATTGTAAAATATATGACAAAAAAAGTTTCAAAATTCTTAAAATTTTTTGCCACACTAAAATTGTTTTAAATATATGAAGAGTGAATATTTTTAAATTTCAAAAATGTGAACAATGTCCTTTTTTATTCAGATAATATATCAAATATGGTTAAAATTATCAAATGATTAGAATGTATTAGTTTTTAATAGATTTAAGGTTAAAGTATGAAGACATTATATGCTTACGTTTTATATAACAAACAGGATGCATGTTTAAAATTCCCTATGCTAAACTTATATTTATAACACCATATATAAATGGATATATTTAGAATGATTGATCTTTAAATAGTATATAGAAACAAAATTGACAAGAAAAAAGCAAAAATGTCTTGGAATTAACTAGAAAATACTATGTAAGTTTTCTGAATTTTAGAGAGAAATGCCAATTTGAAATTCATGAAATTAACATTAAACAGCTAAATGGAAAATCCTGAAATTAACGGAGAAATTCCGAAATGGAAGATCCTGAAATTAACGGAGAAATTCCGAAATTTAAGATCCTGAAATTAACGGAGAAATTCCAAAATGGAATACCCTGAAAAAAACGGAAAAATTCCGAAATGGAAGTTCCTGAAAATAACGGAAAAATTCCAAAACGGAAGATTTTGAAATTAACGGAAAAATCCCGGCTACTTGCTGCCAGTAGTTTTTCCGTTAATTTAGGGAATTTTTTTTAACAGTGTAAGTAATTAAGAAATTAAAAATTGAAAATCAAAATAGGTCCAAGGTTACCCACCTTCCCCTATGTATACCAACTAACCAATATAAATCGAAGGTTTTTTAATGCATATTTCATGTTTTACTTAAATAAATACATTTATATCTGCCTCGAAAAATATTTCGAAAAATTGTTCTGTATAAATGAAAAAAGTTCTGCTCAAAAAGTTTACATTTCAAACCCAATCCTCATCCTACAATATAATTAAATATCATTCGCAATTGGTGTTCTATCTTTCGGTGTTTTTCTTCAACTACTACTCGCTGAATTTCTCTGAAAATCAACGAGTAGTAGTTGAAGAGGAAGATAAGGAAGCACAAGATAGGGCACCAAACACTGCCGTTTACCGAGATGATATTTAGCACCTAAGCGAATCAGCTGATTTTTCACTTCTCCAACTGACGTCAATTTACAATATGTAATTAACACATGCGCTTACTCATAGGCAAACTCGTAGTTAGGCTCAATTTTTTTTGCTAAAGATGCTTAAAAAGTCTAAAGACTTCTTTTGGTCACCGAGTCCATATTCTTTTCTATAAAAAAAAAATTAAAAAAAATAAAAAAAAATGGCTCGACTCACATTAACATAGATGAAAGTGTAAAAAAATGTAGATAAACTTAAATTAGCCGAAAATGCGTGTTAAACTCTATAGAAAATAATTGTCGTGATAAGGTTTGATAAGTTCCACTGTGCGCAAAAGTAAACTGTGAAAACGCAAAAGTAATGAACCAATAGAAATAAGCGAGTTTCATGACATCATTAGTTTCCATGGAGACATTCATGTCATTATTTTGTTTTTCAACCAACCAGATACTCTTATTTACTTTACTGCACTAGTGCCGAAAGTACTACTTTCGGCACTGTCTGTCCCGTACGCACGTAAAGTGTCATTTTCGATACGATTTATGAATGAATATGATATAAAAAAAGTGAACTTTTCTGCACGTTGTTATAAAAACTAGATTGTGTATGCCACAATTGTAAGAATTCATTTTACGAATTTAATCTTCCGAAGGTTCCGAGGTTTGGATGTTTTACTTTATAACTTACACTCTAAAAACAAACGCACGATTTTAACTCAGTCTGAGTTAATTGTCACTCATTTTAGTGTCGAAATTGCACTTCCCCTTTCGGAGTGGATTCACTCCTTTGTTTAGTTAAACCTCCGACAGGATCACTCCAAACGAGTGAATTGAACTCAGTCTGAGTTAATTTTCACTCGTTTATGTCGGAAATTTTATGTCGAAAATGCACTTCTCCTATAGGAGTGGATTTCCCTCTTTTGTTTTAAGAGTGTAAGAAAACATATATTCCAAATAACTTAAATGTGTTAAAACAATTTTTGAATAAATTTATTTTTGAAGATGTGATTCGGAAAGGACAGAATACGGGGAAAACAAACGGTTAAAAATAGTAAATAATTTTTTGTAATAATATTTTAAACATTTTTTCAAAAATATATCTAAAGGAGAAATATATTTAAGGAAACTAATTGTAAAATCTAGCCGCCTCGGTGGCTGAATGGTTAGCGTACTGGCCTTTGGAGCTGCTGAGGTCGGGTTCGAATCCCGGTCAGGCATGGTTATTTGTATTTGTCAATAAATGTTGTTATTTGTCTATGTGTTTATGCCGTCCTTTCTTTGTGTGTCTCCTGTGACTGTCCCTTCTGGCGAGCGGGGTAATGGGCTACATAGCCTACGCCCTTCCCTTCTAGAGGGCGCATTTGCATTCCATTCCAATTGTAAAATCTAACAAATCAATATTTTGAAATATTTAAAAAAAAAAAACATTTGTTTAAAAAAAACTTTCCAAACAATTTTAGAAAGTAATAATATATTGCTGAAACTGGTGTTTTTGGTATTTGTAAGTCAATTTTAGAAAGTAATAATATAATGCTGAAACTGGTGTTCTTCTCTATAAAAAGAAAACATAATATAACCTTTACACTATATTGAACTTGAAATCCAATAAAACTATGCAAACGTAAATGAACGTAAAGTATTCTTTCTCTTTCCTTACTATATCGGAAAAAGATTTCTTCTAAACTCCTCTGCAACTGAACAATGCAGAATCGTATTTTATTAAATAAATATAGTACTCGAAGACAATATGCTTTCTGAATACTGAAGTAGGTCTTATTCAGCCATATTCTTACCTTTTCCTACAAACTTATTCCAATGTCGGCGGAAAACATACAGAGGATGCTTCCAAATAAAATCACTACTGCGACTGAATGAAACATTTTGTAGAAAGAAGTTCGAATACTTGCGTTATGTTATGCATCCAAATACAAAGCACTCTTCAATTATATTTCAATACGAATCGTCCACATTTTTCTTTAACAAGAAAGTCTTAAATATCCAAAATAACCTATTTTTCATTTACTTAAATACTAGTTGTAATTCTCGCGCATACAAGAACAAGTAGGTTTGTAGCAGTAACTGTAACCTAGAACCAACTTCACGCAAGGTACTTATGCATCTAAGAAACATACTTATGCACCCACCATTTATACATTTTATGAAAAGGTGGACAAACACAGCATTCCGTTTTAATGCTAATATTTAAAGCCAAACTTTTAATAAGCCTGTAATTTTATGATATAAATTGACACTAATTCTTCATGCCTTCTTCGTGCAAAAAAGTATTTCTACCAATGAGTGATTTTCATGACATCCTTTAGTTTCCATGGAGATATTCGAAAATGCAAAGTAGGGAACGAAAAGTTGTAAAATACTTTTCTATTTTGAATCAAAATAGTATTTAGATTAATTAGTGCTACCGAACATAGGTGAAAATGAATTTGAAATGATGTTCGACCAACTTCCAGATTAAATTAACAAACAGCTAAGGAAGTTTGGTCGAATCTTCTTCCAGAAAAGTATTGTTTGGAGTGAAATTTGTGTTCTTACTTTTATCTTATTTCAAATAATTTTTGTAATACTTTTAGTTTCCATGGAGATTAGTAAATGCAAAAGTAGTGAACCAATAGAATTAACTGAGTTTCGTGACCATTTAGTTTCCATGGAGATATTCATGACATCATTTTGCTTTTCTACCAATCAGATACTCTTATTTACTTTACCACACTAGTGCCGAAAACCAAATTTTCGCACACTGTCTGTGACGCAAGCACGTAAAGTGTCATTTTCGCAACGATTTTTGAATGAATATGATATAAAAAAGTGAACTTTTTTGCACGTTGTTATAAAAATACATTTGTATATGCCTTTTACAATTTCATGAGTACAATGCACGTGAGTAATTGCGGAAAATCGTTGTCGTGATGTTGTTTTCAAAAAGGTTATTTACATCCTTCTATTGAATTTCTAAAAATAACTCTCAACTAAAAGCAACTTCATTATAAGAGAAGAGGAGATTCATTATACGAGACTTTAATCAAGGTGCCTTTCACAATGTATCCGTATAATGAACTTAGACGAGAAATCACTTGTTGCCTTTTATAACGATGATCACAATATACTTATACCATTAATATTTTTCGCATTTATCAAGACATTATTTATATAGATTTTATCTAGAAGTTATAAATAGATATTTCTCTATTCTATTTCTAGTGTGGCAGTGTGCTTGTTTTGAGACGGGGCTGCTTCAGGTTGCTTCCCGTGGCTTTGGTAGAGATCGTTGGTTAGCTCAAGAGCTACGTGATGCCCTCTAGCAGTTCCACGGAAACTAGCTTATTTTTGAACTGTTGGCATCGGTCTTGAGTTTTAATAGTAAAAACATCCGAGGCCGATGCATCTTCCCTTTTTCGTCTTGCGCTCTCTTCCCGCTGGTCGCGAAATTTTCGGTTAACCGGAATCTTGAATTATTAAGTTGCCAATAAAACAGCTACTTTAGAAAAAAAAAATTATAAGCAACCATGTAAAAAAAATCTACTGAATTGGTGAAATACTCAACGAAGATTATTTGGGATAAACAAACAAACCACTTTCGCTAAGAATCAACAGGAAAATCCATAATCATAATTTTTTACGACCCTCTTAATGCATGACCACAACTTCCCCAGATTTTTTCTACCAGCTCAAATACAATTTTATCTGTTGCCCATTAAAATTTTATGGGCATTTTCTTTGTCCTTCGTGACGTTTCATTACGCTCTTGACCTAGCAAGGAGGTTGGAATAGTATGGAGATGAAGCCTAACCACAAAAACCTGTATAAAACTGGGTTTCATGTGAAGACATAATAGCTCCTGCACTTGGCACAAACAAATGTCCACCAAGGCAAAATCATTAGGATGCTAGTCTTTTTAGCTGCTGGAGTCGGGTTCGAATCCAGGTCTGGCATGGATGTTTGTGACCGTCAATAAATGCTGTTATTTGTCGATGTGTTTGTGTTGTCCTTTCTTTGTGTCTCTTGTGCTTGTAAAAACTCTTTCTGTGTCTGTCCTACTTGACGAAGGCTTATATGCGGTTATCTGAACAAGCACACAAGCTGGAATATTTATGTACCTAGCATACCATACAAACAAATGATGTGCAAAATATTTGGTTTCTAACAAAAAATTCTAAAAAAACCCTCAAACAACGTACTTTATTTTATTTCATTTATAGTAACATAAATTCTTATAGTACAGACAGAATGGTAAATGGACAAAATAATTATAAACTAGGTCTTTTGCATCATATCTCTCAAGGAAGAAAAGAATGTCGAAAATTAGACGGATAAAATTTAATTTTAAAGCAAGATGCAGTGCAGATGGAGATTTACAGCATGCCGTTGACCTTTCATTTTTTATAGTTACTTCGAATTTAAAAAAATAATAACAAAGGAAACCTCGAATAGAAAAATAAGATCATTTTACTTGATTAATTCTGACGCCAATTCAAGCCCAACAACAATAAACAAACTGTCAGTCTTTAAAATTGAATTACAGATTTCTTAAAAAATAAGACGTTTCGTCTGCACAAATCTAATCACGAATGCGCAGTGTAGTTTTTCAATTTGGCAATCTTCAGACAACTTCTCTTTTAGGGCCAGGATGGCCGGGTATTTGGGACCATTACGCTAGCAGTCTGTGAACTCTAACGGGTACTATTCCCGCTTTTGCCCTGGGTGTACTTCATTTCTCTGTGACAGTACAAATCCTTTCTGTGTCTGTCTTACTTGACGAAGGCTTAGATAAGCGGGTCTCTGATCAAGCACACAAGCTGGAATATTATATGTATACCTACCCAACCCTACCCACTTCTCTTTTTTCCTACACCAAGCGCATCGCAATACCATTCTTGCCTCCATCAAACGCTGGATTTTACCTCGAGCTATTGTCGAAACACACCCGAAATCGTGTTTGCGTTTGTTTAACAACAGGATATTGCGTTGCCTTAGTGTAGCTGGAAATTCCCGTAGGGACTATGATTTTACGGAAATGTGAAATCCAATGGTTAATTCGCATTGATTGATTTTCCAATACCAAACTCACATAATGTGTGCGTCATTGTTGCTTATAGTAAATCAGTTAGAGAAAAAGTTGTCTCATTCGTTTAGTTTGGTTGGTTAGATAAACGTCGCTCTAGAGATACTCGAGGGCTATTGCTTACTGTCCTGGCAATTTTGAGCCACCACTAACACTTTTGCTGTAGATGATGCCTCACGGTATTTAAGAAGTAAGAATCAGATGATATTCGTATCAGTCCAATGGCCCAGGGCCCCCATACCTAAGTTATTTTCTCACGAATGAAATGTACTGAATTAGGTTTGGTTTACATATATACTTTTAGTGAATGCAGATCCGCTAGTGGACCGACGGCTAATTTAAAGGGTGCCGGGTGAAAAAAGTAGATAAGTTAACTTATGTCATTTATTCAAAGCTTATTTTATTTATGTTTTAGAAAGCATTGTTAAAAGTTAGTAACCAAAATACCATACATTTTCCACCTGCCCGAAACTTTTGCAAGACGTTTTAAAAGTCCCTGTCAGGTTCAGAATTTGTCCCAAGCATCTAGAGACGCGATATAGCGCTACGTATTTTCTAAATACATAGAAATTTAAGATTAGTATTTAAAAAAATATTTTTTTTAAATAATTATTATTATTAAAAAAAGCTTGTTACAACATTATAGTAACAAGCTTTAAACTACGTAAAATTTAAAAGTATGATTTCACAAATTTTGCAACTAAACCTCTGACAAATTATACATTATATTTGTGTGTGCTGTATTCGGTTGAATATAAAGCAATTAATTTTGGAAAAAAATTAATTTCGCTTGTGTTTTCTCCCGGGTATTATGGGTAAAATTAATAGGAATGGATTTAATAAAAGGAAACATGAAACACAAGTTTATTGCAAATTTAATGCCACCTGCCTAACAAATGTCATATCAAACAATAATAACTCAAACCCACTCATTCAATTACAATATATAATGCAACTCATTTCTTTTGATAAGGACAAATGCACTTAAAACTCATAATTATTTATAAAAGAATGAAAATAATTCCTTTGCTTATTATTACTGTAGATAAAAAGTATAATTCATCTATTTCAGAAATTAATTCGTATGTCTTTTCAATTACTTTTCCAAACAATAAATCGGTTTAGGAGAATATAATTAATTTAATAAATGCATAAAGCGTCTTAGTATTTGCGTGTTTGCAATTTTCAATTGTGTCGAATGATATTAAACAAAAGAAAAATGAGACAATAATTTAAAGTGTATCAAATTTACTTTTAATATGACTTGCCTTAGTGCTAAATATTAAATTATCTTGTTTAGAAAACAAATGAAGTCCAGCCATAAAGAGGCTTTAACATATTACTATTTTAATAACAGAGCATATGAATTTACTTAACATTTAAAAATAATTTAAATGTAAATTTTCAAACCTGTTACTCAAAAAAAAAAAATATAATTGATAAATTTGTTACTTTATGTGCATAACAGATTGTTTGCAATGTGTATAAATTGGAATAAGTTTCACATGTTTAACTTCGAACTACGTATATCGAGGTAAATATTTGCCCAAGGTAAACTTTAAACTTCGTTTCTAATCTGATTAGTATATTAATGAATATATAGGGGTAGGGGTACATACATAAAATCTAGCTTGTGTGCTTGATCAGAGACCCACTTTATAAGCCTCCCCCCCCCCCCCCACGTCAAGTAAGACATACACATAAATAATTTTTACTGTCACAGAGAAAGGAAGTACACCCATGCGAATGCGGGAATCGAACCCACACGCGTTACAGCGCTCAGACTGCTAACGTAATGGGCCAAACAACTCGGCATTATGGGTCCCATTATACAGGGTGAGGCAAACAAAACCGGCCTCGAGGTGGAGATAAGAATACGACAGAAATGTTGCCAAGTCTAAAATCAATACAAAAACAGGTTTGCTTACTGAAGCTATTGATCGCTTCAATATTAAGCCCAAACAAACGCTTGGCGACTTATTTGCCAGCAAATACGCAATGCTTTTAGAAGCTAGTTGAAATGGAATATAAACAAGGTTAGAAGAGCTGATCAAGATTTAGTGATTATTTGATTATTTTGGTTGTTATTTATCCTAGAGAATCGGACCTTTTTGATTTTTGTAAAACAAAACATTCTAAATTGATTGCAAGACACAAAATTTGCATTATGGGACGTCTTCATACAATGCGAACTAAGATCTGAACTCGCCACTAGTCTATGAGTAGCTCTAATGTGAAGCGAATCCGATCCAACTAATGCAAAAACAGGTTTCAGGCGGCCTCAAGAGTTTTTCTCGCCAAAGCATTTCAACGTATTCCCATCTCTATATCGGGGCCGGTTTTGTTTGCCTCACCCTGTATAAGAACTTGACATATTTTCCAAGAATGTTTTGCTGCAATAAAAATCGTCTCAAAACATTCACAAACACAAAAAAAAAAGAGTTTAATGGTTACGTCGGATGCCTATTTAGGTATCGGCTCGTCAGTTTCAAAACCTAACCTTCACAAAAAAGACAGTAGTCACCAAAAGGTATCTAAGATACTGGATTATCTCAAAGAGAAATAATATCGGATAGTAATATCATCGAGCCAGATATCTCCCATAGAATGTTTGTGATTTTTCTTGCGACAATGCGAATGGATAAAGGTTGTTCTGGTGACGTAGTACTCGGAACAATTTATCGAGTGCTCTGATATTATTAGGGGATTGATTGCTCTTGCAACTGATTTATGTTCTTGCGGTGGCGAGACGTTGGCCCCAGGATCTTATTTACTGTCATTTGTTTGGCATCTAACGGTAAGAAATCAACCACAGGGACTAATGATTTCTACGATCAATGAATGTTTGTAATTATATTTGGTTTAGTTTTGCCGGTCAGGACAGGTCAGGTTTGAATTATCGTCGCACTAGAGCTACAAGAGGGCCTTGGGCGACGAGCGTTGTATTTTAGAACCGCAGTCAAGTGACGAGCCGACACCCGAATAGGCACCCAACCGTTAAGGGCGACATCGTACACAGCGTTAGGACTTTGTTGTTGTTATCGTGTGACCAGTGCAATAAAAATAATAGAATTAAAACAATAATAAAAGAAAAGCCTGAAATAAGTAGATACAGGTGGGATAGAACAGTAAAATAGTTCCGAAAGCGTGGAGCACATCCCCAGCTTTGTCCGTATAAACGGTTTTCCAAGAACCGTTCAAGTCCATCTTGACAATACCACCTAGATTAGAAGGCCCGGCGAACTAAATGCTTGACGTCATATTAGTGGACCAATTCTGTGGTTTTGACCAATGATCATTCGTGACTAGATCTTGTATTTGAATAAATTTTTAAGGTAAGATGAATCAAGATTCGACGTCATCTTAAGATACGACGTTATTGGTCAACAAATCGAAATTGGTCTAGTAGTGTGACGTTGTGTTGCTTAGTTCTTCGGCCTTCTAATCTAGGTGGTATTGATCTTGAAGAGTGCTGCAGTGATGGGAGGGCAGTTGAAGAGGCGCTCGGGATTTAGCTGCGTGTCCGGACAGTGCCTGCATTCTGTGTATTTTCGTGATCCGTCTGGCAAGATCTTCATTCCTCTGAGGTGCATTCGGGCTGCCTCAGGCTCAATCGATGTTCTCTCGGGGGAAGCCTGTAACCCCTTTGGAGAGCGTCCACACACTCTCAGAAATAACACTTTCATTTTTGACGATTCATGAATCCTCAAGCCTCATTTCGTTAATTTTGAGGATTGCTTCGTCAAACTATCACGTGACTTTTGTGTAAACGCGAATCCTCACTTTTTCGATTTTCACTTTCTCGTGATTTGACGATTCTGTATCTTGATTTTGAGGAAACTGAATCTCATTGTTGAACTCGCATGCTCAAAAATGACGAAATATTTCTTTAGATTTAACGACATTCAAATCCTCTTGAAAATGACGATTTAGATTTCCTCACTTTGATTAAACGAAAACTCGGAGCATTTGCCAGTAAACGAATCGGCAAAATTAAGGAAAATTTCGTCGTTTTTGAACATTCATTTTTTAGAGTGCAGGTGGCGGATAGGGAAATACCTCTCCAACGGTTTACCATTGGGTGGTAGGTCTCCGATTCATTTACTGTCTCTGATTTATTAATCATTGTTGACTTTTGAAAGTGCTGCCCAACTGCCAGAGATTGATGCTAACATCATATCATAGGCACCCAGATCATGACTTGTAGCTTTTGTATCATGTGGTGACATAAAAACTATGCATTATGAAGATAAAGATCATCAACGCCATTTTTAAAATGACTTATCAGTGCCATTTCTCATTCATTTAGCAACACCCTGTCAAGCGTTTACTATTCAATGTAAATGATCGATGAATCGTTTCCCCAGTCATTCTTGTCTCTAATAATTCACAACCCATATCACCAACTTCAAGTTTAATTAATGAATTGCTCATTCAAATCATTGTGTTTAAGCTACCATAAAAGAGACTTCATGTAATTTATTGGTTTGACAAACTCGTAACATTGTGAAAAGGAGGGATCAATTATATTAGGGTGGTTATAAAATAAAGTTAACCTTTTCCGAAGCTAACGTATATGCCCCTACACTCTTAAAACAAACACTCCCAATTTACCTCAGTCTGAGTGGATTTCACTCCTCCAGACTGGAAAATGCACTTCTCCTTTTGGAGTGGATCCTTTCTGTGTTAAACCTCCGACAGGATCACTCCAAACGAGTGATTTTAACTCAGTCTGAGAAAATATGCATGCCTTTAGGGTGTCGAAAATGCACTTCTCCAACTGGAGTGGATTTCACTCTTTTGTTTTAAGAGTGTATACTTTACGAAGTTTGTAAGTCAGAATATAGCAACCATAAAATCTACACGAGTGCTGTAAGTTTTTGGCACACATACCTAAGACCCGATACAGTTTGTATTGAAATATGCATGCTAAAAACAAGACCACGCAGTCGGTTCATACGCAAACTAAGAAAATACACAAATAAGAAAATACAAGTTCCATTAAATTTCGCGTAGCAGATCAAATACATCAGAATATGAATCATAAAACATTTAATTAGTGTCGATGTCAAAACAAAATAATGAAGCATGACTCCTTCGTATACATTCGTAAAATTTTTCTTATTCCTACATGATTCCAATATTCTCGCTATTATAACCAACGCAAGCTCTTTACCGACTAGGCTCCTCGCTCTGTCGAAAATATCATCTTGAAAATAAAGTACTCCTAAATGAAGACGAGACATCTTAAAAAAATCTAGCATGCTATATGATCAAAAAATGTCTAATATGAACTGGTATACAGAACAAAAATTATAACTATCACCAGCGGCTCACTCAGAAAATAATTATGGGGGGGGTGTTAGGGGGGGGGGCGACAGAGGGTCCCTGGGACTAAACTGTATCGCTGAAATACTTTCCATTATTAAATATTTTTTGGGTGAAAGAAAAGTCACAAACGTACATTTAATTTTTTTTTTGCAAAATAAGTTTAATAATTAAGTAAATAAAGTCGAATAATTAATAAAATAAGCAAAATGAATTGTTAATAAAAATCCTTTTGAAATGGCTTTTGTTCATCCGTACGTCACGTGATCACAAACACGTCGATTTGGCTGACGTCACTAGTATGTATAAAATACCGGAGTGATGTTTTTTGTGTTTGTAATTAAACTGGATTTGATCGAACTTACTATTCAAATAAGAATTATATAGATAATGGATGGAGGCTTTAGAGAAGCGGATAGTTCAAGCTTCCTTGAAGTTAATTCAAAAATGGTGTTTCTACTTTTGTTTATAGTTACTAGTGGCATCATAGATACCACGTGACAGTCACAAAGTGTTTTCGGGAGTGATTTTTCATCTTAATTTTAAAATTCATTTTTCCCTTTTTATTTGGTATTTGAAAAACAGAAAAAGTACGGGTCTAAGCCGACAAAAAAAAATTTGGGGTCAAGTACCCTATTATGACGCTCGTCGCCAATAGTCTTCATGTAGCTCTAGTGTGACGAGATTTTAACTGAACTCAACTCTCCTTAACCCCTCAAACCAAACAAAAATGAATCAAATGATAGTTAAAAGTGTATGAAACCACCTCAGAAAGGTGATAAAATGTCAAAAAATAACGCTACCCTTTCCTAACCAAAACAGAACATACAATAGAAGAAGAACGTATCTGATCTGGATAGCACGAGTCATTAATTCTGCCACTGTCTTGGGATAACAACAGGGAATTCCGATCTAATGGACTGCTCAGTGGCAAACCTAAAAAAAGGGAACTTTCATCGATGAGAAAGTCACGTGTCTCATCCTAGACTCGCCAAATGAGATGTACTTCTAAGCAATCACAATTATTTTAATGCTAAAAGCTGTTAAATATCTTTTTAACAATATATGAATCACACATATGCGTACCGAATCCACATAAACAATTAACTTCTTTCAAATATACTTTTATTTAAAAGTGTTTGACAAACTGCAACGTATTTATTACTCAAACGGCAGCGATAAGTTGCCAACCGTAGGAATCTATCTCGCCAAATTATTAATAAATCAGATCCCCGTCTCATTCATTTTATTTACTATTAGTTTGTCCGGGGAAAACATTTCTGCCGTATGATTAAAATGGGTTACAACTGCAAAAGCTGAAAAGCTTATTTTGTCTCCTTTTTATTTTTATATTAAGTTTTTTTTGTTATGTGTGTGAATTAATCCTGGTTTGTTGGTTGTCAAATTAGAAATCATTAATGTTTGAATAAAAAATAAGTAGTGTTAGTTTTTTTGTTTATAGAAAATGACGGGAAAATCCCAAGTGTTTCTGAAGCAGATAAATGAATAACTGATTGGATTTGACTGTTTTGAATGGGGTCTCCTGGAGCATTTTAGAAATAAAAAAATATTATGTAATATACTATTAGCTTAACAAATGCAGAGAAAAGTCTTATATTTGTGTTAAATTACATTTTCGTACTTTATACACTTTTTAAAAAAAAAAAATTGATTAAATTTTTTTCTCGCTTCGCACATAAATGAATAATTAAACATATGCTGGAAAAAATTATAATATATACTATACTGTTACTGTTAGTTATTAAATTAAACCTAGAAATATTTTATTTTTCGCTTTAAAATTTAAAAGATATAATAACTTTAAAATATAAGCCTCTACTACTAATTAAAATACATTATTTATTATGAATCAGTAATTAAAATAAATCCAGGGAGTTTCATTTTATTATTATTATTAGTAGTAGTAGTATTAGTATTAGTATTATTATTATTAGTAGTAGTAGTATTAGTAGTAGTAGTAGTAGTAGTAGTAGTAGTATTAGTAGTAGTATTAGTAGTATTAATGGTAGTAGTATTAGTAGTAGTAGTAGCAGTAGTAGCAGTAGTAGTAGTAGTAGCAGTAGCAGTAGCAGTAGCAGTAGCAGTAGTAGTAGTAGTAGTAGTAGCAGTAGCAGTAGTAGTAGCAGTAGTTGCAGTAGCAGTAGTAGCAGCAGCAGCAGCAGCAGCAGTAGCAGTAGTAGTAGTAGCGTTAATATTATTATTATTATTATTATTATTATTATTATTATTATTATTATTATTACTTTAAAAACATCATTCTTTAAAATTAAATCATGGTTTAAATAAAGCTTTAATAACTTTGTTTTAAATTTTAGTTTAAGGTGTAGTAAACTACATCATTAAATATTTAGCAGTTCAGACTAATTAAGTACCGGAAGTACTGGAAATATTTAACGACTAAGTCAATTGAACGTAGTCTTAGAAATGATAGACAAATGATATTTAGTTTATTTGTGTTTTCAAGAACTTTAGATGGAGATGTAAAATTAACGTAATCTTTTAAAAAATGAATCCATTAATATACATAAAACGATAAAATTATGTTCTTAATTTGCTATACTTTGTATTTGCTACTTTATTAAAAACTGAATATGAGTTATAAGTAGGATTTTTCTATTTATCAACTATAATTAATTATTTAGACTAATCTGAACATTTCGTTCAATTATGTAGTATTTTTTCATATTCAAAATGTTTTCATTCATATTATATAAATAAAATATTTAAAAAAAAACATGTATTGGATATCGCTACTTTAAATTACCGTTATTTTGTGTGGCACCATGATAATAATGCTTTTTTTTAATTTCACAATGCGGTACAGATAATCAGGGCTTTCTGGAAAGTAATATTCTTCCTTATTGGCTCGACAACTCTATGTGGGCCAAGGCCTTCTTCAGAATCTTCTTCCATTCTGATCTTGTTTTGGAAGACGACCTCCACTTACGTACTTTTATAGTTCTAAAATCCTCGTTGTCACAAATCCAGTACCAATCCAATCGACAGTAAATCCATCGAAGTTTGGGCCTCCCTCTTGAACTGCTGCCGATTGGTTTATAGTGGAAGACTCTTGGTCTTAAGGGGGAATAGTACCGAGAATCGGCTTCTCAAGCGAAGGCTTCTCTCTGTGTTAATCCTATGGGAAAAAAATAAAAAGTCTGCCACATTTCTCCGGCTCTAATTAATATTTTTACAAGCGGTTTTTTTTATATGATGCATGCAGCTGATTTGCAGGTCCGTATAATCCCATTTTTTTGAAATTCATAAAAATAATTTTTTGATTATTAATAAACAGTTTTACGATATGAACTAGGACGAAATTTGAAAAACCGCGATTATAGGGACGTACAACTTTTAATTTCATTAATTTTGAAAAAAAAAAGTTCGCAATTATTTGCATTTTTAGGGTAGAAAAGTGGCAGCGAAATTATGAAATTTTCAATATCCAGTCTTATCCAGGAAGTAGCGCCCCCTGGGTTAGCTCCTCCCCCTAAAGTTAGCTCCTCCCCTTTTAGTTAAAGATGCTGAAACTCAGATAAGATAAGGTACGTGTAGTTCAATTTCAAGAGTCTGTGAATTTTAACTTCTGCTCCGTAAGCTAAAGTTTCAATTCATTGTGTGTTTTTGGACGCCGATTTCGAAAATACAAATGGATTTTTTACTATAGCGTCCAGTTTAAAAGCTTAAAAAAAATTAAGTGGCATTGATTCATTCTATTGGATTCTAATTCTTAATTAGTAAAAAAAAATCTTTTTTAATTTCTTCCAAATGATTTATTTGAAATAGTTTGAAATATGCTTTGGGGACTTGAAGTTTAGAAAAAGGCATTACAAAGTGTGAACAATTGCACAAATTTGGACTTATATATTTTTGTTGAAATATTACTTTAAGTTAAAATCCGAAAAACATGTACTTCTTGAAGTTTTTGTTGTATAATTTACCATTTCGTTCAAAAAGGATTTTTGCATAACGTTTTAAATCTGTTTTGGCATTAGGTAGCAGTATTGGCGTGTTTTATATTAGGTAACTTTTTTCAGTTTTTCATTTTTGAACTTCCGCGATTTTAATTAATGATTCGGTTCCACTCTCAATGCGAGGTCTTGTTGTGTTCCGTCCGTTGTGTTCTAATATAGTTTAGTTTTAGGTTTGAATGATCGTCGCACTAGAGCTACACGAGTGCTATTGGCGACGGGCGTCGTATTTTAGAGCCACAGTCAGGTGACGAGCCAGCACCTGAGTAGGCACCCAACGCAACCGTTAAGGGCGACATCGTACGCAGCGTTAGGACTTTGAAGGATATTTAACGTGCACTCCCTTACACGGGGTATTATTCGTCGGACATTTTTTGCTGCACGGGCCGTTTATCGGTCGGCAGCTACTTTTTGGCGATGCCCGGACCCGAACCTGGGACCTTCCGTATGCTAAGCGTGTGCTCAACCGACTGGGCTCCCCAGCCCCTCTAATATAGTTTAGTAAAGTTAGTTTGAAATATCTTCGCACTAGAGCTATATGATGGCTATTGGCGACGGGCGTCGTAGTTTACAACCGCGGTCAAGTAACGAGTCGACATCAGGGTATGCACCCAATGCAACTGTTCAAGGAGCCATCGTACGCAGTGTTGGGACTAATAAGAATATTTAGCGTGCATTCCCAATGCAAGGGGTATTATTCGTCGGACATTTTTCTTCACGGACGATTTATAGGTCGGCGGTTGATTTGGCGATGCCCGGACCGAACCTGGGACCTTTCACATTTAAGGCAAAAAAATGCCTTAACCGACTGATCTGTTCTGTCTTCTTTATGTGCATCATTTTCTTATTCCTGTAATTTATTAAACCTTTATCGCTGCATACTCGGCATACCGAATATCCTGTATAAATCCCAACCAGTATAGTTTCCGCGTTCGAATCCCGGTTGGTAAGCGCATGGATGATTGACTTGTCAATACAATGTTAGGTTAGGTAAGGTTTGAAATATCGTCGCACTAGAGCTACACGAGGGCTATTGGAGAACGGGCATCGTATTTTGGAACCACAGTCAGGTGACGAGCCGTCACCTGAATAGGCACCCAACGCAACCGCTAAGGGCGACATTGTACTCAGCGTTCAATACAATGTTAATTGTCTACATGTTGGTCTTAATTTGTGTAAAAAGATGTCCATCCTCTCCGGACGCTCTGGTAACATTCTTCCATAGGATATCCATGATCACAACAACAGCATTAAACCTTATTAGTTTCAATTAGATTAAATTTTCCCTAACTAATAGAAGATAGCTAATTATTCGAGGTAGCATCCTTCAAATCCAGATTGCCGAATTATTTTCAAAGAAAATTGCAATTTGGTTGTTTTAGATTATATAAGTTTCCAGTTTTCCTTTTTGTCCATCGTGATTTTATTGGTTGTTTCAACTTTACTCTAAATGCTCGATAAAAATCGCAGATATTTAGTAATGGGAATTTATTCTAAAGTGTCTTCCATTTTGAGTTTGAAACAAGCATGAGAGGATTCACTAAAGAAACCACGTTATTGGCGCAAATAGTTTATTTGTTGCTGTACAAATTATACAAGTTTCGGCTCGTCTTCTTCAGAAAAACACTACACAACTATAATAGTGCCTCTTATAAAAAAATTTAAAATTTTTTTTCAAAAACTTCATTTTATTTAAGACAGTTTTTCTTCGCAAAATTGGAAATTTTTGAATCGTTACGTCTCGATCCTCATGTTGGCGCATACCCTTCCCTCCCCCTCTGAGCGTGCCGTAATCGTACGTCCCCTTATCGTCGTCCTCTTATCGAAAAATTTAATATTTTGAAGCATATTCAATATATTTACTTTCAATGATCTTTCAATATTACTTTTATGATGTGGTTTTTTAATCTATCAATAACATTTGTTATAATTTTCAAAAAAAGATACGAATGAATTTTAAAAAATACACTTTTGTCAAACATATAATTTTTTTTGTTCTGAAAAATAATCGTATGATAATTTATGTAAATATACATCCTAATAAAATGTAAGTTTTTAAAGAAAATTGTGTGGAATATTTTTGAGAAGAAAAAATATGGCATTAAAGTGTTCTTCGATTCCAAGTACCACAAACAACCATTTCACCGATCAAACTGAACCGATTCCAAACACCACTATACAATTTCGATTAAGGGGTCATACATGACCAGTCTTTGTTTATACATATTTGTACAATATAAAGTCATTTTCTTGGTAATTTTTTTCAATTTTGACCTCACAATTTGCCGCGCAAGCCTAATCACAATGTGTTCAAATAGCTTCATGTTTAATATCATTTATTTTAGTTTTAGCTAAAGCTTCATTAATTTTAAAACTTGTTTTATAATAAATAAATCTTGTAGAATTACATATAAAAAATTATACTCATTTATTGAGTAGTTAAAAAATGACATGAAAGATCAAACTATGCTTTGTAGTATCTTCTTTGCACATTTTTAAGACTCCTATGACCCCTTAAAGCATCAAATAAACCAAGATTAGTATAAAATACATTCTTCTCGCAGGTATAGCAGTAAACAAGTTGACCTGCAAACCCAGAGATCCGATGCCAGGATCGAATGTAATCCTACTATAAATCATAATATCAATCAAATATCTACCGTATAGAGAGGGTTTGTGCACATTAAATCCATTGCGGTGCAATGTTTCATAGTCTTGCACAATATTACGAATTGGTTCCCAGTCCGATACAAGCATCGTCTTTCTGACGGCATTTTAAAATTACGAGGCACGTCGACAAAATTCCACAGATAGATATAACACAACGTTTAAATAATTTCTAATATAAATTCTAAAACGGCGTGCAGTGGAACTTCAATTATCCGAAGCATGAATGATTTATTCGAATGTCGGAAAAAAAAAAATTGCACCGGACCCATCTGGTAATGTTTGTCTTTGTTGGATGTCATACCTGATAATATTTTTGTACCAACCAAAAAATTACTAGGCATGACATCCAGCAGAGATTACAACAATAGGTAGGCAGGTATAAATGTTTATGGTGTCACATAATAAACTTTAGTACCAACTGTAACTGCTTCCCCTTTTTGTAGTCACCTGTTATTTATGCAAATGATCTTTTTTTTAATGCGTATAGTATAGTGTAGTAACTGTTTGTATATTTATCAATCACTTCTAAAAGAAACCTACAAATTTTAACATAAATTGAAAAAAAAATTACAAAAGCTTGTAACTCAACTTGCCAAACGATACTTTATAGCTTGGATTTGATTGGGCTGATTACGACCGAAACTAGAATTTACGTGGTGAGTTTAAAGTTCAGGCGTAGCTTTTGTGCGACGTTATTCAATTAACCTGCAAAGTGAGTCATCCCGTCTTCTCATAGGGAAAATGGTTGGTTGGTACATGTATTTCTGGGTTGTGTGCTTGATCAGATACCCACCTATAAACCTCGTCAAGTAAGACATAGACAGATTTTTTTTACTGGCACAGAGATAGAGAGGAATTGCACCCAGGGCGACGGCGGGAATTTCTCGAAGGAGGTTTGAGATACGTTGACAAGGGGAGGAGCTTAGGAAAGGTAGTTTAAAACTGACCAATCGGCTACTTATAGAAGGATTGGAAAATAAGATGAAAACGTCAATCAATGAATTAAGCATTTTGATTTGCTAGTCTCCGAATTCTCTGAACCTCCCTCCATAGCAGTTCCGATATCTTCACCAGATGTCGCCCTCGGCCACGTTGAGTTGCCTGCTCGGTACGATCCCGCCTTAAAGAGTCACGGTTCATTCTGCACACATGTCCAGCAAATTTCATCCGGTTGACTTTTATGTAGCTGATGATATCTGCTGCCCTATATATTTTATACAGTACAGAAAACACCGTACAGAAAAGTAATCAAGTGGTCATAATTTCTATTTAGATAGTGAAACGGCTTTTGACGACATTCCATGAAAAATCCTTCAACATATTTAAGTAAAATATTCTCTCTAGGAAAAATTTGGCATAGCTGCTCTTCTTGATAATAACAATAATTTTAATATAAAAGTAATCTTTTAATAAAAAAATCATTTAATATATAAGAAAACTTCCAATCATATTTATTTTATGAATCTCAACCGCAATTAAATGATGTCAATGAATATTTTTAAAACCAGTAGTTGTTTAAATTCTACAAAAAATTGTCAAGACGTCACACATGTAAAGCTGAAATGCCACTTTTACTATTCCTAAAAAATATGATTTGCAGACATTTTTAGGACGCATATAGGAATGGTTTATTTAATTAAGAATGTTCTTGTTAACTATAAAACGTAGTTAGTATTCCATTTAATCTTTAATAAGTCAACGGAATGTTACAATGTGAACAGGATTTTTCTCAGAAGTCTCTTTTTGTAGACTTGTTTCACTAGTGTTCCGAAATTCCTGCTTCGTTTATTGCAGATCCCATGTGCCGTTAACGGGTTTATGAGTTCTGATCTTTCGGCTCTAAACGGAATTTAATATGCAGGCTCGTGAAATTCCGCTTTGTTTCTAGATGCATGGGAATTCGTGTTAATATGTGTTAAATTTAAGGTTTATGTTTTGGTTCTGTTGATATCATGACCTAAAAAGAAGTACGGCTAATTCGAGACTGTTATTGCAAGTTCAAAGGTAAAAACTTTTTTTTATTCCGAAATTTGAATTGCAAAATATCTGTTGCATTAAATGCGACAATTATATTTATTTTGTTGCATTTATTGCATCAATTCCAGATGAGTTTTGGAAGCAATCCAATTAGTTTTTTTGGGATTATCTTTATGAATTTGAAAGTATATTGTACTTCTTTGATTGTTCAAATCATGAAATAGTGCACTTTTGTTGCATTTATTGCGTCGATTCCAAAATGATTTTTTAAAACAATTTAATTATATATCGAGATTTTCTAAATAGATTTAGGAATGGATGAAAGCACTCTTTGCAAATTGTGTTTTCAAATAAAAAAAAACAGTTATGATCCTTTTTCGCCTCATCAAACCCACAGTGCATCACTGTGATTTGAATATGAAAGTTGTTTTGCTCTTTTTTTACAAAGCAAAATCCTCGCTTTTGCTGGTATATCACGTATCATAAAAGTGAATTTAATATGTAATAATCTGATCGTATATATTTTTACGCGATCGTAATACTAAAGTCAAAATGTCAGATAATAAAAATAAAAATAAATTATTTAAATATTTAAATTGACTCTTTATATTTATTTATCTTATTAATAGGATTACCGTACCAAATAGGTACCAAATAGGATTTTTTTTATTTTACTAAGAACACATTTTCCCAGCTTGGAATAAAAATTTACTTGCAATTTAAATGAGTGGAACTCTGACAAATAAATTTCTTATGTGGTGATCTGGTGCGATGTGAATCTAACTGAAGTATTAATTCGAAAAAGCTTGGTCAAAGCATAAATGTCACATAGCGATTTTGTTGATACTGCATTATCTAACCATAAATATTTTAATAACATCTTCAATAAATTTGCACAGATTTTGATAGAGAGAAACAATGTTATTCCCAAGAAAAGTCAGAACGATTGCTTTTCTTTTTTAATATAGGGTTTATAACAAGAATCTCTCTCCACAGTCGCTGAACAAATATCTAATACAAACTTCGATGTTGTAGTGGGGAAAATAAGTATGTACAATGCTAGGCAACAATATGAAATTGGAATCGCCTATCTCATACCATATCCAAAAAATAACCTTTCTTCCATATGACAGAATCGCTACTGAATATCGAAATATAGTATTTTTTCCCGAAAAATTACATCATATCGGAAAACATATTGAATTGTGTTTTTTGCTATAGAATTGCATCGAGCCTTAAAAAACTGAATTTAAATTGGTATTTTATTGACTCATATTGAAGAAAATGAAATATGAAAATAAAATCGAATCATATACCTATGCTGAATATATTAAAAGTATATTCATAAGAAAATACACATGTACAAAGCAGTTTCGAATGTGTGGAAAATTTTGTACAGTGGGAACGTAAGAAACCATAACCTCTACGTAATGCTGTTAGGTTTAATGCTCCGGTAGTATCTTTTTAGCCTCCAATTATATTTAACACATCTAAATTGCTCTTGTAATGTACAACTACGGATTTCACTTAATACTGATTTACGGAACTACAGTGGTGGAAATTAATTTATGATATAACACTATTTTTGCCAGACCTCGCTTGATTAAATACTTTGATTCGAATTTTGTGTGTCGCATATTCAGATCATAATAATGAATTCCCAGACATAATTTTTTTTAAAATTATAATTAATAAAAATATATCTATTTTCAGTTTTTAAGCAATTTAAATGGTGGAAATTGATTTATGAACTCAAATATATTTTGGAACCTAGGTACCAAGTATTTTAACTAGTTCGACAATTGAGCATAATGATAGGTTACTATCGATGTTTAAAAAAATATCACGGCCTACTCCTTGAAATGTATCTGTTTTATCCCCGTTTTGCGAAATGGGTAAGCGTGCAGGACTGTATGAAGCCAAAAGTTAAAAAAATTTACTTATATATCATGTAATAAATCTGTTAGACTAATCAGAAAATTAATTCAAAGATTGATAAGTGTAATTTATAAATATTTGAGGAAACATTCTGACACCGGCCAAAAATTTCAATACGAAAGTTATAACCCTTTTTAAGCATTAAGGACGCAAGCAGGATTATTTGACTTGCGTCCCAAAAAGGTACGATTTCTGAGCATATGTATATTTCAGGGCGAATTTGTTATGAAATATCACTTTATGTAACCACCAGAAGAATAAGGCAAATATTGATGTCTTCGTCGAACTTAAAATGCTCAAAAATGAAGACTGGTCCAAAGTTTGTTTTGCATTATAAGAACATGCGATTAAAATATTGTCATAACTACATGAAAATAGGGAGGGTAGGGGGGATAAATGGAAAAGCGGGGCATTTTCAGATGGGACCAAGTACGATTTGAATGGACCTGATGTTTTAAACTGCTATTGGAAGGATCTTCGTGAGGAAACAAGATCTGTCTTTAACAGAAATTTTGGTGGTGACAGATTGATGGTAGATTAGCAAAAGTATAATTTAAGTGTACATATATAGACAATAAATCTATACATAGCTTCTCAATCTTATAAGAGCTTAGAGCTATAGTATGATATGGTAGAAATATATTTATTCCAGCTTGCGTGCTTGTTCAGAGAACCGCTCATAAGCTTTCGTCAAGTGGGACAGACACAGAAAGAGTTTTTACGAGCACAAGAGACACAAAAAGAAAATTACAACACAAACACATAGACAAATAACAACATTTATTGACAGTCACAAACTTCCATGCCTGACCGGGATTGGGCTATATTTGCATACCTTAACGCAAATGGACCTCTTTAATTTTTCATGCAATCCGAATCTCCATCCTAATTTTTTATTTGGATATTTGTTTCCGCTTAAGCTATCCATTCACAAAGTAAGAATCGTAAATTTTCCTAGTAATTTACATATCAGAATTATGTATGACATAACAATCAAATCCCCTAGCATAAATATCTGCGATGTATCGTGAGCATGTTTTATGACACATAGCAAATGGTCGTAAATGCGTCAGTGACTGTTTTTACGGTTCAAATTATGTAGTAAAATATTTATAATAGGGCGAAATAGCAGGTTGAAATGTTTACCGGTATGCATTTCGTTGTAATTCAAATTATGGTATCGCGTTTCATGTAACGTTATTATGTTTTATGACAAAATGACTCTTTAAGTCAAATTATTACAAGGTAGCGAACGTATGAAAAATTGTGGTAATTTATTTATAGCCTTGTTTTATTTTAAATAATATATTTTTTATCAGTTGTGTTTTCTTAAGTATTTATATGTGAAAGATTTTCCAGGTGATAACTTTTAAGTGATGATAAATGAAACTATTTAAAATAATTTAAATTATCTGATTTTTTTCAGATATGTATGCATTTAGTCGAACAGTTATGTGAATTATTTAAACATTGAGCAAATGTTTAATTATTTCAGATAGCATACAATTTAGAATTTGTTAACATTTCGAACGAAATTAGTCTACTGTGAGTTAAGTAAACTTATAAAATCTCGTAATAAAAATACACATCAATATTATTTAATAATTTTTTTGAAAAAAAATTTAAATGATAAGAACTTAAACTTATTATATATGAATTTTCATTTCATGTAAAAAAATTGAATCATATATGACTGTCATAGGTGAGATTGAGCGGATATTGGGGTTTTGAACTTCGATTGAGTTTTAATATCGTATGAAGCAAGGATGAAAATCTGGAGAAATATGTGGCCCGAAGGGTTTGGCCAATTTGGAATATTACGCTAGCAGTGTGCGCGCTGTAACGGGTGCGGTTCGATTCCCGCCTACGACTTGGGTGTATTCCTTTCTCTGCGTCAGTAAAAATTCTTTTTGTATTTTCTGTCTTGGTGAAGGCTTAGCGGGTTTCTGATCAAGCATACTAACCGGAATGTATATGTACCCACCCCTATGTGTACCTACCCCTACCGGCCAACTAGCTCCAGCATTACAACCAATCATATACAACATATATATGATACCTGATATTGTGATATTGGATCTTCGCTCTGAAAGGTAAGCAGCGCCAGCACTCCGTGTTCCTGTCTAGTCCTATAAATGTATTATCTCGTGAATCTTATATGACAAATGAAAGTGATTGCGCCCTCTAGAAGGGAGAGTGTTGGCCATATAGCCCATTACCCAGCTCGCCGGAAGAGACAGTTACAAGAGACACACAAAGAAGGACGACACAAACACATAGACAAATAACAACATTTATTGACAAGCACAAACATCCATGCCTTTACCGGGATTCGAACCCGAGCCCAGCCGCTCCAATGGCTAGCACACTAACCACTGCGCCGGTGGGCCGGAGTGAATCTTATATAGAGGTACTTCAATTCTTTTGCGGCCCGATAAGTTGAATACAATAACTGTTGGAATATGAACAAGTGTAGTTCTTGGTCGGGTCGGTCGTCGGAAACCAAACTCTGCTATTACTGAGTGCCGTAAAGTGGAATGTTTTTGGAGTTGTCTCTTAGAATGAATCTTGAATGAACTTTGAGGACATATATAGTGTTTAACGTTTTGATTTTGTTACCGCATTTGCTAATTACTTTTTATTGACAGACGTTATGCCGCCGGATGGTGGAAAGTAATAAAATAGAATGCTTTTAAGTATGTCTTGATTTACTGTGCGTAAACGACACAAACAATAACCAACAAAAATTACCAAATTAATTTATTACAAATTGAAAATAATGACTTCTGTTTAAGAACACTTTCTTAGATACAGAAGCAAATATCAAACTAATTCCGTTAAAACATCACACATTCAATTAAATTTATTTCATAATTACACTGTAATTCCAAAAAAATTAAAAAGTCAAAAAATATATTTTATATTCTGAGTCATAGCATTGTACTTATAATCTCTGGGTAAACATTTTAATGTTTCAAGAAAACTCGATACATATTAATGTATTGTTTGAAAAATATTTCTTACTTTTCGTGAAGAGAAGAAAAAAAGAATCTGTCTACGGTCCAAATTTATAGTTTAACAAAAATAGGTATTCGTCCAGAGGTAGATTTTGAACGTTTGCCAAGGTCACTGCCAATTCTAAAGTTTAGAGACACATAAGTATTTTTAAGAATTAGAATTTTTTTTAGAATATGTTTAAACCTGTTTTAACGGGTAAACAATTGCTTCTCCATGTTTTTCAATTGCGAAAAAAAATATCAGAAAAAAATATGGTCGAGTTTCTAAAATCAATACAAAACTCGTCAAAAGGATTTGATTAATGGAAAAGATCATAAATTACAACAACAATGGAGCATATGAAAAACAGTTTTTCTTTACAACATTCTTCTTCTTTTTATGATAAATGACGATGCAAAACTTCAAACGATCGTTACTGTAAGAACCAATTTAACAGTTTTTTTATGAAATCGAAAGGGGTGAATGTCGTGATTTTTCTTGGGTATCGGTTTTCTGTTCACAAATTGTTCTTTTGTGTGTTCATTTTTTATTCTAATTTTTTTTAAATTCTTTTAAGCGGGATGGCCAGGATCATGGGGCTAATGCATTACTTTTGAAATTGCGATCTCAGAGAAATGATTTCTCTGGCATGTAAGATGTTTTTTCAAAAGGCATGCAAATCGTTATAAAAGCAAAATTGAAGGAAATTTGAAGATAACATAGCATATGGAATAAGTATACTTGTTTTATTACTCCATACACTGGACAGAAGGCGGCATGAGACGCCATTAAAAAATATTTATTAATTATTAAATAACCAGAGGCCTTTTCCTTTTATATTACTTTAATTTTGACAATATCTTAGATTTTGTACAGTAGTGCATGATTCGGTTATAATGTTTGTTGTAGTAATAATGGCAGTAGTAAGTTATAATAATAATGATAATGATAATAATTCTGTACAAACCCAGCCAAAATATTCTGCAGAATTGCTTAAAAAAACTTTAAAAAAAAACTTCGCAAATTCTGAAGGTATTTGAAACACTTAGTCTGCAGAATTGATGCAAGAAAACTACAGTATTCGTAAAGCAATTTTGCAGAATATTTTGAATTTTTTTTTTAAAGAAAACGTGGCGCAATCTAGCGAACTGTTTTTGAAAGTAAAAATAAATAAAATATTTATCGAACAAGTGGGTTGTTTTTCTGACCATTTCGGGAGGTAGGAGCGCGGGATTCAGTCCGAGGGGAAAATTGTGCAGCTGTCGAGTGCTCTACTGACTGTGCTATCGGAACTTGTTATGAAGTTGGTTCTGTAAATATATGAGCAAACTATATTGTAGTTAGAAAATATTAGTAGTAACAAGTTCTTTTCAAGACCAGGTCATCACTGATTACAGTTAAACAATTGAATAATTCTTTATTGAACGTTCTATCACTAAATGATGGCTGATAAGTGTTGGTGAATTGTTAAAAGGAGCGTATTTTTAATATTATAAATAAAATATGTTTTTCAGTGTTAAAAATGTTTTAGTACTTGGCAGTACCATTTTTAAAACTTGACATTGTTTAAACTAACTTCAGATCTGTAGTAAAAATGATCAAATAATAAGAAGTTAAAAACGCCATTTATTACACTATCTAAGACTTCTAAATAAAGCTCTTCCCCTAAAAAAACATTAGGTTACCTCATATTATTTAACCCCCGACACATGTCACCATCTAATCCCAGGTGCATTTGTCCCGCAGCTACCGTTATCCGGGGGCTTCCGCTCGACTGCCGCTGATTAGCCCATTTTTATGGCTCGCACAATGGGTCGGATACAGACTTATCTTTAGAATGGGATGTTTTGAGGTGGTTTTTTCTTCCTTTTTATTAATCTAGGAGGCGTTTTGTGTCAAGAGAATTTGAAGGTTTAACGTTAATTGGGTTCGAAAGGTTACTGAAGTAAGGAATAAACCCGTATTAAAGTTGGAGTGAGAAGTTGTGAAAGACTTTTGGATCAAATATGGCTACTCATGGGACTAGAGTCACGTGCGTTTAGCAAAATGCTTTGGGTTAGTTCCATTTAGCTGTAGTGTAGGTCACGATTTAAGAGGAGATTAAAAGCTTTTTAAATTAAGAAAAAATAAAGTGCTTTACTTAATTATACAACGTGTCGAAAATCAATTCCAATTTTTTTTTTTCATTTTAATGTTGAAAGTTGTAATGATAATCACTTTTTTTCCAAGCGTGGACATAGTTCTACAGACATTATAGTTTTGCATGGAATTACCCTTTACTTTACATCAAAAATAGGGTGAAGGTACAATTATTTATTCAATAATAAATTAATACAAACACCAATATTTTACAAAAATTGAAAGCCAAGTATTCCACATTTTGGTGCATGGATTAATTCTATTTGGAGTTTATAAGTAAAATAAGAATTAGTAAGTTTGTTATGTTCTTTTTTAAAATTAAAGTAATGTTTACTTTTTCAAATTAAATTTGATGGATAATTTTAATGTAATTAGTGGTAGCGTAATGTAATTACCGTAATTAATGTAATATGTGGTTAGTAATTAGTACTAATTAATAATGTAAAAAAATATATTAGGCGTCAAAATTAATTTTAGGGGAACCAAAACGTCGTTCTTCCTCAATAAAAATTCGTTTATAGTAAGCATAAATTTAATTTAGGATAATTTCTAACTTGAAAAAAAAAATTAAGAAAGCATGCACAAATATGTCAACTCAACAGCAAAGTCGCCAATAAGGGTTGAGTAACCCAGCAATTCCCTCTGATGCCATTTGGAATCATGACTTTTCAATGATTGAAAACAACAAGTTAAACAATAAATTAAACAAGTTAATAAGTTAATTAACTATACATTAAACAAGTTAAACAATAAATATTTTAACAAAAATCAAGTTCTATTCATATATTCTAGAGTATCTGAAAATATTATTAAAAAAATAGCAATTATTTCAACCAAAATTGTTAAAATACTGTATAATTAGGGCAACTTTTCAATGTGAAGAGAAACGCAATCTATACCATTTCTAGCCAGAATGTAAGCTTCGAAAAGACTCTTTTCCCCCATCCCTTCACTGGGTTTTCTAAGAAAAGTGGGGAAAATCGCTTATATAATCCTAGCGCGATTGAGGTTTACAATCAAAACAGTTAGTATTTCCCCATGTAGGGGAAATACTAACTGTTTTGATTGTAGGGTGGGGAACAAACGGAAACAGCTATGAATCACCCCGTTTCCAAGAAAACCGCACTCGAGGATGGAGGAGGAAATGCTTTCCAAGCCTACATTCTAAATAGTCCTTCTATAACTATTTTCTAATAGAAAAAATAATAGTACCGACATATTTTCAGATTAATGTAAAATATTTCCTAATAGAAAAAAAAATGAGGAAGCGAATTATGTCTTTTTGAGTTTCATAAATGACTATAGACAATCGGAAAAAAAAATCTAAAGTTATGATGCCAAATGGCAACATTGGGGCAGAAAGGGTTAATTACGTGCGACATATGATCGAAGTGCTCGTGCTAAACGGTTCAGCCTACAAATCCGTGATTGCCGATGTAACTTAAGACAAAACAAAAAAATGCAGGTATTAATTTGTCTGTTCTTATTAATTCATTTAAATTTCGCACATTTAAAAAAATTAGTCCGCAAGATAAATAATATGATGCAGTAATATTTTTTTTGAAATACCACCATTTATTCACAATACACATATCAAAAATCAACTTAAATTTTCGGATTTTTCATTTTAAGAATTGAAATTGATTTATATTATTCAATTTTAAAATTTATTTTATAAACAATTTCAGATCTAGAAAAATTTCTGCAGCAAAAAGTACAATAGAATTAAATCGTTTTTAAATGACCTATTTTCTGAATTTATTTGTAGGGATTCAAATAGTACAAAATAGGGTACGTCGGATAACGATTTAAAAAACTTTCATAAAAAGCCCCGAAAAAGTTCTTAAGGCTTGTTGCTCTATATCGGATTGAAAACTTTGTCGCCAACTCGATTTGCCGACCCTATTGTAGACATTTGCGATTCTCATCTCAAATTTTCAATTGGAAAATTCAACTCAATTTGGAGTTTTCGAAACTTCATTTATTTGGCTAAGTTTTCTCGGCATCTATGTCGTGTAGGGGAGAGCAGAGGGTAATCCCGCCACCTCGGGTAATTCCGCCACCCCTTGTATCTCGCCAGCGGTGTGTGTGTGGAAGGGGAGCTGTGAGCGCTGACCTGTAGCAGGAGACAAAGTAATTTGTAGTATAGACGCCAATGGTGCGGTGTGTTGGTGCAAAGTTATTTAAAAAATACGGTTTTTAGTGATTTTCATCTAACCTTGAGCCTTCTGAAATTAAGCGATAAGTGACTGCTATCTCTAAGTTAGATAAATCAGTTATATATCATTTAAAAGAATAATTATTTGGCTATTTTATCACGTCGTTAGTTTGGACGCTAGGATAACTACCTTTCTTTAAACAAGCCGTCTATGCCATTTTGTCTTACTGTTGTAATGCCGCCACATCACTCTGGGGTTATGCCGCCACATGCAAAAGGATGGCGGTATAATCCGTAAAATAGAAATTTCATATATTGGCCCTACAACCTATTAGTTTTCGTTAGAGATGCGACGTATCCGAAAAAGAATAACTGAACTGGTCAAATAGACCAAACCTGTATAGTTAGTTGCACATAGAAAGTTAATAAAAGAGCTGTACCCTGTACAATTTAGCATTCCAAAGTTATTTAAACATATTTTAGTTCTATATGTATTGCTTTATTATGTAATTTTCCATTATTTATAGATTATTTGCTTTAATTATTGATGTGGCGGCATTACCCCAGATACCGGGGTAATTGCGCCACTGTGCGAGCTTTAGAAAAATACAATGTCATTCAGTTTCTATTAAAGATTTAAATTTTAAAAAATCACTACAAGATAGGTTATGAACTGTAGTATGCTATGCTCATTACAATTTGCATTAATTGCAACAGAATTCTGCATGAAATTTCAATTTCCCTTAAGGTGGCGCCATTCCCCTTCTCTCCCCTAGGTACCATGAACTAAAAATATCTTCAACAAGTAACCGTACCTACATTCTGATTGTTTGACTTCGTTCTTTTTAAATCACAGTTTCAACAGTTTGCGTTATGATTTTGGGCCTTTGCTATTTTGGTCTTTTACACCTTTAAATTGATAAGTATCGGGGAATCATTCTTAAGTATATGACAAGCTTACAATTTCCTGATATGATATTTTAAATCATTTTATAATCCACTATTAATATAAACTATTATAAGTTTATCATTGCCACTTATTAAATTTTTTATATTGACAAAAGCACAATGGTTCTGTTTGCTTCCCACTCATTTAAATAATAATAGTTACTAAGCTATTACTTAAATCATATAAAGCAAACTTTTTATCTATTTAAAAAAATAATAATGTTTTCCTGAATATTTAAAAAGAATTAAAACTTGAAATTGTTATAAGCAACTATCAAAATGAACTCTAACATTTAAGATATTATATTAAGATATTATATTAAAGTACTTTTATTAACTTTTGAAAACAAGAACCGCAAAATATATTAGAACTTTTAGAGTAAATATTAAATATTTCTTAACAATATACTACTGCTATGAACTGAAAAAAAAATTTAAAAAATATTTATTAAACAGCACGAAGTTTAAAATTTCATTAATTTATTTTCTATTCTAGAATATTTTCTCATAAATATTCGTGAATGTTTAAACAAAAGTAAACGCATTCACGCTAAAGATAAATCTTCTATGCTATATGTTTACTTTTAAATATGAATTGTTTACAAAAAAAAATGAAATTTATGCTTAACAATAAGATAAAATTTGCATTTCGGTACAAGAAGTTAACTTAATAAAAAAAAATCTTCACAAAGTTATGGAAATGGGGTATTCCCTTCAATAAGAATGATAAAATAATAAAAAATTAACTAAAACAATCTTTGCCATTCTTAAAAAGATTCGAACATGAATGTAAAAGAGTTTCCGGATGCACAGTGTTTGCAATACTTCTGTTTGGAGCCAATATATGAAAGTTTTCAGATTTACCTTCTCTAGAACACCCTACATACAAGGAAGGAAAGGGTAAGGAATATTTAGACTGTATTTATTTATATAATTAGGAGGAAGATACACATACTGTTTGGGAATTGCAGCTTAACAATTGTACTAGACATAGACCAACCTCTTTAAATGTGAAAATGTGGATAATGTTTTGGCTTGAGTGAAATCGTACGTAAAACTTGGCCCTTCTATCATATGGAATACATCTAAGATGTACGTATGTATTGTATATCTTATTTAATGCACTCATGTGCATAACTATTAATTCTAAACAATGTACATTAGTAAAGCTTTAGCCGTAAACCAGCCAAACCTCATCTCTTTCAATTTACCATAACAAATTAATGAACAATGAATCATGGATGGCCCATTTGTAACATCCCATTGGTGAAGAGTTACCCACGATGGGGACTGTAAATGGCGTATCAAAACTGATTTAATCGAACTAGAATAATAATAGTAGCCAAAGGGAAGTGCTTTTGCGAGCCATTTGTTGCACAAGTACTTTTAATTGGTAATAGCACTTGATGATTCGTGGACTGTTTGGTCTGATGGGCCTGTTATTGGACACTTGAGAAACCGTAATAAATGCAATTAACGGTTTGTTGGAGGAAACTGTATATAAAATTGTTTAAACCTTAAATTGGGAGGGGGGGGGGGAGGAGGGAGGGTATTATCAGAAAGATATTCCAAAAGCAGAAAGTAATGTTCGTTGTACAATGTGTGCTTAGGCCAACCTATAGGAAATATGACCTTTTTTACCACATGCAGGTTTTTTTTTTTAAGACAAAATAAGTTTTTCCTTTATTTGCTTTGAAACTTTCTTTATTATTCTTAAACAGCATCTGCACACAATAAGGTAAACATTTGAAATAGGGGAGAGTGTTGTAAGGTAGGTAAGAAACGGGGGTTCTGCAACAGCGGAGGATCAGAGAATCGATGACGTCACTGATTCAACACCACCACTGATGAGTCACTGGATATGACGTAAGTGGATATGAGTCACCGGATATGATGTAAGCGGATATGAGTCACCGGATATGACGTACTCCTTATGGGTATGACGCATAGTCTTATGACGCAGATTGAGTTCTTTTGGGGTAGATTTATATGACGTTATTATAGGGTAGGTTTATATGACGTAATCATAGGGTAGGTATATGTGATGTAAATTATAGAGTAGTTTTATGTGACGTCAGTTTCGATATCAGTTCATATGACGGTAAATCGTGATTGTCAATAAATATGCTATTTGTAAAGAACAGTGAATATGAGTTGTTGATTGAGAATATTTTTTATTACAATAGTAAGGGAAGTTTTATGTGACGTAGGCTATTATTAGTCTTAAAAATATTAATTTTCCTTAAGTACAGATAAGTTTTTACAATTTAATTTTCTTATAATAAATAAGTTTTTTTTGCAATTTAATTTTTTTATAATAAATAAGTTTTTACAATTTAGGTTTTTATAGTTAAAGTTTATAATTAAAGTTTTTATAGTTAAAGTTTATTTTAAATACATTTAAAGTTTATCTTATTTTCAAAAAGTGTAATAAAATACGCATTTTTAAGAGACATCAACTTTATTAACAATAAATTTATATACATGGAATAAATACTATCATTCTCTTCTGGAGATGAAAACATATTTTTTCACATCATGTAAAAATGATAATCAAGGAGAAAAAGTATCTGATGAGAATCAAGTTCACAAAATGTTAACTTCCACTTCATCATGTAACACAGTTTTAGTTAAGTTGGATTTGAATTATCATCGCACTAGAGCTACACGAGGGTTATTGACAACGGGCGTCGTATTTTAGAAACCTCTTTGCAAATGAGCCGCTCTTTTTTAAATTGTTGGAAACACAATTTTAACATCTTAAGAACAGAGCAAAATCCTACACGTGTATTCTTCATCTAAACATATTTTTCATACAAATCTATGCTAAAAAGTATGTTTTACAAATATATATATGTATATTTATTTTTTATATGATGGTTATACTAAAAATACGCCTTAAACTCTAAAAATACACATTTTGTGTGCTATAAAGGCAACCCAAAAGGCCGTATCACTTATTTGCAGTTCACAGATTATTTTAATAATCTTTTTAAAGTAAAATGTTTTTAAAATATACTACAAAAAGTAATTTTCGAAAAGTTTGAAAAAAAAGTTGCAATATTTTTTTTTTTAGAACTCTTATATCGTATTGACCATCGTTCAACTTCCTTTTCTTTTTAAATAAATGATTCATACGTATAATCAAAGGGTGGAATATTTGGATCTTCTTCTATAGGACCAGGTCAACTTCGGAACTAATTAATTTGTTAATTGTTTGTGGGAACGTTACTAAAAATGTTCCCAAATGGGGACGCCAGGACGCAAGATTTTATACAAAGTAGGTTGTTCTTCCTCTTGATCGGTTTCGTTCTCCAACCCCTGTAAATGGTTGCGTTAATAATTGTAGAACATTTCGCGAGGCTCAATTTGCTCGGTCATTTTCCACTAAAATATATTAGTCCCGCCATTTGTGCAAGAATCATTATCTTCCAATTTTGAGTGTGCGATACATTCAGACTTTAATTTTTCTTCTCCAAATATTCTGCAATGATTATTGCGAGAATATATCGATTCTCGACCTAAATGCATTTGTATCGTAAAATTTGAATCTATGTGCTTAAAATCTTGAAAAAAAATGGCCTCACTTACTTTATTATTTGGAATTTACAATTCTTTCGTTAAGTAGTATCTCGCTTGGGAAAATTATTGTGATACCATTTCAAGTTAGTTTATAATTCAGAATTTAAAATATGAAATATCATGAAATGTTAAACTGGTAAATAATAAAAATTTTCATTTAGTATTCCACCTTGTTTAGTTTTCCAATTTGTAAATTTTCTTATCAGCAGCAAAAACTATGGTTTCTAAATTCACCCATGTGTACCTAGAAATTATGTTAAATGCTACGACAAAAGTATGTTGGCAGCATTTTCAAGTTACAGCTTACAAGCTTAAACACATGCAAGCTCCCTCTTAAATAGTGCAAACTTTTTTTGACTATATTATTCCTTATATTTTTTTTAACATTTTGGATTTTACTGCTTTTGCGACCAAATTCATATTAGTGTTTTATTTTTTAAAACGATGTTGGATAATTTCTGTCTAAAAATATGTTAGATATTACACATTGTATAGATTTTTTTGCCACAAAATGTTAGATTAATATTTGGGTCGTATGGAAGCTCAGTTTGTAGTGAAAATGTATTAAAATTATTAATTTGAAGAAAAGTCTCCTTGCAAGCTACTAAAACACTTATTTGCTCTAAATTTTAGGAACGTTTTTCTAAAAAATATATACAAGGTTTTTTTTAAAATTTCCAGAGTAAAAAATATTTTTTACAGGAATATAATTGTATTTTGGATCATACATACAAAGTTATTAAAGAATATTGTCTTTAGTTTTAATAATATTTAGCCTATTATCCTTGTTTTCGTTCGAAAGAGTAAAAGGAAAACAGAAAAAAAGTTTTACATTGTGGAGATCTCTGAAGGTCCACCTGTCCGTACGACCTCGATTGTCGAGCTTCTACAAATAACTTCAGTGAGTAATAAAGTGATAAGTCAGAAAAGGCTGTTCAAGTTATTTCAGAAATTTTTGATATTCTTATGATTATTTTGTTTTATTTGATAACATTATGCTTTGCTCTTCTTTCAATGCGCTAGAATGTTCATTTAATCGGTTTTCTAAACTGTTCAATGTCCATTTTACAAAAGATGTTATTATTTAGTTTATACGATGGTATTTTTGACGTTTAGTAAATGGAACAATTTTCTGAAAATAAATGTTTAATTAAAAATATTTTTATTAAGTTAAACTTCTACCATTGAATATTATAATCGAGTTAACTAAAAATGATTTTAGAAACTGAAAATTAAATTTGCCTTAAAAGAAAAAATACATTTTAAGTACCAATTATTTATTTGTAGACATAAAAAGCCAAATTAGCATATATATATATATATATATATATATATATATATATATATATATATATATATATATATATATATATATATATATATATATATATATATATATATACGGACAGGTATATATATATATATATATATATATATATATATATATATATACTTAAGTCGAAAAAAGGGTCAATCCAGCTAGCTTGGTAGCAATGTGCAACTGCCCTTTTTTTGCATGAAGAAACGGATTTTATATGCTACAAGAAAAAAGTGTTTCAAGCAGTGTAATGACATAAATATATAATAACAGGAATTTTAAGTATGTTGGATTTAAGACCCTAGCTAAGGATATACTGTTCATTGACAAACCTAAAGACGACACCTATCACAGCTCACTACCACAAGTCACGTGAGATAGGTACTCAAACTTTTTGGATTCGCGAGCTCGAGTCCCGCGCTGCCTTCCGAAGACCCCCGTGTAGGCTAATGGTGACTGGTGCACATTATCCGTCGTGGTCACAAAGTCCTCCAAGTTCCTATACCAAATCAATACCTTTGGGGTGAGAAGTCAATTCTGGTTATCCTCTAGTTGGCCTCTGTCTTTAAAAAAAAGATGGATTCACTTACGGTCGGTATAGTGCTGCCCTCTAACGCGTTGTTTCTTGAACGAGGGAACTTGAGCAGTAGACCCAATAGAGACAGCGTGGTAGTAGTGCAGCTGAGTATCGCGTTGCTGTCGATCAAGGAACAAGTGTAGTATACTCGAATTAGGAACTCACGAAGTAGACTTTTACGGGATAGTTGCAGTAGTGGAGCCACCCTCTGGTTCTGCCCTCCGTGCCGCATGATTGCATTAGCCCCCAAACCACAATCACAAAGACAGATAAAACTATTCGGATAGTTTCAATACAATCATATCATTGGGTCTAGGACATAATCCCGACAGCCGAAATCCCGACAAGCCAAAATCCCGAAAGCCGAAATCCCGACAAGCCAAAATCCCGAATGGGTCGAAATCCCGAATGGGTCAGAATCCCGACTAGGTCGAAATCCCGAATGGGTCAAAATCCCGAAAATAGATTTTTTGTCCATTTCTCGATTTTAGATTGTTTATTTTAATACAAATTTAGATTGTTTATGACAAATTTAGATATTTTTTATTTTAAATGAAATAATAATAAACTGTTTGTTGTTAAAAAAAACAAATCCCATCGTCTGTCTTCTGTTTATTGAAATTGTGGCATTATGAAAAAAAAAATCTAATTATTTCATTGTTTTGTAGATTTTGTAGTTATGGCACTGTATAGTAATGTACGGTCTGGTCTTTATTGTATAGTACGTGAATTATTCGTTTCTTTTTGCTACTTGGTGGGTCAATTTTGTCTATAATTTTTTTTTGTCAATTCTTATATCTGCTTCAATTATCACAATCTGTTGGAATTATTTAAGCTCCCTTTCGTTTAAGTTTTCGTAAGTGGTTTAGTTTGGCGCCGTTATCGCTGTACTTGGCTGGTTTAGGGGTGTGGTCGTAAATGAAACAGTGGGAGGGGGGGGGGGCAGTAACAAATGGCTAAAAATTGGGGGTTTTCATAGGGAGGGAGGCGAACGTTTTCAAAAATTGGGTACAAACGTACATTTATATTCCTCTAAGCGGGGGAAGGGGAAAAAAAGAGGATGAGAGATGATGCATGTTTTGAAATTTACCTACTTATTTTGTATTTTTAGTAATGAATACTTAAAAGGAAAAAATGTAAGGTTATTGATTTTATGAAACTAAATTTACACAGTTTAATATGTTGGTTAATGTATATAACAGCAATAAAAAAATCAAAGCTGATTGTAGACATTTTTTATGCATTGATTGCTGCAATCGATTAATTATTAGGGGATACCGGGGCAAGTTTTCCGTGTTTTCTTCTTTTTGATTGTATATTTTTTTTTACTTTTATTTGTTTTGAAGAAAATACGATGGCATTGCCTTCCTCATATGGTTATCTGCTGCTTCTTTTGTAATTGTTGTCTACTTCTACTACCGTTGCTACTTTTTAAAAAAGTAAATACACTTTTTAGCAGCTAGCAGCAAGGGATTAAATGAGCACGCTTAGCTGGAAAACATGCCCCGTATATGTACATTTTCCAAAATGCCAAAAATGGATATGGAAAATATTCCAAATATTTTCGAAAACATTTAACATACTTTAAAGATTGTTTTTTATGCACATTTTATTGTAAACTAAAACAGCCCAAAAGAATATACCCAGAATCTAAGTAAATTGTTAAAAAAAGAAGGAAGTCAGTTTTTCTTTTTCTTTTCTAAGCCAGCCAATTTACTCCAAAGTTTTGGGTGCAACATGACATATCAATATTTTACAGTGAAAATATTCACGATTTATTTAGATTATTTAAGTTCCGGGATGCTTTTGCGTTACTAAATTAATTCTCAAAAGTTATTAGAGAACGTATTGCTTCCTATGGTAAGATTTCTGGCAGTTTTCTTTTATTACTGTGTATACAATATTTAATCGAAAAAATTTATGATATAAAAAAGGACATCATTCGATTCTTCAAACTTTTTTTCTTTTTGAAAATATTTTTTATTAACCCCAATAGATGTCAGCCATATTATTTTTTTTAAAAATTATGATCATAAAAATGATGATACTAAATTACATCATTGGCACTGAAGTGGCTAGGGATACATATTAAAAAAAATAGAATCAAGCCCCGCTATACTGACCTTTTTAGTGGTCCCTTCTGAACTCCTATTTAACTAATGTTTTTTATATGGATATAGTGAACCGCTTAGAAAATGAGAGTGCGCTTATAGTGAACCCAAATTTCCCTTTCTTGTTATTTTTTCTTCGTATCTCTATATTTTAAGTTATATAAGTGGCAAGCGAGAAGACAATCTTTCACAACGGGTCAAATTTCACTAAAACTAGACCTTTTCCATGGTAAACAAGAAGCATGCTTATCTTCAATCCCTCAAAAAGTTCCAGGAACAACCCTTTCTTTTCAAACCATTCATTCACACACCCCGTCCCCCCTCACCTCACACACAATTCCGAATTTCTAAGAGGCGTGTCTAGACAAACAGTAATACTTCTGTGTAACCCACCCTACCCCATCTTGAGTACAATGAAGCCATTCATCTCCCTGTCCCCAACCATATTCCTATTCTATATTCTTTACAACTACCTCTTGAAAACTGGACCTAAGTGGAACTGTCCAATATTTCGTCATGTAACCTGTAGGGGAGAGTGTTGTACCTTGGGACAATTTTAACATTTTAATTTTTTTCTTCGATAATTATAGTCAAAATAAAAATTTAAAAGCAGCATTTCAACACACCAATATATTCCTCTATAATATATATTTTTTAATTCTGGCAGCTTGAAATTAAAAAATTGCCACTCATTCAAAGTAGAGAGGATAAACTGTCCCAAGGTACAATATGATGTTGTATCTTGGGACATACTTTATAATTCATTCAAAAGTCATACACTTGATCTAATTTGTGTCAGGAAACAAACTTTATTGTTTTTTCAAGGAAATACACAAATAAAACTTCATAATTCAAGAATAATTTAAATTATACAGCAGAATTGCAAGTCCAAATTATTTAACATTATATGATGATACAATATGCTTAACTGTCCCAAGGTATACAACACACTACATGGCTTAAATAAAAACAAGATAGTGGCCAATCTAAATGCATTATCATTATTTTCTTATAACTAAAATATTTTAAAATAATCTCTTTTATGACGAAAATAAAATGCAGTTGACTTTTTGTAAAAGTACAAAGGTAAAAAAATATATTAGAATGAGAAAAATATTTACTTTGGGGCAATGAAAACTTATTTTTTGTCACCAATTCATCAATTCAATGATGCTAGTGTTAAATTTTATTATGATGATGTCTGTTGGTTAAGGCTACTATTAGAAATAAACAATGTATGAATATTGCCAATAGATTCTTAGAAATTGTCAGTGTCCCAAGGTACAACACTCTCCCCTACTCTTTAGTCATTCATTTCTTATGAAAGATTTTAAACACATTTTAAATTAGAGAAAACAGTCTTGAAAAATAATGGACTTCTGCAAAGAAGAAAGCTTTCAGAATGAAGTGGAGCCGGAATTCGGCTATTATTTTGGAATAATTTCGAAAATTAATCAATTTAATTGCACTTTTTTAAAATATTTATTATATATAAATTCGATTTATTTATTCAATATATTCAAGATGAGCAAAACAATAATTATATTTTTCCTTTAGAAGGATTATATCGTACAAAAAATTACAGCAAAATTGGCTATAGTGAACCAAGTGTTGGTTCCGTTGAGGGTTCACAATAGCGGGGTTCGACTGTAATTGCATTTTTGGAATATTATAAAGGTTGAAACACGTTTTTTACAAGGCATTGTTGGACTTCATCCCTCGTGAAATTTTGGTAAACCTGGAAGTCGCCATTTTTAGACTTTAATAGTGCATTGACTTTTAGAGATCTAAGTTATTTTTGCGACAATTAGATATTTAATAATAAGAACGAGAAGCCACCTTTTATTATACGCGATGATAAAACTGTAAGTTAAATGGAAGGACGGTTAATTTAGGTGAGAATGTAGGCATTGTGAAAAATTACTCAATGTTGAGAAAATCCTAGAAAACAGCTCTAACGAAAGTATAACAACACCGAACACCAACTGAACCAAGATTTTTGGGAGTGAAACAGACAGTGTTGCTTCATAAACGAAGCAGACCATTAACGCCCCCCCCCACCCCCCCACCCCCACAATGGTTCATTTCCAGCACAAAGCTTTGTGGAAAACTTACAAAAACTAGCCCCAGTCTCCCCTATTTAGTAAGAGATAAAAAAAATATCCAAAAAAGGTTTTTTTTAGAACTTTCTATTACGCTATCTCATAAGTTAAACTTTAAAATTTTTATTTATTAATTGAAAAAATTGTTTGGTGATTTATCATTTATTGATAACAAGCAACTATGTGTTTTTTGCTAATAATTAGTAGTAATAATTATTGTCCTTATAGCTATATGATTTAATTTTATAATTCTTGATGAGATATTAATTAATTTAAATTAAATTTTAATTGGTTGATCCTTGTGATTAGACTTATATGATTCACTTTAATATCCAAGATTTCCCTGAAATGACACTCCTGAGTAAGATTGAAACTTAATAAAATATTTTTAAAAAACACAAAAAAGAAAGCATTTAAAAGTGGAAAAATTAATTATTTCATAGAATTTTATGTATATAACCACAATTTAATGTAAAACATCAAACTTGAGAACTGTATCTGCTAATTATCTATACATATTTTTTTAAGTTGTAATTTCTTTCATTCTTTCACTTCCCGAAATAAATTTCTCTCAGTTAAAAAATAATAATAGATTTTCAAAAACAAAACACGTGCAAAGAAATTTCTAACTCATAGGTGTTTTTTTTTTCAAATAAAACTAAAAACTAGGTAAGCCTCTTACCCCATTCCGCAACATATAACAATTTTTTTAAATAATTATTACTTTTCACAAATTAATACAGATTAACATTTAATAACAAATTAACAACTAGTATTAAAAATGCAATTAATAATAAATTTTAAAGCCAAATTTTTATGTTTCTAGTTCCTAAACCAGTGGAATAGAATAATTCCCGGTCAATGACAGTTATTATGATATAACTTCTTTATATATAAATCTATATAAAATTCTAACTTTGCCACACTACTATATAGTTGATCAACATCAGGGGCAAATAAAAAGCTGCAAAACAGGCTTAAAAAACAGTTTAAGTTACTCTTTTCTAGGGTTGCTATAAATACTTCCGTGCCTAGATAAGAGTACCCTACTCTTTACAATAGCAAACTTTCGTCTAAGGGCCTTCACATCTAAACGTACAAAAGCCTCCACATTCATCTTATTCTGTGAATTAGTTTCACCCCCAAAGATATATCTACTGTACTATTGACAGACACGCCTCTCATTGTTGACAAGTAAACGACATTCATTGTAAAATTTCAAACGTGTCTGAAGGCGATACTACGTGTACCCTTCAATGACATGCAAAGCTTTTTTCTTCAACTTTTGAATAATGCAATTACAATGTTTGATGTTTTATTTCCATTTTTTGCTGATTTAATCCTAAGTTAAACGTGATTTTGACGATACAAGAGAAACCAATTAATCACACATGTCGTAGTAAATATTTGAACTCCGCTTAAAAAAACACAATTATCTTACTACATTACTCATTATAAGAAAAATTATATCCATCTAGACCAAACCACGTAATGAGTAAGTCCGAATAACGAAACGAAAACAATAAAAAAATAACATGTACAATAGACTATTAAATGTACTCCGATTAATTATATATGCGATTTCCATACAAAAATGGTTTTCGCTTAAAACACACCTTTTTTGAACCAAAAGCATTTTATGTTTACATAGCAATAATAGACAAGACACTCTCCCCAAATGTAAAAATATATAAGCAAAAATTAACAATTACATTACCCGTAATCAAGCATAACGGCTTTAATTTATAGATTTGTCGGGATTTCGACCTATTCGGGATTTCGTCCTTGTCGGGATTTCGACCCATTCGGGATTTCGTCCCTGTCGGGATTGTGGCCTTTCGGGATTTCGGCTTTCGGGATTCTGGCTTGTCGGGATTTCGGCTGTCGGGATTGTGTCCGGAACCCCATATCATTACTTAATTTCATACATAATTATGTCTATGTAAAAAAAAATTTAGAATCGATAATAAATTTTAAAGAATACATAAATGCAGCAGTGTAAAAAAAATAGTGAAATTGCTTAATTTATCGAAAAATGACCAAATACAGGGTGAGGCAAACAAAAGTGGAACCAAAGTGGAGATAAGAATACGACAGAAATGCTGCCAAGTCAAAAACCTATACAAAAACAGGTTTGCTAACTGAAGCTATTGATCACTTCAATATTAAACCCAAACAAACGCTTGGCGACTTATTTGCCGGCAACTACGCTATGTTTTGAGATTTGAGAAGCTAGTTGAAATGAAATATAAACAATGTTTGTAGAACTGATCAAGAAAAATTCCCACTAGTCATTATTTTGATCGTTATTTATCCTAGAGAATCGGACCTTTTTGTTTTTGTCAATACAAAACATTCTAAATTGATTGCAAAACACAAAATTTGCATTATGGGTCGTCTTCAAACAATAAGAACTACGATCTGAGCTCGTCACTAGTCTATGAGTAGCTCTAATGTGAAGCTAATCCGATTCAACCAATGCAAAAACAGGTTTCAGGCTGCTTTTATTCAAGAGTTTTCTCTCCAAGCATTTCAACGTATTCCTATATCTAGACCGGGGCCACTTTTGTTTGCCTCACCCTGTATAAAGGATGCCTCACCAAGTTAGCAATTCTTGTGCCATCCAACCTTTTATTCCGCATCGCTTTTCTCATGAAGGTCTCCCGTTGCCAGATATACTTTATTTCTCTCCAATAATGTTTTCGTAAAAAATATAAAACTTTGAATTGTTTTTACGTGTTTTTTTCTTGGGAGTGAATATAGTCTGTGTCAACACCAAATACATGAGATAAGAATCAAGTTAAAGCCAAAGTATTCACTTTCAGAGACTTATTACTTTTCCGGTCATAATTTAATCAAATTATCCTTGAGAAAGCTTCATTTTTTTTTCTAAAAACAAAAAATTAAAATTGGTTGTTTTTTCAGTTGATTTTTTTTAGTTTCAGATTAAAAAAAAAGCAAGGATATTTTTTTATTTGTTGAAGTGTTGATAAAAAGGTGATAACAAATGATCAGAGATTTTAGCATAATACAATAAATCTCACATTGATGATTTAAAAGAATTAAGTGGTATATACTTATGCATACCACACACACATAAATATTAAAGAATAATTATGTGCTATTTATTATATATTATTGTGGAGGCCCAGTGGTTTAGCAATTTTCGACTGGCGGTTAGGTGGCGCTGATTCAAAATTCCGAGACTAAATTTGAAGCTTTATAGAAAAAAAAATGCGTTAAACAGCATCAATGCCAGCAACTCCAAAAAACCAAAGTAATTTTTTATACAAATAACGAATGGTATAAGTCAGCTGCTTCGGTATCGATATTTCCGAAGAGCTTGATTAATCTCTTTTATACCCGCATGATCGTGCGAGCGGGAAGGGTTAGTAATATAGTGCTTCGCATTACCAACATCACAAGTCTTGAGATAGAGTCCCGGATTGGGCGAGGTTGACTTATCCTTTTAGCCCTTAAGTGGGTCCATAAAATAAATAGTAAGCTTGGGTACACTGGACCTTCCTCGTTTGGTTAATTGCCTAACCTTGGCATATGACTAGCACAATAGAGACATTGGTCCCGTTACCTGAAATGGGCACTGCAGGACTTGGGGCATGGGACCTGCAGGGCGGGCTCTTTCGCGGGGGAGTTTAGTTTACATATTATTGTATTTTCTTCCACGGTAATGAATCTTGTAAATTACTTAGTGCAATGAAAAACTGTTAACAGTTATATGCAAGTGACACATTTTTAGAATAAACTTAGGATGTATTATGGATAAAGAAAATAAGTACTTCACAAAGTTCAATAATACGTAAATGCCCCCACCCCTCTTAAAACAAGTTTTGCTTTTAAAATGCAATGAAGTACACTGAAGAACAAGTAACGAACGCGTCAAATACTTTAGAATTTTTGGGTCGTGCAGGGTTTAAAGAGTAAATTTAGTGGAAACCGGATTTTATGGTATGTGAAACATTAGTAAATTCTGAAATATTTGCATAAAATACAAATACTCACTCTTCCATTGATTTCACTTGTTAGTCAGTTGTATTATATGTTTGGATTGCATATCTTTTAAGCGTCAATTTGAAGAGCTAGTATCTCTGCAAAGACATTTCATTTTCAAAGGCAGGCATTTCGAGAATGTCAATACAAATTAATGGATTGAAGTCCGTAGATAAGCACAAATCAAGCAGACTTTGCTTTGTAAACAGCAAAATATAAAAGCAATTCAAACATGAGTTGATCGATACGTTTACGGAATCATCTGTTAACTTTTTAAATATAAGTCGTTAATTAGCGTGTTTAACACTGTCGCTAAGACTTTATTTCGTAGTACTTGCCTGTTTCATTCCTCTTTGAATTACGAATAAGGAAGTTTTACAAAACTTGGATTTTTTACTTTATAACAACAGTGTGTCGAGTGAAAAGCTTTTACTACAAATTTACAATTCTGCTTTAGTTGTTAGTTTTGTTGTGTCTAATTGTTTTAAACGTAAGAAGTTAACATAAATATTTGATATTTTACATCAGTGAATATCATGTTTTATTTTCACTTTATATCGAAATATTTCTACAAAAAATATGCTTTGGATTTAAACATGTCTAATGTCACATAAGATATTGGAAAAGTCTTTATAATTAAATTGAAAAATTGAAATAAACAGGTAGCTCTGGTTAAATCCATGCTATAGTTTTTTATGATTTAAAATGTAGTATAAAAGCCATTTTATACATTTTCTTTGAAAATACCGGAGTTCAATTTTTTTTAAAGCTATTTGTAGATGATATAACAAGTTTTCGCATTCTTTAATAAATGAGAAACAAAAAATTCGTTTCGATTTATAACTTATTTTGTTACTGTATTCTTATCGCTTTTATTCTTAGATTTTTCTTAATTTTAAGAGGGTGTTTAAAGTTTCATAAATTACGACTTCAGTTTCTACTAAATACAGAGCAACATTCTTTTTTAGCAGATATGTTTATTCTACTTTAAAAGAAATATATTTAAAAAAAAACTACACAAGATCAGTATAAAATATTTAATTTTTAATTGACTTAACGTGATTCGCCTTTTAAAGTCACTAAAATTAATTTCGCAATGTATAGATACACGTAAAAGAAACTATGTTTCACAATTTGAAGTTATGCGTTTTATTAATGTTGGGCAGTTTAAGATTCTTAGAAAATATTTCGTGATTTAAAATATCCAACTTCCCTTATAAAATGCCTTTGTCTTTTGGGAGGATTATGTTTCCCTTATTTGTCAAACTTATTTCTTTCTTTGAAAAGTTTAAAAATTCTTTGACTAATTAGTGTGATCAGTATCATTCAGGAATTTCAGGAAAAAATGATGGCTTACGTGCATATTTTGGGATTGGGGAATATAAATTTCTATGTGTTAAGTGATAAGATAATTTTTATGATTTTTATAATTTTATATATTTAATTGCTTTCCTAGATAAATTTGTAGCTAATGTTTGCATTTGAAATACACTGTTCAAAACAATTAGGGGAGCACTTTGCATAGTTTTGTTAACCCTTTCAGGTCCAATTTCTTATATTTTTTATTCAGAAAATCTAAATTTTGTGAAATAGATTCATTATACATGCAGAATGAAATAGAAAAAAAGTGGCAAAAAAGTTTCATGTTTTTAAAAAAAATATTTTATGGAAAAATTTGGAATCATAACTTTGAATAAATTATAACATTAACTTTCCCAAAAAATATTTGTTAAAAAAAGTTAAAATCAATTTATTGACACCTAATAATGGAAGCGTGAAGAATTTAGGGTCAAAATCAAACATTTTGGCATATTCTTCAGATTTTTTTTTGTACCGAAAAAAATAATGATAATAGTATTATCTTTTATTCATAAACAATTATGCGTTTTTTTGCATAAAAATAAAGCACTTATCCCTCATTACGGAAATTTTTACCTTTTTTTAATTACCAAACGTTGGTTTGGAAACCCCTTATTTATGTATTTCGCTTTCAGTTTTTATGGAGCGAAACCGAGAATCTTATTAAACGCATATTTAATTATAGGGTACAAAGATATTCCACTGGGTGGGGAAATATTATTGATTTTTTTTGTCTCCAATGATATTTTTTTTATAATAATTGTGAATTTAAGGATATAATCTCTCCAAGAAGACACCAAGGAAACTTACATCATTCCTAAATTTAATAAAGAAATCTTTAGAAAACATTTTTATTACTTAGCTCCAGAATTCTTCAATAGTTGACCAATCTCTATTCAAAATATTGACAAATACTCAACTTTTAAGCCGCCCTGGTGGCTGAATGGTTAGTGTACTAGCCTTTGGAGCTGCTGGGGTCGGGTTCGAATCCCGGTCAGGCATGGATGTTTGTGACTGCCAATAAATGTTGTTATTTGTCTATGTGCTATTCATTTCTTTGTGACTGTAAAAATTCTTTATGTGTCTGCCCCACTTGACGAAAGCTTATAAGCGGTTCACTGAACAAGCACACAAGCTGGAATATATATGTATCATACCATACCATATCAACTTTTAAGCGCTCTTTCTTTAAATTTATTATACTTATTGATGACATAGACATATATTTTTAATTTTTTTACTCATGAAGCATAACTTAAAAAATAAGTCTCTTACGTGAGTCTTGGCCGTGATTTTTTCGGTTTTGGTGATAAATAATTTTTTGTGGCAGCCGTCTGACTTCGACTGATGATTCGAATTCTTTGACTTCGCAACGATGACGTTTTCCGAACAGCCTGTGTTAAATGAACAAACACGTATTTCAGCTCTCCCTCGTGTAGCTCTAATGCGACGATGATTCAAACCTATCCTATCACTTCGGTTGGGTTTTCGGACGACATTTGGCGCGATTTTGGAAAGTTGGCCAAGGGTTACTGTTCAGTAAATATTTATCGCTTTGCAAATTTAGATATAGTCCGACCACGCTAGCTTGGCAAACCAAAATATTTTGATTGCGGACCAGCCCACTTTGAAAAAAGGTAAGGAAGGTTTTGGTTTTGGGCAAGAGTTACTATGTTTGGCGATTCATTGCTTTTGGGCGCATATTTCTTTAATGTTAAGAAACAGATTATTAAGGGGTCACAAGAGTCTTAAAAATGTGCAAAGAACAAACTACAAAGCGTAGTTTGATCTTTCATGTCATGTTTCTCAAGTCAAATAAACAAAAAAAAATTCACGTGTAGCCGATCCGGCGGCGTAGTGGTTAAGGCATTGGCCTCTGGAGCTGCTGGGTCCGAGTTCAAATCCCGTTCAGGCATGGATGTTTGTGTTTGTCGAGTATATGTGGAGTACGTGCTCGTAAAATCTGTTGGGTCCGAAAGTCCTGTGGGCGGTCATTGCCCAGTTTCCCATGGGTACAGGTCCCTGGAGAAAATTTCACTCCCCTTCAGGGAAATGTCTAAATTGCGGAGGTGGCGACAGATGGCAACATCTGTCATATGTGTTTGTGTATGTCTTGTGTTGTCCTATTTGACGATGGTTTATAAGCGGGTCGTGGCGACCAAGCTCACAAGCCAGAAAATATATGTCTACCAACCCACCAACCAATTCACGTGTAATCGTTAACCGCTACTAGCAATCAACAACAATCCTCTATCGCCGATAACTGATGTGTAGCTCTAGTGTGATAGATTGAACTAGACCAACAATCTCCTCTTCTCGCCAAACGCCTTGATAGCAACCCTTTTTTCTTCTGCTTAAAAACCTCAATTCAAAGCGGAATCGTCCACAATCAAAATATTTTGATTGCCTAGTTAGCGTGGTCGGACTATAGCACGTGTTTTTTCTAATACATTTTTTAGCATTGTGTTTATTGTTCTCTGTGTATAAATCTATAAATGTTTCAAGAAGACTTGATACATATTTATAACTTGTCTGAAAAACAAATATTACTTGGCTAAAAAAAAAAAGAAAGAAAAAAAGAATTTGTCTTCGGTCCGAATTTAAAATTTAACGAAAACCTGTATTCGTTTAGAGGTAAATTTTGAACGCTTGCCAAGGCCATTGAAAATTCTAAAGTTTAAATACAAGTTTTTAACGTAACGAATTCTTTTTTTAGAATGTGTTTAAATGTGTTCTCAAGGGTAAAACAAAACAATATATATTTATTATATTTTATCTCCATGTTTTGAAATTGCAAAAAATATGCATATATATTTAAAAAAAATTATAACAAACACATAAAATTAATACAAAACTTGTCAAAAGTATTTGATAAATAGAAAAGATCATAAATTACAACAAACAATAGAGCCTATGAAAACAGTTTTCCTTACTTCATTTTTTGTTATGATAAAAGACGATGCAAAACTTCAAACCCTCGTTATTTTAAGAACAGGCGTTATTTTTATCAGGTATCAGTTTTCTGTTTAAAAATTGTTCTTTCATATTGTCATTATTTATTCTAAAATGTCTTTTTTCTTTAGACGGATGGCCAGGATTAAACATATATAGCGGTAAACACAATCCCCTTCATAAGCAGAAAATAATACCGGGTGGCTATAAAATAACGCTCGCTTTTCGGAGTGGTCTGTAGCTTGAATGAATAATCCGAATGCAACAAACTTAGAGATACTCACTAATCACGAAGGGGGGGAAAGAATGGAATCATAAAAAGAGAAACCCGTCTCTTGACCAGGGTTCTGAATTACGAGGATTTTATGTGTTGGCCGTAACTGGCCATAATTGTCTAAGCTTCGTAATTTAGAAGCCTGGTCAAAAGACAAGCTTCTTTTTTACGATTCCATTCTTTTTTAAAAAAAAAAGAAACTCGTCTCTTGACCAAGGTTCTAAATTACGAGGCGTAATTAGCTGTGTTGGCCGTAATTGGCCATAATTGACGACGCCTCGTAATTTAGAACCCAGGTCAAGAGACGGGTTTGTTTTTTATGATAATTTTTTAGGATTCTATCTTTTTTATGATTCCATTCTTTTCCCCCCTTCTTGATTAGTAAGTGTCCCAAAGTTTGTTGCATTTGGATTATTCATTAAAGCTACAGACCACTCCAAATAGCGAGCGTTATTTTATAACCACCCGGTATATCCACTTCAATCTTAATCAATAAAGGTTATATTACGACGCTCACAACCCCCAAAAACTTTTCCTTCTATACTAAATTCAATAAACCTACTTCCACGGATCGCATCTAAAAACCTATGAGATACAAAACTTTTAAAGCCTTCAGAAAACTACACAAATTGAGGCGGAAAAAACCCTCGGAAATGTCTCCGATTTCTCGGTTCTGTCCGCCCATTCTCAATTTGACGTGGTTCGACTCCCATTCGTATATAAATAAGCTCATGACTTGATAATGCAGGTCAACCTACTTTCGCTGAAGTCCACGTGGCACATGTGGGGCACTGTCATTAGGGCTAAGTGTGTTTCTGGACATTTGATGTCCGGGAAAAAAAACTAAGAAAGAAGTTCTGACACTGTAAATGTCTGTCACTGCACTGAAGGATGGGGTGAAAATAAATGTTAGAAAAGTTTTGTTATTGTAAATAAGATACTTAAATTGAAATTAGGTTTATGTCCAGAGGATTTCCTTAGATGATTTAATTTTCACAAAAGCGTTGGAAAAACAATAATTTGAAGATGTATTATGGGTTTGACATCTTTTATATTTTTCACCTCAAATTTGATAAGATTTAATGTAAGAGGGTACATTAAATGGATCAATAACAACTTCATGTGGTTTGATATGAAGGAAACATTAATGAGTTTTATTGAAACTTACTCATTTAATGCTAATGGATCTCAAAATGTCTTGCCCTCAGGTTTAAGCAAAATAACAAGTAAGCACAAGAACAGAGTAAAATAGTTATTCATTTGGCACTGCATTTATATTTTTATCTTTAAATGATGGCTTTTGAGAGTTAGTTATTAGTTAAAAGAGGCGTCTATTTAATATTAGAACTAAAATATATCTTCAGTATCAAAAAGATGTTTTATTGTTTTACGGTATTTTTTAAACTTGACAATGGATCTTTTGTCTTAAACTTATTTCAGCTCTGTAGTATAAAGGAGAAAGTAATAAAAGTTTTTTTTAAAATATATTTATTACATTATCTGAGACTTCTAAATAAAGCTCTCCTCCTAAAAAAAGTTTGGTTACCTCATATTATTTAACCCCCGACACATGTCACCACCTAATCCCAGGTGCTTTTGTCTTTGCAGCTACCGTTATCCGGAGGCTTCCGCTCGACTGCCGCTGATTAGCTCATTTTTATGGCTGCAGCTCCTTCGCACAATGGGTCGGATAGGGACTTATCCTTTAGAATGGGATGTTTTGAGGTAGGTTTTTTCCCAATTCCTTTTTATTATTCGAGGCGACGTTTTGTGTCAAGAGATTTGAAGGTTTAACGTTAATTGGGTTCGAAAGGTTACTGAAGCAAAGGACATGGATTTATTAAAGTTAGAAAGAGCAGTTGTGAACGCTTTGGGGAAAATATAGCTCTTGTCTGTCTATTTACTATGCGATCCTCGAAAAAGACTTTCTTCTCACATTCCCTCGCTTTGTTTTCTGGGAATCGGGGGAGCATCGCTTTTCTTAACCAAACGCGTTTGAGGTTCTGTTGTGAGGTTAACAATCCAAACAGTTTCAACCCAAGTAAGGGTGGGGAAAAACACTATCACGCCGTTTCGAAGAAAATCACATGTGGGGATGGGGAGGAAAATACTTTCGAAGCTCGCATTCTAGATAGACAAGGTACTGTCATGGAATTGAAGTCACCGATTTCAGCAAAAGTTTAAGAGGATTTATCAGCCAACTTTATTTTGATTCTGACTCGCCAGGTGGCGTTACAAATTTTCGCCAAATGATACGTCTGGCGATTTAAAAAAGGGGATACGTTTCTCTTTCTGGGGAGTGGAGCACGGCAAGATTTCTGAATCACAAGATAAAGATTATTCGATTGTAATCAGGTTTAGACTAACGAAAACTGGTTCCGGTACTCTTTTGCTAGCCCGGACGATGTTCTGGAGGAAAAAAATTGTGTTGTTTGGTTATTTCTCTTTCATTTAATTTTTTTATTTGTTTAATAAATTATATTTATTTTGTAAATATTACGATCTTTCAGGAAACGATTTCTTCTCTGGTTTGCTCGTACTAATACATTATATTTCTATTTATAATTACAGAGATTTGATACCGCTATGAACTGCTCTAAAGTCATCCATGTAAACTTCGGAATACTAGTTTAGCTTCGGCACATAAACAGTATTGTTCTTAAGGGGTCATAGAAGTCTTAAAAATGTGCAAAGAAGGTGATCTTTAATGTAATTTTTTTTACTACTCAACATATAAGTATATTTTTTATATGTAATTTTATAAAATTTATTTATAAAAAACAAATTTTAAAATTTATGAAACTTCAGCCAAAACTAAAATAAATGATAACAAACATAAAACTATTTGAACATATTGGGATTATGCTTGCGTGAAAAATTTTGAGGTCAAAATTGAAGAAATGAGCAAGAAAATGACTTTATATTGTACAAATATGTACAAACAAAGACTTGTACCTAAATTCTGAGCTCAATTTTAATTAGAATTTATGTTAAGAGCTTTTTTCTAAAAAAAATTAATAAAAATTTAAGAAAAAAGCTCTGAAAATAATTACTTATTAAAATTGAGTTTAGATATTAGGGCCGTCATTTTAGAAATGGTAAACCAAAGGTTACCAAGTGATTCGATTGAATAACTCGTCAAATATTCAGCCAAATATAACAAAAACTAAGATTTAGGGTTTGGAATCTTAATATTTCTAAATTATAAAATTGGGTGCTGCCATTGGAAATTTTGAAGTTAATAGCATTTTTAATATGAAGACTGCTCCTTATGCAATTTTTTTGTCCTGCAATTAACTCATGATGTTATATAAACACAAAGTCAAAAAGGTTCTATAGGATGACTAACGTTCGAAATAATCACTAGTGGGAACTTTTTCCACAGCTGTACATATCAAAATAGCTAAAAGTATCCAAGCGCCAATAGCCCTCGTGTAGCTCTAGTGCGACGATAATTTAAACCAAATCTAATCTAAAAGTATCCAACCTATACTACAACTAAAGTAGTCAAGTTTAAAAGTCGCGCGAAATTCTTTGACTGGATTTATAATGAGATCCGCCCACTTTTCCATGAGGTTTAGGTTTACAGTTTGAACGATTTAGATATTGGCGTTTTTTTCCTTCTACGATTTGGCGACATTTATTTTTGTGTGTCATCAAATTTTAAAATCATAGATTCTCGTTTGTTATGAACGTTTTTGTCATAAAAAGTACTTGAAATGTAAAAGCATCATTTAAATTCTGTATTAACATACAAAGATAATGCATGAGTGAATTATTTAAATTAATAATAAATCTTTTTAATCAATTAAGCCAAGTTGTCCTACAGATGTCGCCACGATTCTCAAAATGAAGCTTTTAAAAAAAATAATAATTAAAAAACTGATTGATATTGTTCCTTCAAATCTTTTTTAAATTGTCTTTCATCCCTATTTGCGTATCTGGTGCAAACAGATCATACGTTTAAAAAATACTTTTCTAGAAACTGTGATTTGAAAAGTAAAGCATTACGTGTATAGGACTGGCAGTCCCTCTTAACTGACAACGAATAAAATGCATTGGTTCCGGTAAGGTTCACAGTCTTTATACGTTGTTGGCTGTTCGCAACAACAATGTGCAAATTAGTTTTCAGTTCAACTGATTCAGCCGAAACTAGCCTGTGACCCTATATTTGCTATTGTATAACTGCAGTCGAAATGAGATAATCACACTTATATATAAAGGTTATTATTATTAATTCAATGCATTTCTTTTACATTTAAAACATTGTCTGCAGGAAAACCAATGTAAAAAAGAAAGATTATTTTGAAAAGACACTAATTTATTCCACATAAAAATATTAAAATTCAACTATAATAAATAGTCGTATTCTTCGGATTGGCTTATACAATTGATGTGTGTGAATATTAATTTATTATATAACTAATTATATATAAGTTTTTTGTAGATAGGCAATCGTATGCAACCAAAAAATACCAATAGTATACAAAATATTCTTCGTTTGAAGTATTACGATTGATGTGTAAATACTACCTTGATCAAAAAGTTCCCGGAATAACCACCGTGAAGCGCTCCTATTGTTTCGATTAAAGTTTTTTTATAAGTTTGTACCGTCTGTTGGTTGATATTCCCTCCAAATTTTAGCGTCACAGCTTCACATTTGCAAAAGTTACGTAGCCAAGAGTGCATTTATCTCTGTGTGTTTTTCGATTTTTTACAATTTTAGAAATGGACTTACATTTGCAACAACGAACTTGTATCAAATTTTGCGGATGAATTCATAGGCAAGTTCAAGTCATTCGCTAACCCCCTGATGGTTAATTTGCGGTTAATTATTTTATTTTAACAATATTTTAATATTTTTACAATGTATAGGGTCTGCCACCGCGTTTACCATCTTCAAAAGACTCACGAACTTTTATCAAAGTTTGCGTACAAATGGATTTAACGGCGCAAGAAAGTTGAAAATGTTAGAAAAGTGTTTCCGCAACGATTCTCTGAAGAAACCGGCCGTTTACCAGTGGCACGAGCGGTTCAAAAGTGGTCGGGAGTCAATCGAAGATGATGAATGCAGTGGCTGACCATCGACATCGAAAACCGATGAAAACATTGATAAAATAAAAGGTCAATAACTGCAAAAAAAGATTAACAACCGCAAATTAACCATCAGGGAGATAGCTGAAGATAAAACATTTCCTATGGATCCGTCAGCAAAATTTTTTTCAGGTTGCAAATTCTTGCAAATTTAAATCCATTTCCAAAAAATCGAGAACATACACAGAGATAGATGCACTCTTGGCAACGTAACTTTTGCAAATGTCAAGCTATGACGTTAAGATTTGGAGGGAATATCAACAACAGATGGTACCAACACTGTAAAAAATTTGGGCTGAATTTACTTGCAATTACTAAGTAACTTTACAGGTATCACACGATTTACTAGAAAATCACCTGTAACCAATCTCTTATAGTAGGTTTACTAAACAAACTGCTGTAGTAATACTAAGTAAATTGATGTAACGCCTACAGCGCCCCTTGCCTATCTTTTCTAGAGATGCGTCGTTTTTCTAGCAGCATTGTTTCTCGAAATTTGTTCGATTGGTCATCGGATTTAGCGAAAACTCACCGGTGATCGTATATGTAATTTGAAAGTGCGCGAGTCAAAATCAGCAATCGGTGAACAAAATTCTATTAATAAAAGTCATTGATTCGATATCAGTCAAAGGTAAAAATTCAATTAATGTACGTTTCATCGGAAAATTGTGACGAATTGATAATCGCAATGATAAGAAACAAAAAAATCAATGGTAAAATTTCTTAATCAATAACATAAAACTTCTTTAACGATCAAGATTTTAACCTCTTTATTTACACGCAAATGAACAGCAAGTCCCGATGGCAGCGAGGTTCCGCGCAGTTCCTCGTTGCAAGCGAGCGCGCGGATCTGGAGGTACGTGGGTTCGAGCTTAGCAAATTCGAAATAATTGACTAACAAGAAAAATAGTGGTGCCCTCTGGTTTGAAATTTTTGAAACTGTTTATAGTTTCTTAGTAAACTTACATGAAAATCCCCTGTAAAGCTACTGCAAGTTTCTTAGTAAACGTACAAGCAGAACATCTGTAAATCTACTACGGTTTTCTTAGTATGGTTACTAAGGAAATGTATGTGTTACTTACTAAGTTTAATGCAGTAAGGTTACTAGAAAAGTTCATGGCACCTGAGTTTCCTAGAGATTTTCTAGTAATACCACAGATTTTTTTTACTGTGAACTTAACAATATAAAAACTCAAATAGAAATGATGGGAGCGCTTCACGGTGGTTATTCCGGGAACTTTTTGATCAAGGTAGTATTACTTTATTCTAATTCTACATGTTTCTTATGCCGTAAAAAATACAATGTAGTGATATTATATTGAAATGCCCTATTCACACGGGATCTATTTGTAGGAATTCAAGTAGTATTTGTACGAATAAGGTCTGTTGGATAACAAAATTGTGAAAAAAATCTATGAAAACCGTGGAAAAGTTTCTAGGGCATGGCATCTTACATCGAATTGAAAACTTTGTCGCCAACTCGATTTGTCGAGACATCTATTGTTGTACACATTGGCGATTCCTTTCTCAAATTTCCAATTGGAAAATTCAACTCAATTTGGAGTTTTCGACGCGTCCCACAGTGCGGTAAAAAAGGGTGTTTAATGACAAAAATTCTTAACTGAGTATTTCAAAAGTTTATAATAGGAAATTGTTATAAGCAACTATTAAATGAACTTTAACATTTAGGACTTAATATTTAAATATTTTTCATGTGCCTGAGTACTTTTATTATTTTAGTGACACAAAATCCGTAAAATTTTGGAACCTTGAAAGTAAATATTAAAATATTTAACCATATACTACTGCTATGAACTAAAATGATATTTAACCAATATCGAGCTGCACCAAGTTTAAAACATTATTAAATTATTTTGTATGCTAGAATGTTTTCTCTTAAATAATCGAGGATTTACAAGAAGTAAACGCATTCACGATTAAAATGAATCTTCATTGTTATTTTACTTTTTTAAAAATTGTTTACAAAACAAATTGAAATTTATAACAGAATTCGATGAGAGATGAGAGGAAGGCCTTTATCTATATACATAAAAGGCGACTTCTGTTTGTTTGTTTGTTTGTCTGTATAGGACGCAAAAACTTAAGAACCACGCAACAGATTGTCACGAAATTTGGCACAAAAATTCATCTCATCTTCAGAACAAGCATAGGCTAAGAATTTTTCGAATCGGACCATTCCTTCTATAGTTTTCGAACGTTTTAAGGAAAAAAATAAACCACTTTCGCTCAAATCCGATCATTTTTTCTCTTTCGTGATGCCATCAGGCAGAAAAATTTAAATAAAACTTTTTTAGAAAACAATTGAAATTGAAAATGTTTAATTTATTTAATATTTGTTCATTGAATTCTGAAACAAAATTAATAATTTGAAAAAATAGTTGGATATGTTTCAAGTTACGTAAACCTACCAGTCTCCATTCTATTATTTTATTGTGTATATATGATTTTAATTATGAATTTTTTAAAAGCATAGTTAAGCTTTTACTGAATTATGTTGTTTTTTTTTAAGACCTTTGCACAACAGATGCATATTAGGGTTTCATGTCTTCCTTCTTTCGCCAATTACTTTGCCAAACTCGCCAAATTATTACAAAGAACGTGCAAAAGAGCATTTTTTTTAAATAGCTGGTTGGTTGTGCGATGGTCTTTGCGCTAGAGCTGAATGGGTGTAATGGTAGCTATATATTTTCCTCGCCAAATTTTTCAAACACGCCAAATGAGCTGAAATGTTTTTATTCGGAAAATTACTACGACATTATCTGTTAATTTTATAGCATTTTTTAAATTTTGAATTTTTTAATGTAATATAAGTAGCGGGATTTTGTACTTTAATAACGAACGGTATCAGCAACATAAGCTTATTAAAAAGCTAATAAACTTATAAAAAAATGCAAATCGTTTGCTGTTTGCTGGAGTAGCTTATTTTTAATTCTTACTGATTATTTTTTTACTTAAATATGTATTCTCTTTAATTTGAGCTTCTTATCAAAGGTATTTTTGAAATTAATATTAATTATTGCTATATCCAAGATGGGTAATTAAATGGAAAAATTACTGGGTAATCTTCATATCTTATGTAACTCGAATGAAAGAAAAAATAGTAAAATTGACTGTAAAATTACTTTTTCACCTCTACCCGTGCAACGTCGGGTATAACAGCTAGTTATGTTCATAATTCATAACAGATTAAGATAAAAGCACCCGTTCTGCATTAAACGCCTATGAGGAAAAAGCACATTTGCTGAGGATGATACCAAGGCATCAAAAACTATTGATTAGATAATGTTATTCTCTCGTCATATTATTTGAGAGCAAAATTGCTACTAATCGAAGGTGTTAATGAGCAATTTTAACACTTACATTCGAGGTGTGAGAGTATTTTTTATGAGAGATTTTAATATATATTTTTATTTTATGGGCTAAATTACAATGATTGTTATGGATAGTTAAGATGAATTGTAAATGCGATTAAGGATTTTTCTTTATAATGAAATTAAGAGAAAGATTAAAGAGCTTTTCTGCAATTTTAGTATGGGTATATTTCCGTCATGCACGCATTTCTATTAAAAAGAAGTTGCATACACTGCATGTGGTATACACGTAGTTCAGACGCATTAATCATTAATATAATTTCTTTTTTTTAACGTTTAGTAGTTTTTAATTGTTTTCAGAGATTAAACTATCAAAATGTGAAAATGGCTAAAATATTGGTTTGGGAGAAATCTTGCTTATAGCTACAGTAGAGTTCCGCTTATCCGAAAGGTACCGTACCAAAATTGAGCAGCAAACATAAAAAATATATAGCATATTTTGATAAATAAATCCAACTTTGTATGAACGTATGTATTTTTTGTGTATTTATTTATGCTTATACATTTCTTATTTTAACCGAAAGGCTCGTGAATTTTTTTTCTCAATAAACTAATTTTTGGATAACCGGGATTCGTATAAACGGGACTCTACTGTATGTCTTTTCAATCTTAAGGAATACTACATCCAAGAGGTATGTATAATGTATATCTCATACAATGCGCTTATGCGTAACTATTAATGTAAACAATGGACATTAGTAAAGCATTGGCCGTAAACCAGCCAAACCTCACCACATTCAATTTACCATAACATTCTAATGATCAATGATTCGCATATGGTCCATTTGTGACATCCCATTGCTGTAGACTTATCTACAATGAGGACTGTAAATGTCCTATCAAAACTGATTTAGTTGAACTAGAATAATGTAGTAGCCAAAGGGCAGAGTTTCCGCATTTCAGTTTTCACACAAGTACTTCTGATTGGTAATAGCACATGATGATTCGTGGAGAGTTAGTAAATGTTTGGCCAGACGGGCATGCTATTGGACTTGAGAAACCTCAATGGTAGGAATGAAGGGTTTGTTTGAGGAAACTAAATAATCGCCAACTTTAAATTAATAATCTATACTGCTAATAATATTTCTGGAAACTTTCTGTCTGAAAATATTTTATACAACTTTCATTGAAAAAAAAATTGTAAGATTTATCGTTGGGTCTTATGTAATATGTATGCTCAGTGTATGCTGAAAATGTAAAAGGAATGTTTATTTAAAAAAATTATTATTGCACGCTATCAAAACATCTGGTTAGTTCTAATTTAATTAAAGTTTTTCTTAAAAATATTAAGGTTTATTTTGTAAAACTTTCAGAGCAGAAAAACGAAGTTTCCAGGTAATTAAGTTTTCATTCTCCGGGAATATGCAGTAATATAGTTATTAAAAAAGTTTCTGTTATTTTTATTTATTTTCAGCATATTATCCTCACTTTTATATTCAAAGATAATGGAAAGTAGGGATTGACATCTTGGAGACCTGGGCCAGTCCATCTGTGTGTACTCTCTGAATGATAGGACAATAGGTTTTTCAAGTAATTTTGGATCATTTTAGTCTTTTATTTGAGTTTTATTTATTTTGTAACATTGTTATTAGCGTTTCTATATATTCACTCAAACTTTTTTTTCGTCACTTGACCAGGGTTCGAAATTACGAGGCGTTATTGGCTGTGTTAATGCTCCTAATGGATGCTAGAAATTGGCAGCCGGAAACGATTACATTACATTACCAAACGTTTTTTTAATCAGTTTTGTAAAATTAGCAAATGTCAATTTTACAGAAGCCGTTAAATATTAATTTCATGAGCTAGTATTTTTGACGTTTTATATTTTAGTAAAAAAATATTTTATCAAAAAGAAAAGTTTAATGTCAAAATATGTGTGTTAAGTTACTTTTCTAGACATTGAATAATTGTAAACGACCCATAAACTAATTAATTTTAGAAACAAAATATTAAATTTTTCTTAGAGGAAAATGTACTTTTGAGAACCAATTATTTGTTTGTCGATATAAAAAAAACCCAAAGAAGCATAAAAATATACATACTTCAGTAAAAAAGGACCAAGCCAACTTATTTTGCAGCAATGTACAAAGGCACTTTTTCATACTAAGAAACGGATTTTATGTGCTACAAGAAAAAAAGTGTTTCAGACTGGGTAATAGCATAAATATATAGTAACAGGAATTAAGTGCTGGTGGATATTAGAATCTTGCAAAGGATAGACTGTTATGTTTATTGACACAGATAAGCGACGATATCTACCACAGCTTACTAACCAAGTCACGTGAGTTTCTGGATATTTCTTGATCAATTGCTCAAACTATCCGAATAAATTAAATATATTCATATCATATTAGTTAATTTTAGATGCAATTATGACCATTTGAAATCGAAATAGTTATTTTCGACTATAAAATTTAAAAAAATTACATACATACAGCATTTTTAAAAAATAGTGGCATTGCCAAATTTTTTAAAATGTTACTAAATATAAAGGCTTTCTCGCTTTGTAAGACATTCATGTTGGATTCACCCAACCATTTATTTTGCATCATCCGTCTTAGGTCGTTGATAGATTTACTTCCTTGTCCTAAAATAATACTTTCGTTAAAATATATAAAAGTTTGGGATGTTTTTACTTGACTTTTTACTGGAGAGTGAATATAGTTTGTATTAACACAAATTCATGAGTTAAGAATCAAATTAAAGCCAAAGTTTTCAAATTTAAGGCGACTTCCATTGTTTTATTACTTTTCTGGTTCTAATTTAATTAAATAATTATCCTTAAGATAGATTGTAAAAAAAGTTTTTTTAGCCTATCGAATTGCCTGAAAATGGGCACAAGTGTATTTTTGTTTTCTTCGTATAAATTTAAAAATTTCTGATAAAAATAGGTATTTGTATAAAAAAAATCAGAAATAAGTTTTTTTTTTCTGAAGAGATGATCACAAAATCATTTTTGAGTGAAAAAGAATCAAATGATGACTAAATGAATTATGTTTATTGCTAGAAATCTAAAGAATAAAATAGGGAAAAGCCGTGTCTAACGTTGAGAAGGTTTTAATAAAGTAAACGACTGTTGCAGTTTTAGATAAATGACTTTTTAGTTTAAAAAATTAAATGAAATCCGGATATTTTTCCCTTATTGAAATGTTAATTGTATTAGAAGACAATATTTTTCAAATTATTTTAGGAAAACACAAATAGCAAATTAATAGTTTTAAATAATCAAGTGATATATATTAGTATTGTGTTTTCCTATCTCATATTTTTCTTATAAATGGTCCAGTGCAGTGCAAACTTTTTAAAATTATATGTGAGTCGCACGTATTTTTAAAATAAACTAGTGTGTATCATTCATTAGGAAACTAAAAACTTAACAAAGTTCATATTAATGTAAATGTTCTATCCCCCCCCCCCCCTTATAGCGTGTAAGCTTTTAAAATGTAATAAAACACACTGAAGCACAAGTAATGGATTTGTCAAGCACTTAAGAATATTTAGGGTGTGTAAGTTTAAATAAATTTAGTGGTAAAAGTTAAATTTAGTGGAAACCGGTTTTGGGATTCGTAATGCATTTAAGTATTTACATTAAACCCAAATACCCAAACTTTTATTTATATTACTTGTTAGCATTTAAATATTTGAAAACTTTAAATTTGTTTCTAATGTGCGTAATAAGTTTGGATTCACTATCTAAATATCTATCTGAAGGTCTAGCGTCCTTGCGAATTCATTACACTTTTGCACGCTAGCATTTCGGAAATCGTCAATACAAGCTAATGGACTAAATGCCGGCACGCCTAAAGTGGACGTTGCTTAGTAAATATAATTTAAAAGCAATTCAAACGGGCGATGATATTTTGACGAAATCGTCAGTTTTGTTTTTAGTTTAGTCATTCATTAAAATGTTAAACATTGACAACATGGCTTGTTATATTATGTAGTACTTATCTGTATTGATTTTAAAAAATAAAGTTTCACGAACCTTGGACAAAATCATGTTTTTGTACTTTTCCGAAACAGTTTGCCGAATGAAGACCTATTATTTAAGTTTTTGTATTCTGCTTTTAGTTGTTATTTTTGTAATATATTTGACTGTTTTAAGCGTAAAAATAGAACTTATCTATTTATTATTCAACAGCAGTGCATATATCACGTTTTATTTCTTTTAATAAAGAACAAAATTGTACAAAATGTATACTTTAGATTTCTAATGTCACATTAGAAATTGGAAAAATATTAAAAA